>RPOG01000965.1:0-104472 GCA_008086565.1 Thalassoma bifasciatum | reverse complement strand
TTTTCTAAAAAAAAAAAAAAAAAAACTTTGACATAAAAATATCAAATTCTGAGCTAAATGTCCAAATTTAAAGATAAAAGTCACGTTTTTTAGATTAAAAAATCACAATTTTGAGATAGAAACAAACATATCTGGGATGAAAGTCAATATTTCAAGGTGATATGAGTAATTTTTGAGATTTACAGTCAAAGTTTTGGGATAACATCTTGATGTTTTTTTGGCATTTCTCACCTTTCACAGTCTTTTGTTGAACCTGTCCCAGATTTTTTGGAATTTGTTGCAGCCATTAAATTCAAAATCAGTGAAAATTTGCATATCAACAATTGAGTTTATCAGCTTGAACAATAAATATCTTAGAATTAGAAACAGAACAGGGTTTTATTTACATAATAAAAGTAATTTATAGTTTCCAGTCCCAGTTGCTGAGTATCTTTGAAGGAAACTCTCTCCACTAAACTCACTTTGACTTTCTTTGACTTCAAATGAACAAGCTACTTTATTTTCTGCGCTTCATGTTTTTTGACCTCACGAGCTTCCGTCTGAATAACTTCCACATCGTCACCTCTGACCTCGCTGGCTCGGTTTCATTAAAGCCGGTTTTAATCCGAGTTTGTCGTGGAGTGAAAGTGTGAAGTTGAGCAGTGACTGTGTGACTCTGAGAGCTGAGGTCTGATTTAAATTACTTTCCAAATCATTCTGAAAGTTTTTAAATGAATTTCTTTCCCAGCAGGCAGCGGGCTCGGATCACTTCAGCCCGCCATGAAAATTTAATTTGTTCAGAGAAGTAATCCATCACGGAGAACATATTTGTCACATTTATATGTTTTTGTGGAAGTTATTGCTGAGGGGGGGGAATACGACCGCAGCACGGAGCGAATTAAAAACTCACTCTGGACGTGAACGAGAGACTTTCTGACAACGGACGAGGCTGAATGTCACAGAACGACACTTGGAGGCTGCACTACGCTGCATCCTTCTTTTTCTGCTTCTTACCTTTGCATCCTTCACATCTTTTGCATCCTTTGGTTTGAATCATTTACATCCTTGACAACTTTTTTTATGCATCCTCAGCATACTTCACATTATTTGCATCCTTTGTTTTACATCTTTTCTTTGCATACACCCTTTAATTTTCCTCCTTGGCTTTGTATCCTTCCCATCCTAAACTTTCCATTTTAAAGTTTCATCCTTTTCTTTGCATGCTTCCTTCTTTTGTTTTGTGCCCTTCACCTGGCATTCTTGACACCCTTTGCTTTTTATCTTTTGCATCCTTCACTTTTCATCCTTGATCTTTCTTTTTTCTCTGCATCTTTTGATTTGCTTCCTTTGTTTTGCACCCTTTCAGTTCATTCTTTGCTTTTCATCTTTTTGATTTCCATCCTTTGCTTCTCTTGCTCCCTGATTTCGCATCCTTGACGCCTTCTGCTTTGCCTCCTCAGCATCCTTTACATCCTTTACATCTTTTTCTTTGCTTTGCATCCTTCACTTCAAATCCTTGGTCTTCTTTGCCTTTCTTTTTTCTCTGCATCTTATGTTTTGCCTCATTTGCTTGTCATCCTTTCCTTTGCATGCATCCTTAACTTTATATCTTAAGCACTTTAAGCATTGCTTTTCAGCTGTAGTTTTGCATCCTTTGCTTCACATCTTTTACTTCTTTTGCTTCCTGCTTTTGCACCCTTGACATCTTTTGCTATGCCTCCTTATCATCCTTCACATTCTTTGCTATACATTCTTAGCTTCCTTTGCTTTTATTCTTTGCTTTTCATCCTTTTGATTTCCCCTTTACCTTCTTTGCGTCTTTGCATCTTTGCCCTTTGCTCTGCTTCAAATCCTTTGCTTCCTCTACTCTTTTTGCTTATTTCTCCTGCTGCTTTCGTACCCTTGACACTTTTTGATATTCTTCCTCAGCATCCTTCACATTCTTTGCATTCTTTGGCTTTTGTGCGATGGTTTCTTTCTTTTTCTGTGCATCCTTTCATCCTCTGTTTCGCATCCTTTGCTTCCTTTGCATCCTTTGCTTCTTATGCATACTTTGCTTCTTTTGCATCCTTTGCTTCTTTTGCACCCTTTGCTTCTTGACATCCTTTGCTTCTTTTGCATTCTTTGCATCCTTACTTCTTATGCATTCTTTGCTTCTTTTGCACCCTTTGTTTCTTGACATCCTTTGCTTCTTATGCATACTTTGCTTCTTTTGCATCCTTTGCTTCTTTTGCACCCTTTGCTTCTTGACATCCTTTGCTTCTTTTGCACCCTTTGTTTCTTGACATCCTTTGCTTCTTTTGCATCCTTTGCATCCTTACTTCTTATGCATACTTTGCTTCTTTTGCACCCTTTGTTTCTTGACATCCTTTGCTTCTTATGCATACTTTGCTTCTTGACATCCTTTGCTTCTTTTGCACCCTATCCTTCTTTTGCATCTTTCCCTTCTTTTGCACCCTCTGCTTTGTTACATCCCTCGCTTCTTATGCATACTTTTCTTCTTTTGCATCCTTTGCACCCTTGCTTCCTTTGTATCCTAGCTTCTTTGGCATCCTTTCCTCTTTTTGCACCCTTTCCTCTTTTTGCCTCCTTTGCTTCCTTTACATACTTTGCTTCTTTTGTATCCTTGCTTCCTTTGTATCCTCTGCCGCTTTTGTATCCTTGCTTCTTTTGCTGTTTCCTCAGCACCCTTCACATTCTTTCCATCCTTTCTTTCACATCTTTTTCTTTGCATACTTCTTTTTCTTTCATTCTTTGAGCTCCATCCTTTGCTTTACATCCTTTTCATCATTTGATTCTTTTTATTCCTGGGCTTCTATGTCTTTAATAAAACAGGAGAGGACAGTGAGTCAGGTAGTGAGAGTACATATAGACAGGTGAGGAAAAAAGGCCACAGATTGGACTTGAACTCAGGCGTTCTGTGCAAGGAAGAATGTCATGTAACCTTAACCACAAGGCCATTTTTGCTCTTTCCTTTGCTTCATTTACATCCTGCTTTTGCATCCTTGACACTTCTCAGTTTGCATTCTCTACATCCAAGTGCAAGACAAGTATGTTAGCCCAGATTCTTCCTCTAAAATTTTGACTTTCTAGAGTTTTTCAGCAGCTGATAAGACGCTGATCACCGTCATGTTTGACACAGAGAATGAAGTTTGTCTGTTTTCACGTCGCTCGAAAACAAACCCAAAGTTGAGGAGCACATCCAGCCCAGCCCTTTTTCCGTCACACGCATCCCCTTCTCTTATTCCCCCTCTTCCTCTCTCTCTCTCTCTCTCTCTCTCTCTCTCCTCTCATTTATCACCTCTGATAGATCGCCCGCCTCCTGCTTCTCCTCATCAAATTGGCATCATGTTACCGAGCAGCCTGGCATTCGGCTCTGCAGGCGCCTCGCTACATTATTAATGGAACATGTTAAGGACGTGCCACAGGTTCACATCCATCATCTCATACACCTTTCCCTCCGCAAACTAACTTGGGTGCAGGACGCGCGGCGTGAGGCGTGTGGCGTGCGGCGTTCGGGGGCTGGTTTGGGGAAGATGGATGGATGCTTTGAGAAGGGAGTCGCTAACGTGACAACAGGAAACTAAACCAGGGGGTGGAAAAATGTAAAATATATTAAAAGTCTTCTCTTTGTTTATCAAACGTCTACTTTTCCTGACACTATGAAAGTCTTGACGCATCTCCTTGTGGAAATGTTGTGAATTGAAACTTATCGAATCATTCAGAAGTTCTTCTCAATTTATAAAAGAACTAAATCATGCTTTAGTTTCTTTAAGAAGTTTCCTTCCTTTACATCAACACTTTAACTTTCTGGGGGGGGTTTAAAAACTGATTCCTCAGAGAGAAGTGTGCAAAATAAAGTCCTTACTTTATAAAAAATAATGTGCAACCTGTACAAGAATTTTTTATCTTCGCTTTGAATGTCAGCTCATTACAGACTTTGCAGACTTGACCTCACTTTCCAAATATGTCACTCCTTTCTTGTAATGCTTGTGCTCTTTTTCATCCTAATGTCCAATTATTATATTATTATATTGTTATATTATATATATTTTTATTCTGAAATGCTCATTTTTAGATTAAAATGCTTGAAAACAAACTTCCTGGTAAAGAATTTGAAGTGAAATATACTGAATATGAGCAATAGAATCTAATTCCATGCTTCTTATATTCTTCATTTTAGCAAATGGAATGAAAAATATCACTTTTTTTAGAGTCAAAACTACTTAGAATTAGAGAAGTATCATTAAGATAATTCTTGATTTTTGAGCATGGGGTTGTAAATTAGCTGTTTGCTGAATAAACTGTGTCTTAAAAATATTATTTTTTTCTGTTATTCTTAAATCAAGCAACTTGAGGTGGAGCTAAATCTTGACACAAGTTTTAATGTAATTAAATTACATGTGAGAAAACCAAAGTAACAGTTATCCACTCATTTTAGGATTCACAGACTAATTAAAACAAAATTGAAACGTTCATGATTTTTTGAGATCTAACATAGTTTTAAATGATAAAAATTAGTTTAAAATAACATTAAAACAAGATATTTTATTAAGCATGTCTTAAAGTAAGATTTTAAATCTTGGCAAGTGCAAGATTATTTGCAGTGTACTGTTTTGGAAATGATTTGGCGGCCCACTTGCGACATCTTCGCGGCCCTCCAGGGGGCCACGACCCTCAGGTTGGGAACCACTGCTCAAATGTGAATGTGCAGTTTCTAGAGGGCAGATTTCTGGATGAGTATATCATGTGATTCTTCTTTGATGTGAGTGAAGTTTGTCTCTAAACTGCTTTAAAAAAGTCAGTTTTATGCACAGTAAAGTGTGAGAATGATCTTTTATTTTGTTGTTGTAGATTCTTCTTCTTCTTCCTGTGACTCTGAGTTTAGAGGCCACTGCTCTGTCCAGTGAGGCCTGGAGTCACCCGCCCCCTGCTGGTGCTGCATGTTACTGCACCCTGCAGCTGTGATAATCAGAGAGTGTGTGTGTGTGTTTTTTTCCCCTGCGGAGAAAGATCAAACTAACTTCTAATCTCCCGTGAACATCAAGAATGGATGAATTTCCACTTTTGCGCTCAGTGTTTAAGCGTTTGACCCAAAAGGAGCTGAATTAAACATCAAGAGGAAACTCTGATGTGTGAATGACGAGCTGCAGCCCATAGGCGCCGAACGTCCATGTGTGTGTGTGTGTGTGTGTGTGTGTGTGATAATCTCAATCCATAACTCTGCTCTCTTATCTCTGCACGTGTGTGTGTGTGTGTGTGTGCGTGTGTGTGTTATGAGCTCTAATTGAAAAGAACAGCGGTGCAGGATCTACTTCATAATGCCCACACTGATCAATAAATCATTCTCAAACATCGGAGACCGCAGCTGTTTGTGCACCAGTGTGTGTGTGTGTGAAGGTGTGTGTGTGTGTGTGTACAGTTAAGTGCAACAGAGCGTGTTTTAATGACAGAACATCTCGCTGACCAGAGGGGGATGAACACACACCTGCACACTCAAACTACACACTCCTGTCTTTGTCTCTCACTGTCACAGTATTTAGTGTGTGTTTAAGAGTGTGTGTGTGTGTGTGTGTGTTCGCCTGTTTATCTGGTTTGCACAGTGAGTGTGTGTGTGTGTGTGTGTGTGTGTGTGCAGCTCCATACGTCCTCTATAGGAGCAGGTAGGAGGCTGATCTGCTGCAGAGCTTCATTGTTCCTCTCTTCTCCTCCTTTGTCCTCTTCCTCCTCTCTTCTCTCTTCTCCTCCTCGTCCTCCTCTTTCTTCCTTCGCTTCTCTGTTTTAGTCTTTTCTTCTTTTGTCCTCACTCTTCACTTTCTCTCCTTTTTCCGTCCCTCAGTTCCCTCCTTTCTTTGTCTTCTCTCCTCTACGATTCTTCTTCTCCCATCACCTTTTTCTCTAGATTCTGCATCATCTTCTCTCCTTGTCCTCTTTTCTTGTGCCTTCTCCTCTCGAGTCTTTTCTTCCTTTGTCCTCAGTACTCATCCCTTCCACTCTTTTTTCTCTTTTCTTCTAGTGTCCTTTCTTCTTTTATGTCCTCAATACTTCTCCATCTTCTTTCCTTGTGTCTTTTCTAATCACCTCCTGTCTTCTTGTGTCCTTTTCTTTTGTGTTTTCTTTTCTTTCTGTTCTTTTGTCTCATGTCCTTTGTTCTTGTGTCCTCTGTGCTTTGTCTTCTCCTCTTTTATCCTTTCTTCTAGTGTCCCCTTTTCTTGTCTTCTTTTATTTCTATTTGTGTCCTTTCTTCTTTTATGTCCTCTGTGCTCCTTGTCCTTTCTCTTTTTGTGTCCTCGGTCCTTGTGTCCCCTTTTCTTTCCATCCTCTCTTCTTGTCTTCTTTTCTTGTCTTCTTCTCTATCCGTCTTTTCTTCTTATGTCTTCTTGTGTCCTCTGTTTTTTCTGTTCTTTCTTCTTGTGTTTCCTTTTCTTTTGCCTTTTTTTCTTTCTGCTCATTTGTCCTGTATACTTTTTGCTTGCGTCCTTTTCTTTTCTGTCCTCTGTGCTTTGTCTTTTCCTATTTTATCCTTTCGTCTTGTGTCTTCTTTTCTTTCTGTTCTTGTATCCTTTCCTCTTTTATGTCCTCTGTACTTCTTGTCCACTCTTTTTATGTCCTCAGTCCTTGTGTCCTCTTTTCTTCCCATCCTCTCTACTTGTTTCCTCTCTTCTTGTGTCTCCTTTTCTTGTCTTCTTCTCTATCTGTCTTTTCTTCTTATCCTTCTTCTTGTGTCCTCTGTTCTTTCTGTACTTTCATCTTGTGTCCTTTCTTTTTTTTTGGTCCTCTGTACTTCTCCGCCCATCTTCTTGTGTCCTTTTCTTTTGTGTCCTCTGTGCTTTGTCTTTTCCTCCTTTATCCTTTCTTCTTGGTTTCCTTTTCTTTTGTCTTCTTTTCTACTTGTGTCCTTTATTCCATTCTGTCCTCCTCTTTTATTTCCTCTGTACTTCTTGTCCTCTCTTTTTGTGTCCTAGGTCCTTGTGTCTTCTTTTCTTTCTGTCCTTTCATTTGTGTCCTTTCCTTTTTTTCCCTCTGTACTTCTCCGTCATCTCTTCTTGTTTCCTTTACTCTCGTGTCCTTTATTCTTGTCTTCTCTTCTTTCTGTCTTTTCTAATAGTCTCCATTCCTCTTCAATGGCTTCTGTACTTCTCCATCCTCCCTTTTTGTGTCCTCTCTCCTTGTGTCTTTTCTAATCATCTCCTGTCTTCTTGTGTCCTCTCTACTTGTGGCCTTTTCTTTTGTGTCCTCTGTGCTTTATGTCCTGTCAGCTTTAATCCTTTCTTCTTGTGTCCTCTTTTCTTTCTTCTTATATGTCCTCCTCTTTTATGTCCTCTGTAATTTTTGACTTATGTCCTCTGACTTTGTGTCCTTGGTCCTTGTGTCCTCTTTTCTTTCTGCCTTTCATTTGTGTCCTTTCTTCTTGGGTCCTTACCTTTTTTCGTCCTCTGTACTTCTCAGTCCTCTCTTCTTGTTTCCTTTTTACTTTTGTCTACTTTTCTTCTCTTCTTTCTGTCTTTATATCTTGTGTCCTTTCTTCTTCTTTTATGTCCTCTGTACTTCTCCGCCCTCTCCTCTTGTTTCCTTTCTTCTCTTGCCCCCTATATTCACGTCTTCTGTCCTCTCCACTTCTTGTGTCTTATTTCCTGGTGTCTTCTCTTTTGTGAACTCTCTTCTTGTCCTCTCGTCTTTGTGTCCTTTTTTCTTGTGTATCTTTTATGTCCTCTGTACTTCTCTGTTCAGTCTCCTTGTGTGTTTTCTAATCGTCTCCTGTCTTCTTGTGTACTACCTACTTGTGTTCTTTTCCTTTGTGTCCTCTGTGCTTTCTGTCCTTATCTATCATGTCTTTTCCTCTTGTGTCCTTTTCTCTTGAGTCCTTTTTCCTTCTGTCCTCAGCCTTCCTGTATTCTTTCCCGACTCTTTTCTTTGTCTTTGTTTTCCTTTCCTGCATTTCTTCCATCCTGAAAGTCGTCTTTCTTTGCCTTCTTTGCTGTCCCTTACATCTTTTTATTTCTCTATCCATACTTCACCTATTCTCATCTTTATCTCTTCTGCCTTGTCTCCTCTTTCTCTTTTTAATTTTTTCCTCATTTGTCTTTTTGTCCTCTGTTCTCAAATCTTTCCCGTCCTCTTTTCATGTTCCTTCATACATGTCATTTCTCTGTCTTTTGTCTCTTCCTCTTTCTCTTCTTTTGTGTTCTCCTTCCATCATTTTTTCCTCCTCACACTCTCCTCCTCTTCTCTCCGTCCTCTCCTCTCCCGCGGGTGAGATATTGCCTCTGTGATACGTTGTGACAGTGACGTTAATGGAAGCACTGTACATTTAACGACCTATATATCCGGAAATTCCTCTGCCGCTTCTCATTTCACACACACACACACACACACACACACACACACACACACAGAGGAAACAATGAAAACCACAGTCGGAGCAGCAGATACAGGTCGCTACACCTGTAAACACAGCAGCAATGTGTGTGTTGTTGTTTCCCCTCTAAAATTAATCGGGTTATTAGATGGAGTGTGTGCGTGTGTGTGTGTGTGTGAGTGAGTGTCATTTTTAACTCTGCATGACTGTCACATGGCGCTCTGCGTGTGCGTTTGTGTGTGTGCGTGCGTGTGTGTGTTGTGATATGACACAACTGTCAACAGCACAACAAAAGAGCGAGGGAGCGGCGTCGCTGGGAATCGAGGGTGAGAACGAGTAAGTGAGAGAGAGAGAGAGAGAGAGAGAGAGAGAGAGAGAGAGAGAGAGGATCAGAGGGAATGAAGAGGAAAAGTGGAAACAGCAAAGAGATTATTTATGCTTCATGTGACTGAGGAGGCTTTATTCAAGTTTCCACCATTCGCCCGCTTTTATTTTATATTTCTGTTATTTTATTTAGATTTATTTATTTTTAAAAAGAGGATGATTAAAGAAGAGCAACTACATCGTTGATAGAAAAACACAAAACACTTTCGACTTTTAGAAACAGTTATTAATCTATCATTTAAAAATGACAACAATATTTTAAAGACATAATGAGGGACGTTAGATCTGGAGTTAACGGGTTAGTCAGATAGTAAAAAAAAATCTGTGAGTCACAAGGTTGGTTAGTCAGTTGGCCCTTTAGTCAGAAAACCAAAAGGTTTTTCAGTCAGAAAGTCTGTTAGTCAGAGAACCAGAATGCCAGTTAGTCAGAGGGTTGGTTAGTCAGACAATCAGAAGGTCGTTAAGTCAGGGGCCCTTTAGTCAGATGGTTGGTTTGTTAGAAGATTGGTTAGTCAGAGAGTTTTCCACTCAGGCAATCAGAGGGGGTCAGTTAGTCAGATGGCCGGTTAGTCACAAGGTCAGTGAGTCAGAAGGTTGGTTATTCAGACAAATCAGAAGGTCATTAAGTCAGGTGGCCCTTTAGTCAGAAAGTTGGTTTTTGAGAGGATTAATTAATACGAGGGTTCTTAAGTTGGGCAATCGGAGGGTCAGTTAGTCAGATGACCAGGTAGTAACAAGATCAGTTGGCCACAAGGTCGGTGAGTCAGACAAATCAGAGGGTTGTTAAGTCAGGTGGCCCTTTAGTCAGACGGTCGGTTTGTGAGAAGATTGGTTAGTCAGAGAGTTTTTCACTCAGGCAATCAGTGGGGGTCAGTTAGTCAGATGGCCGGTTAGTCACAAGGTCAGTGAGTCAGAAGGTTGGTTATTCAGACAAATCAGAAGGTCATTAAGTCAGGTGGCCCTTAGTCAGACGGTTGGTTTTTGAGAGGATTTATTAATAAGAGGGTTCTTAATTTGGGCAATCAGAGGGTCAGTTAGTCAGATGACCAGGTAGTAACAAGATCAGTTGGCCACAAGGTTGGTGAGTCAGACAAATCCGAGGGTTGTTAAGTCAGGTGGCCCTTTATTCAGACGGTTGGTTTGTGATAAGGTTGGTAAGTCATAGAGTTCTTCACTCAGGGAATCAGTAGGGTTCAGTTAGTCAGATGGCCGGTTAGTCACAAGGTCGGTGAGTCAGAAAGTTGGTTTGTCAGACAGATCAGAGGTTCATTAAGTCAGGTGGCCCTTTAGTCAGAAAGTTGGTTTTTGAGAGGATTAATTAATACGAGGGTTCTTAAGTTGGGCAATCAGAGGGTCAGTTAGTCAGATGACCAGGTAGTAACAAGGTCAGTTAGTCAGAAGGTTGGTTAGTCAGGCAATCAGAAGGTCAGTAAGTCAATTGGCCTTTTAGTCGGATGGTTGGTTTGTGGGAAGATTGGTTAGTCAGAGGATTCATAAGTTAGTCACAAGGTCAGTTGGCCACAAAGTCAGTTAATCAGAGGATCAGTTAGTTAGTTAGAAAGTCTGTTCGTCAGAAGTCCTGTTAGCCAAGAGTTTGGTTCGTCAGAAGGCTCTCAAGTCAGACAATCAGAAGGTCAGTTAGTCAGAAGGTTGGTTAGTCAGGAAATCAGAAGGTCAGAAAGTCAAGTGGCCTTTTAGTCGGATGGTTGGTTTGTGGGAAGATTGGTTGGTTAGAAGGTTCATAAGTCAGGCAATCAGAGGGTCAGTTAGTCAGAAGGTTGGTTTCTGAGAAGATAGGTTAGTCACTCCTCAGTCAAACAATCAGAAGGTCAGTTAGTCAGAGGGTCTGTTTTTCAGGAGGCCTGTTAGCCAAGAGTTTGGTTTGTCAGAAGGCCCTCAAGTCAGACACTCAGAAGGCCAGTTAGTCAGACGTTTGGTTTCTGAGAAGATTGGTTAGTCAGAGGCTTTCTAAGTCAGAAAATTTAGAGGGTAAATTAGTCAGAGGGTTGGTTAGTCACACAATCAGAAGAGCAGTAAGTCAGGGAGTCGGTAGGTCAGATGGCTCTTTAGTCAGAAGTTTGGTTCCTGGGATGACTAGTTAGTCAGAGGGTTCTTTCATCAAACGATCAGTGGGTCAATTAGTCAGAAGGCCTGTCAGCCACAAGGTCAGTTAGACAGAAAGTCTGTCCGTCAAAAGGTTGGTTTGTCAAAAAGCATCCAATTCAGAAAATCAGAAGGCCAGTTGGTCAGACGAACCTTTAGTTAGAAGTTTGGTTTTGGAAAGGTTGGGTAGTCAGAGGGCTCTTGAGTCAGAAAAGCAGAAGGCCAGTTAGTCAGGGGGATAATAGGTCAGAAGGCCCTTAAGTCAGAAGTTTAGTTCCTGGGAAGACTAGTTAGTTAGAGGGTTCTTTCATCAAACGATCAGTGGGTCAATTAGTCAGAAGGCCTGTCAGCCACAAGGTCAGTTCGTCAGAGGGCCAGTTAGCTAGAAAGTCTGTCTGTCAGAATGTTGGTTTGTCAAAAAGCATCCAATTCAGAAAATCAGAAGGCCAGTTGGTCAGACGAACCTTTAGTTAGAAGTTTGGATTTTTAAAAGATTGGGTAGTCAGAGGGCTCTTGAGTCAGAAAATCAGAGGGTAAGTTAGTCCGAAATTTAGTTTGGATCAAGTTCATATCCTCAAATCAAAACATTTTTTTGAAAAACCGGCTCTCTGATTTTGGGTTTTCTGACAAAAAAGTTGACTTTCATTGCAGAGTAAGAAAACCACCAACTCTTCTCTTGTGACTCCTGTGGTTTTGCCTCTTACTTTACTTGAAAAACACAACGTGAGCAGAGTAAAACACTGAAACAGCATCAAAGTGAATGGAGACGGACTGAAGCCAGACCTGGTGGAAGTTCGGCCTCTGGATTTGAAAGTTTCTTATAAAAGTCAACGTGTCAACTCGCCTGGTTGCAGTTGTTTTTGCAGAATTATTATTCTTTATTTATCATTTCAGTAACCTCACAGCATTGACTTGACCCCCCCCCCCCCCCCCATCCTTCACCCCCCCCTCCTCCGTTGGCGCGGCGACCTCTAATTGGGGAAATCCTCTTCTCTTCTCCTGTCTAATTGATTCCCAATAGTGAATGTTATGACAGCTGCTCCTGCAGCTTGTGGGTTGTAATCAAATCCCACGTGTTGCTTAACCTTTTCACTTCCACTCCAGATGATTAGCTGCTGTCTGCCAGCGCGCGCTCGTCCGCCATATTTAAATTTCTGCACGCACCTGATTAATTTCACACCCTGGCCTTTGCAGACGACAGGTTTACTGAGCGACTTTTTCACTCGTTCACCTGCAAATCTCTGAGCTCAATTAATCTCGAGCGACTGGAAAACGCAGGGTTGTGATTTAAATGTCATGAATTCATAATATTAGCTCCAACTTTAAGTGTTTCTGTCTGATTTACCTGCAGAAAAGTCGTAAAGAACGTCCTCTTTTTCCCAAACATGTTCCTCCTTTTTGGTGGTGAAATTAAGTCAAAGTGGATTTTAGAAAAATTACCCAAAATTTTGTTGTGTTTTTCTCAGCTTTTTCCACAGATTATTGATATTTATAATAAATCAAAGCTGCACTAAACCACTGACATTATTCTGATTATTCACCAACCTGATGAAAACATGAAACTCTGATTATTTGTAAAGTTGCACTCACAGACAGAAAATGCTGAAGTGGAAATGCACTTTAACAGAAAAACTGCAAATAAAATGTGCTACACCTCTTTTCACCGTTTGTGACTAGTGTTAAGATTTTTTTTTGGCATATATGAAGTCAAATTCTGAGATAGTCAAAATTTTATGATGGACAGTCCAAATTATGAAAAATATGTCAAAGTATTGAAATGAAAAGTCAAAATAATGAGGGAAAAAACAAGTTTTGTGCTTTAAAAAGTCGTTATTATTGGATTTTAAAGTGAAAATTTTGAGAAAATGTTAAAGTATTAGGATGAAAAGTCAACGTTTTGAGAGGGTTTGGTTAAAGTTCAAGATGTAAAGTCAAAATTTTCATCTTAAAAATTCAAGTTATGAGATATAAAGTCGAAATTCAAATTTAAAGTCTAATTATGAGAAAATTCTCAAAATGTGAAGCTTCAAAGTCAAAGAAATGCGATTAAAAGTCAATAATTTGACATGATAATGTGAAGATTTCCAGTGAAAGTACCACAGTTATTTCATAAAAAGTTGAAATTTGCGATAAATAGTAAAACAAATTGAAGAAAGTCAAAATTTTTGAGATGTGAGATGAAAAGTCAATATTTTGGGATTAAAAAAAAGGCAAAATTTTAAGAAATTAATGTCAAAATCATGAGAAAAGTCAAAGTGTTAGGATGAAAAGTCAATGTTTTGGAATAAAGTCAAAATTTGACATAGTTTGGTGAAATTATGAGACGAAGAGTCAAAAGTACAAGAAAAATGTCAAATTTTTTTAGCTACAAATCTTAAATTATGAGATAAAACGTCAATATTTGACATGATGAAGTCAAAATAATGAGAAGAAAATAAAGTATTTGTGTGAAAAGTCAATGTTTTGAGAGATATCAGTCAAAATTTGAGTTACAAAGAAATGAGAAAAGTCAAAACTGTGAGATATAAAGTCAAATTATGAGGAATAACGTCACAATTTTGGGCTTCAGAGTCAAAGTTATGAGATTAATAGTCAATAGAGTGAGATAATAATGTCAAAATTTTGAGATATAGGTTTAAATTTTGAGATAAATTGTCAAAATTATGAAGGAAATTGATATTATGTCTCTTGATGAAGCCAGTTTTTTTCATTTTTATACTTTAAATTGGTGGAAATGGGCTTTAATTCATTCATTCTATTCAAGTTTCAATAAATGCATTCAATTGAACACGTGATGGAGTGTGTGTGTGTGTGTGTGTGTGTGTGTGTGTGTGTGTGTGTTGTTGTTGTTGTTGTTGTTGTTGTGTACCTCGTTGTATGACATCCCATCAGCCTGTGGCATGTGAAGTTCTGACCTGAGCTTGAACTCAGCTCTGACATTTACAAGGTCTTCACCCCGCTGTGTGTGTGTGTGTGTGTGTGTGTGTGCTACTTATTCAACACACTCCCTGGAGGGAAACACACACACACTCACTGACACACTTACAGATACTATCGTTATCGTGTTCAGGTGGATGAACTGCAGAAATTCTGCTCTAATGAGGAGAGAGAATCTCAGACTTTTACTGGTTTTATTTCCCACTGAGTTCGCCTGGAAACAAGAAATATTTGCATATCATTTCCACACACATGACAGTTTGGAGTTGGATCAATTGTGTCATATTTAGAGAGTTAAAATTAAATGAAGTGGGAGTTTGTTGTCAGATCATTAAGAGTTAATGCAGGCGTTTAATGTACAGCATTAATAAATAAGAAGCTGGGAGTGTCATGGAAAAAAAATCATTGTTGTTTTTATGTGAATTATTTAAGGCGTAGAGATCTGACTCTCTCTGTTTCTCTGTCTCTCTTTTTTCTCAGGTGTGGAGGCGGAGCTTCTCTCTGAGGCGGCGCCCGTGGTCGTCTGGAGACTCATCGAGGCCGTCGAGAAACACGGTGAGAAAATAAGTATGTAAATAAAAAGGTTCATCAGTGTCATGATTGGGTATAAAAGAAGCATCATCCCCAAAAGACTCAGTCCTTCACAAGCAAAGATGGAGCCAGGTTCACCACTTTGTCAACAACTGCGTGAGCAAATAGTCCAACAGTTTAAGAACAATGTTTCTCAACTGCAGGAATTGATGGATTTCATTATCTACAGTCCATAATATCATCAAAAGATTCAGAGAATCTGGAGAAATCTCTGCACGTAAGCAGCAAGGCCCAAAACCAGCATTGAACGGCCGTGACCTTTGTCCCTCAGGCGGCGCTGCATTAAAAACCCACATCATTGTGTAAAGGATATTAGCACGTGGGCTCAGGAACACTTCAGAAAACCATTGTCAGTTAACACAGTTCATCACTACATCTACAAGTGACAGTTCAAACTCTACCATGCAAAGACAAAGTCAGACATCAACAACACACACAACAACACACACTAACTCTTTTTGGAAATCATGGACGTGGTGTCCTCCGGGCTAAAGTAGAAAAGGACAATCAGGATTGTTCTTAGTGCAAAGTTCAAAAGCAGCATCTGTGATGGTATGGGGGTGTGTTAGTGCCCCATGGCATCATGGGTAACTGTCCCAGTATCTGTGAAGGCAGCATTAATGCTGAAAGGTACAAACAGGTTTTGGAGCAACATCTGCTGCCATCCAAGACACTTTGTCTTTTTCAGGGACGTCCCTGATTATTTCAGCAAGACAATGAAACCAAGACACATTCTGCTCCTGTTACAACAGCGTGGCTCTGTAGTAGAAGAGTGCAGCTACTAGACTGACTCCAAAGCTTTAACAATTAGTGTCCTCAGTTCACAAACACTTATTGAGTGTTGTTAAATGAAAAGTCATGTAACAAAGTAGGAAACATGACATCCAAGCTTTTTTGAAAGCTGAATATTAAATATATCTTTTTTTGTGGTGTATTCAATCAAATTTAGGTTGAAGCGGATTTGTAAATCATTGTTTTCTGGTATTATTTACATTCCACACAACATCCAGAAAGTGCATGAAAGTAAATCCCAGCCTGGAGGACAGGGGTGTTTTTATGATGTTTCTTCTCCAGGTGACCTGTGTTGTTTTCTTTTGCAGGTCTAAACAGTGAAACTCTGTACCGGGCCCCTCCAGCCTCCAGCGGCCCCACGGAGCTGAGGCAGGCTCTGGACTCAGGTAAGAGTTCAGGAAACATGTTTTTATGTTTGTTAACGTGCAGAAAAAGCAGCTTAATACTTGCTTACGTTTTCTTTAAGCTGTGTAAATGACTTCACGGGAGGAAACGTGTCTCATCTTTAACAGTTTGAGCTCTTAATCCTCGTCCCCTCCTTCATCAAAGCGCTGACTCGCCGTGGAGCCGAAGTCGCTCTCACAAAAAAAAAAGTTGGCCGAGTTTGAGTTGCTGAAGTTCAGGTCTGGCACCACCAGGGAGAGCTCTGACTCTGTACTTTATTTTTTGGGGAAGCGAGGAGGGGAACTCACAAAATCTGAGTCCTGACTCTGTGCTCTGCTGTGAGGAAGAGAGAGAGAGAGAAAGAGGAGGAGGAGGAGGGGAAAGCGAGCTGTGCTGTGATGCATATGATTGGAGGGAAAAAAGGATGATTTGGTGCAGATTTTTCATTTTTCGTTCTCTCTTTGGTGTGACATGATGAAAAGCTCATCCTGTGTCTTATTAAGCTGACTCATTGGTACATTTCATGAAGATTAATATTTGAACATTGTGCTGAAACTGCAGCTGGATATTGTGTCATTAATTCTAAACCACATGTGGAAACAAGAAAATTCTGTTATGGGACAGTTAGAGAAGAAAACCACCTGAACTTTACCTCTGATTATGCAGCTCAATCTATAAATCCTCAACATTTATTTTATCTTATAAGCTAGAACAGCCCGAACATGTTTAATGATGCTGAGCTTATTATTCTTCTTGGCACTTTTTACACAATTTCTTCGCCTTTCAACGTCCAGAATGTTCAGAAGATGTCAGCCTGTATTTTTCACATTTATAACCCTTATAACTTTGAAAATATCCAACACTTTTCACAGTTTTTATCCTATTGAAATGAATGGAATGCTTATGTAGTGCTCAAAAGTTTACACACCCCAGCAGAATTTATGATTTCTTGGCCATTTCTTTAAGAATTTGAATGATAACACAACACACTCATGGTTTGTGGTAAATGTGAAGACATTTATTGAAAGAAAAAATAGTTTACTCTTTTTAAATCCAGTGCTGCACTGACATTTCTGGATTCTGAGTCATGGAGGAAGAAAAATAATCGTATCAGATAAGACAGGGATATAAAAAGGTAAAAAAGGAACTGAGGATGCCAATAAGCAGAGTTCAAACTCTAATGAAGAAGTGGAAAATGAGGGATTCTGTTGAAACCAAACCACGGTCAGGTAGACCAACAAACATTTCAGCTACAACTGACAGGAAAATTGTTTGGGATGCAAAGAAAAACCCACAAATAACTTCAGCTGAAATACAGGACTCTCTGAAAGAATGTGGTCTGACTGTTTCAAGATGCACAATAAGGAGGCACTTGAAGAAAAATAGGCTGTATGGTTGAGTGGCCAGAAGAAAGTAATTTCTATGCAAATGCCACAAAACATCTCACTCACAATATGCCAAACCTCAAAACTTCTGGAGTGATGAGAGCAAAAGTGAACTTTTTGTCCACAACCATAAACATTGTTCCATTTGGAGAGGAGTCAACAAGGCCTATGATGAAAGGTCCACCATTCCTACTGTGAAATACGGAGGTGGATCACTGATGTTTTGGGGATGTGTGAGCTACAAAGGCTCAGGAAACTTGGTCCAAACTGATGAATGAAGGATGAATGCAGCATGTTATCAGAAAATACTGGAGGAAAATTTACACTCATCAGCCCAGAAGCTGCACATGAGACGTACTTGGACGTTCACACATGACAATGATCCAAAACACAAGGACAAGTGGACCTGCCATTGGCTACAGCAGAATTAAGCGAAGGTTCTGGAGTGGCCATCTCAGTCTCATGACCTCAAACCTGCAGTTCATGCAAGACAGACCAAGAATTTACAGGAACTGGAGGCTTTTTGCCAAGAAGAATGGTCAGTTTTACCATCTGAGAAAATAAAGACCCTCATCCACAACGAACACAGAAGACTTCAAGCTGTTACTGATGTTAAAGGGGGAAATACACGACATTAAGAACTGTCTATACCCAACCACTAATCACGAGTGGAAGAAAAAGGCCAAGAATCTGTATCTGCTTTAAGAATATATATATGCTCCTATATGACACAAAGACACACTCTTCTCACACTCGTCTCACACACACGGACACACACCTGGCCTCCTTGTGCAGTGTGAGAGGTCAGCAGGAGGCCAAAGAAATGCACATACTCAAAGAAAGTGACTGAAAGGGGCTGACATGTAGGCACTCAGAGGAATTTAACATGCAGGCTTGACACGCACATCCACATATATGTAGAGACAGAAAGAGGGCTGAATCCTGAGCACGTTGCGGCGGGAAATGCAGAGAAATGCAGCCGCTGACGTCCCGCAGTCACAGCGGCCGCGTGTACAGTAAACAGCCTAATAGACACGGACAGATCCTATAGAATATACATGAAAAGAGGGAACACGGGCGCAGATTTGTGTTGACATGTGACCGTGAGGTGACGTGAACACACACAAAAGAAAAGTTTGGTTTACGTGTTGGACGGACGGTGTGATGGTTCGTGGGAAAAGCCCAGAGGACAAATAGAGAAAGATGAGTCTCTCTGGTTTGGATTTGTAGTAACACAGACTCTGTAAACACCTGCAGATGTGTGTTTAGTTTATTTCTGTCATTTTTAACCTCTGTTTTTCCTCTTCATACTGCAGCGTAGTGGCCTTTCAGATTCCTAACAGTCCAGTGAATGACATTAACAAGTTGCATTGGAAGAAATCTGAAAATTAGGCATTAAACACATTAGTGAAAGTTAAGGTTTAATGGATTTCATATACAGATGTTTAAAGAGGGGGTATTCTGCTTTTCCGTTTTATAAACATGGACAAATTTGGATGTAAATCATCATTTTTAATCATTGAATAGTGAACTGAATGAATACAAAAGCTTATTAGATTAAATCACAATCTGTCCTGTTTATTTCTATAACCTGAAATGTGTCAAAATATCAGATGTTTTCTGTTTTACACCAGTTACTCAACCCTGTTCAACCAAAGAGACAAACAGTTAAAAACTACCTTTACAAAACAGTCTAAGTGGGGAAAAGAGGCAAAAACAGCCAAGTGTAGCGATAAAACTCAGCTTTTGGTGGTAAAAATTGCCAAAAAAAAGCAACACAAATTGGCATTTCCATTGGGATAATACCAGGAAATACTCAAACAGTAGCAATGAACGGTCCAAAAGTGTCAAAAAAAACAAAAAAAGAGTGAATAGTGACTAAAATGGTCAGAAAGCAACAAAAATTTGTTTTTAAATTGAAATGAAACTTGGAAATACCCAAAAAAGTAGACAAAAATGGTCCAAAAGGGGCAAAATTCAGTAAAAAATTTGGCAGTGGACCTCGAAAATAGTGAGATAGTAACAAAAAAATGGTCCACAAGTTGCAGAATAGAGTTAAAATTGACTAAGATTGCCAGAATGTAAAAAAAAAAAAATTTGAGGAAACTGTAAAAAAAATTAGAAACTAGCAAAAAATGATGGAAAAAAGTGATGAAAAACAGTATATAGCGGCAAAAACGGCAAGAAAACTGGGATTAAACTTGGAAAATCTTCAGCTAGTGCAAACCAAAAGTGGTGACGAAAATGGCCAAACAGCAATAAAAATGAGCAAGAAAATTGGGAGTCAACCTAGAAAATAGTGAGAAGGTATCAAAAAATGGTCCAAAAGTGGCAAAATAGAGTGAAAAATGACTAAAATTGCTGAAAAGCAACAAAAATGTAGAAAAAAAAAAAAAAAACTCTGGAGGAAACAAATATTTACAGAAACTAGCAAACGAATTGCGAAAAAAGTGATGAAAAACAGTGAAACGTGGTAAAAATGGACAAAGTCAACAAAAATGGCAAGAAAATCGGGATAACACTTGGGATAAAGTCAGTTTGTTGCAAAAAAAAGGTCCATAGGTGGCAGAAATGGGCCAAAAAACAACCAAGATTGTGAGAAGGTATAAAAATATGTTCCAAAAGTTGCAAAAAATATATAAAAAGTGGTTAGAATGTGTAAAAATCAGTCCCAGTTGTAGTGGTAGTGGGTTGTTGTTGTTGTGCTGTAATTAATGAAACTGTTCATGTTCTACAATGTTTGTTTAAAAACAGAGAACCTGGAAATCATTGCATAATAAATTGCAACTGCAATATAGGAAATAACAATCTCATTTAGATTATTGTTGTAAATCGTTCAGCCCTAATCGAGAGTTCGTGCTCACATTTAACAGACTTTAAGGAAGCTCTAACTGTCTCAGAGTTTGTGTTACCCACCTGTTCGGTGTCTGCAGAGGAAGTTTTTGTTTTTCCTGATGGATTATTATCGTTAGAGAGTGATGTAACATCGATCAGAGAGCGAGGAGGAGGAGCGAGCTGCTGCAGAGCTCCGGCTCTTTGTTGTGTTTGTGCTGCATGAGTTATGGAATAATCTTATGTAACAGGGAGTTGTTGCATTCTGCAGGAACTGTCAGGCTGTTCCACTGCCTCAGAGCTGCCTAATTGATCCGTGTGTGTGTGTGTGCGTGTGTTGGTGGAGGAAGTGTGTGTGTTTGTGCGTTGGTTTAGCATATGCAGAGAATTTTCCTGTCAAACTACGCATGTGTGTGTGTGTGTGTTTGTGTGTGTGAGGGTGTGACAGGCGCAGAAAGCTTTCAAGAACATTACCTCATCTAGTTGACCTCCGATTGGTACACGGCCCGGACGTTTCCATGGTGACAGCTAGCCTTTTTTAGCCGGTTGGTTCTGCCGTGCCCACACATCGCTCACAGTGCCGGCCCAGTAACTCTTCAGTGTGTGTGTGTGTGTGTGTGTGTGTGTGGCTGTACTTCTACCTCTGTGAGGACCAGATTGAGTTATAAACCTGGAGGGTGACGACATTCGTGGAAAGTGAAAACAAGAAGATGAGGAGTTTCTTTTTCACGCGTATCAGTGGGCGATTAGAGAAAATAAAAACAACAAAAGACAAAACGTTGAATATCATCGATCCAAACACTGTGAGGACGTGTAAAAGGGAAGATAAGATTAAAGATATCTTGAAAGAGGAGTTTTTGTTTTACATCTGTTGTGTCCTTCAATGATTTAAAACTTGGACGTCCCCTTTATGATGTCACCAGTTTGTTTCTGATACACAGTTTCGTCTACAGTTAATGTATAAAAAATGTTGCCTTCACATAACTTTATTTGAGTGAAGCAAAACTTTTGATCTTAGTATCTCCAAAAATAACTGCTTCTGAGAATAACCAGGCTGTAAGTTTGTTTATTTTTGCTTTAAAATTGTTAAAAGTCATACTTTCTTGCACTTGCGTGAGCACAGAATGCAAATGTGTGGAACACGTATGTGTTGAATGTGTAAGTGCAGTATCAATGAGTGTGTACTGCATGTACCGAATGCATAGCCCAAAATGCTTGGCGCAAAATGCATAGTGCAGAAGCATAAGCTCAGAATCTGTAAGTGTGTACTGCGTAAGTGTAGAAGGCATAAGTACTAAATACCTAAGCTCAAAATGAATCTGTAAGTGCAGAATCCATAAGTGTGAACTGTGTAAGTGCAGAGTATCCAAGTGCAGAATGCCAAGCCAAAAATGCGTAGCGCAAAATGTGAAGTACTGAGTGCATAAGTGCAGAATCTGCAAGTGTGTAATCTGTGAGTATGCTGTGTGAGCGAGGAATGCATAAGTGCAGAATGCGTAAGTGTGGAATCTGTAAGTGCTGAATGTTTAAGCCTGGAATGTGTTGCCAAAAATGCTTTGCGCAAAATGAGTAGCACAAAATGCATCGTGAGGAATGTGTAAGCGTGGAATCTGTAAATGTGCACTGCCTAAATGCAGAATGCGTAAGTGTGGAATACATAGCCCAAAATGCAAAGCGCTAAATGCATCGTGCACAAAGTCAGTAAATGTGGAATCCATAAGTGCAGAATGTGTAAGTGTGTCCTGTATCAGTGCAGAATGCATAGCCCGAAATGCTTAGTGCAAAATGTGTAGTGCGGAATGAATGAATGTGTAAGTGCAGAGTGAATGCATGAATAGGCTCAGTTACATGCTGCCAAGTCAGTCAGTCATTCAGTTTAAGCTCCACAAGCAACCGAGACATCTTTGTGGAAAAATGGTGAGAACTAGTATCGGTATCGTGACAGTTTGCCAATATTAGCCTTGAGAGAATAAGGGTATCGAACATCACTAATCAAGGGTTTGGGATTAAACAGCTGTGTGGCTTTAAGAAAATCACGAACCAGGAGAAAAGTCCGAATGGAACGGAAGAAGGTCATGTGGTCTGATGAGTCCAGATTTACCCTGTTCCAGAGTGATGGGCGCATCAGGGTAAGAAGAGAGGCAGGTGGTTTTTTGTTTTATATATTTTTGTCAGGGAGTGTATCTGCATTAAAGACCAGGATTAAAAACATAAACATTGCGTATCATTCCCTGCTTAGTTTATCTAGTTGTAGTTGAAGGATTTAGTTAGAGATGAGATAACAGATGATAATGTGTGTCAGGAAGAGTCCTCACAAGTATAAAAACACAGACATTTATATGTGTGTGTGTGTGTGTGTGTGTGGTAATAAGTGGGCATATGGGCATTTTCATCTCGCTGGGTTTGTGTGTTTTTGTGTCAGAGTCGTGTGTGTCTGTTCGCTTTTGACCCAGTTAGAATTTGGACGGCGATTACATGGACGTGCTAACGAGCCAACAAACACGCTCACACACACACACATTTATCACACACGCACACACACACACAGACGGTGCCAGCTCAGGCAGAGAGTGGGCAGTGTCTGTTTTGGAAACGATGACTCATGTTGGCTCAGACTGCAGCAGAATACACTCCGACACACACACGTTTACATGCGAACATACAGAATTCTGCACCCGTGTGTGTGTGTGTATGTGTGTGAGATCAGATCTTTAAGTTTAACAGATTTAATCTCATCCCTCGTTCTCTCGCTCCGTGCGGAGAAAGATATAGATGTAATTTCTTTTTCCCATCCAATCTGCTAACTGCTCCCGGCTAACAACCCATCAACCAATTTGCAGCTCTGGAGCCATTAAATAATCTTTTATTTCACTGCACCTCCTTTATGTACTCCTCAATCTCCCCCTTCTCTCTTCCCTTCTCATCTTCTATCTCTCCCCCCCCCCCTGGTTTTATTCACTCATTCATCACCGTCCCTTTTCTTCCCCTTCCCTGCTTCGCTGACAGGAGCCGCTGAGATCAGCAAAACACAAATTAAAAGAGCTCCTCTGCTCCATCTCTCCATCTCTCCATCCCTCCATCCCTTCTTTCCTACCTACCGTGTCGTCTGTCAGTCCCCCCGCCCTGCGATTGGTCGAAGGTGATGTCATCATCTTCCTCTGGCGCCCGTCAATAACCTATTAGAAGCTGACGTTTTTTACAGTCAGCTGGGGAGTGAAGGAGCGAAACACACACATCGAGTCACCGACGCACAGAACAAAAGGTGGAAGTGGACACCGCTGTTTCTTTCTTTCTTTCTTCTGCTGAAAAACCAAGTCGTTAGCACACAGGCCAGGGCCCTCAGTCATGAAGGACGCCCCCTCCACTTTGAAAACATCTCAGTGGGATCTCCTCGTCATGACAGTAACGTTGGACGCCATCAGGACAGTCAAGGTTAAATTTTTCTCCTCAGAGAATCAAACTTTCTTTAACCTGTCAATGTCCCATGATGCTCTCTGTCAAAGCCCAAATGGTTATTGAGCTGCAGTCGACTCCAGTAACGACCTTCATTTGGGTCAAGGGCCGTCACATGCAGGGGCAGCTCTAAGGGGGGGCATAGGGTGGCAGCTGCCCCCCTAAAAGAGTCAAAAGTCATATTAAGAGTTTGAAAATCAAATTTTTGGAATCAAAATAGTCAAATTTGAGATAAATATTGAGATAATTATGATGCAAGAGATGAAATTTTGGGCTAGCAATAGTCAAATTTCTAGGTAAATAGTGAAAGTTATTGGGCAAAGGTTGAAATTTAGATTCAAAAAGTCAAATTTTAAGATAAATAGTCAAAATTGTGGGGCAAAAGTTAAAATTTTGAGATTTAAAAAAGTCAGATTTTGAGGTAAATAGACAAAATAAGCAGCAAAAGTTGAAATATGAGATTGAAGAAAAATCCAAATTTGAGATAAACAGTCAAAACTATGGGCAAAGTAGAATTTTTAGAATGAAACAGTCAAATTATGAGGTAAATATTCAAAATTATGATGCAAGAGATGAAATTCTTAGATATAAAAAGTCGAAATTTTAAATAAATGTTAAAATTTATGGGGCAAAAGTTGAAAGTTTGAGATTACAAAAAAGTCAAATTTTGAGGTAAATAGTCAAAATTATGCGGCAAAAGTTAAAATTTTGAGATTAAAAAAAGTCAGATTTTGAGGTAAATAGACAAAATAAGCAGCAGAAGTTGAAATATGAGATTGAAGAAAAGTCCAAATTTGAGATAAAAAATCAAAACTATGGGCAAAGTAGAATTTTTAGAATGAAACAGTCAAATTTTGAGGTAAATAGTACAAATTATGGGGCAAAATTTGAAATTCTTAGATTTAAAAAAGTCGAAATTATAGATAAATGTTAAAATTTATGGGGCAAAAGTTGAAACATGAGATTTAAAAAAGTCAGATTTTGAGGTAAATAGACAAAATAAGCAGCAAAAGTTGAAATATGACATTGAAGAACAGTCCAAATTTCAGATAAACAGTCAAAACTATGGGCAAAGCAGAATTTTTAGAATGAAACAGTCAAATTTCGAGGTAAATATTCAAAATTATGATGCAAGAGGTGAAATTTTGGGCTAGCAATAGTCAAATTTCTAGGTAAATAGTAAAAGTTATTGGGCAAAAGTTGAAATTTAGATTCAAAAAGTCAAATTTTGAGGTAAATAGTCAAAACTATGGGGCAAAAGTTAAAATTTTGAGATTAAAAAAAGTCAGATTTTGAGGTAAATAGACAAAATAAGCAGCAAAAGTTGAAATATAAGATTGAAGAAAAGTCCAAATATTAGATAAACAGTCAAAACTATGGGCAAAGGTGAATTTTTAGAATGAAAAAGTCAAATTTTGAGGTGAATAGTACAAGTTATGGGGCAAAATTTGAAATTCTTGGATTTAAAAAAGTCGAAATGTTAAAATTTATAGGGCAAAAGTTGAAAGTTTGAGATTAAAAAAAAATTCCAAATTTGAGAAAAATAGTCAAAATTATGGGGCAAAAGTTAAAATTTTGGGATTAAAAAAAGTCAGATTTTGAGGTAAATAGACAAAATAAGCAGGAAAAGTGGAAATATGAGATTGAAGAAAAGTCCAAATTTGAGATAAACAGTCAAAACTATGGGCAAAGTAGAATTTTTAGAATGAAACAGTCAAATTTTGAGGTAAATAGTACAAATTATGGGGCAAAATTTGAAATTCTTGGATTTAAAAAAGTCGAAATGTTAAAATTTTTGGGGCAAAAGTTGAAAGTTAGAGATTACAAAAAAGGCAGATTTTGAGGTTAATAGACAAAATAAGAAGCAATAGTTGAAATATGAGATTGAAGAAAAGTCCAAATTTGAGATAAACAGTCAAAACTATGGGCAAAGTTGAATTTTTGGACTGAAAAAGTCAAATTTTGAGGTAAATAGTACAAATTATGGGGCAAAATTTGAAATTCTTAGATTTAAAAAAGTTGAAATGTTAAAACTTATGGGGCAAAAGTTGAAAGTTTGAGATAAAAAAAAAAGTCAAAATTTGAGGTAAAAATTAAAAATTGTGAGGCAAAATTTGAAACTTGCCATGTCTCAAAACTTATGACTTTATTTGTGCAAAAAAAAGAAAAGAAAAAAGGGGAAATCCTGACATGAGTTTTTTATATTGATTTTTTCAATTGGCGGAAAATGGCTTTTATATGTTTTTTTCAGTTGCCTTTATTCAAATTTTTCATTTTAAATGTGGAGGGAGTGTTGTTAGTAAATGTTGGCATATAAAGTTACTTTGTGGTCTTCAGCGTTCAGACGTTTTTTAGGAAAACGGTAAACATTCGCTCACTTAGCGGTAATGAGCCGACAAACGCAACCCGACAAAATTGGTCGGAAAAATTTTCTAGAAAAAAAAAAGGGATTTATCCTAAAGAAAGTAGGTGATTGTGCTCTTGAAAAATGTTTTCTCTCTTTTAGGAAACACTACCCATTTCCTCCAAAGGGGGCGCCAGAGTCAAACCATGATGAAAACCCCTTATGGTGCCTTTAAGGACACTTGAACTCGTGTTTATTTCTGTGAGCACAGAAAGATATTGATGAAACTCACACCCACAGAAAAAAATCCTCCACCGCCGACAGCTCGCTGAGCGTTTTGAAGCATGATGTCATCGCTCACACTGCGCCGCCGCCGTGTTGCCTCGTTCACTCACTCTCTCTCTCTCTCTCAACTGTGTTTCAGCCTTGATAACCTGCATCCACTCTGACAGTCGGTACACATTTCTCTCCTCTCTCTTCCTCTTCTTCTTCTTCTCCTGTCTCAGATTTTATCTCCGCCATATGTCGCGCTGCAACACCAACGACTGAAGCGATACCTGTGGCTTCCCCGTCTGTTGCACTCGCTCTCACACTCTTCTGCTTTCTGACGTCTTCTGCTCTCCTTTCCTCTCTCTCTCGCTCTGCAGCTGCAGGAAAACACTTTATTCACTCGTGTTCGTCCCAAAAACAACGCAAATGTGACAGCAACCCCCTTCTTTTTTGAGCGAGCTTCTTCTTAAAGAATAAAAAAACTGTGAGAGTCTCAACTGACGACAACTCAGGGATTTTCAGAAACACACTGAAGCAGGAAAGGTTGAAGTTTAAAGCTGTGGATTTTGTGTTTGAAAGGATTCACAGTTTCTTTATCAGCTTCATTCCGCTGAAACATCCAGAGAAAACCTCTGTGAGACGGTTTACAGTGAAACTGGGACTTACAAGAAGTGCAATTGTACACGCAAAGGAAACATTTTGGACTATTTTGAATTTTAACCGCAAGCTGTTTCATTGGCCGCGTGATTGGTCGGTGTTGTAGCAGGACGCAACGCTTCCCTTGATGAGTGCCTGAGGCTAAAACACCTGCTAAAGGCTAAAAGCACATAGGTTAATGGCTAAAAAGTTAACTAAAGGCTAATACACAGGGAAAAAGTTAAAACACAAACAGAGACCTACAACACAGGGCTAAAAGAAAAACTTAAGGCTAGGAGACATGCTAAAGACTCAAACACAGGCTGAAGGCTAAAACACAGGCTAAAAGAAAAACTTAAGGCTAAAAGACAGCTAAAGGCTAAAAAACCCACTATAAGTGAAAACACAAACTAAATGCTACAACAACAACTAAAGGTTAACACAGGTTTAAGGCTAAAAGACAAACTTAAGGCTAAAACACAGCATAAAGGCTAAGAGACAGACTAAAGGCTTAAAGACAAACTGAAGGCTCAAACACGGGTTAAAGGCTAAAACACAGGCTAAAGGCAAAAACACAGGCTAAAGGCTAAAGGACAAAGTTAGGGCCAAAACACAAGTTAAAGGCTAAAACACAGGCTAAAGGCTAAAAGACAAACTAAATGCTACAACAACAACTAAAGGTTAACACAGGTTTAAGGCTAAAAGACAAACTAAAGGCTCAAACACGGGTTAAAGGCTAAAACCGAAGCTAAAGGCTAAAACACAGGCTAAAGGCTAAAACACAGACTAAAGGCTAAAAGACAAACTAAAGAGTAAAACCGAAGCTAAAGGCTAAAACACAGACTAAAGGCTAAAAGACAAACTAAAGAGTAAAACCGAAGCTAAAGGCTCAAACACAGACTAAATGCTCAAACACAGGCCAAAGGCTAAAAAACCCACTATAAGTGAAAAACACAAACTAAATGCAACAACACAGACTAAAGGTTACCACAGTTTTAAGGCTAAAAGACAAACTAAAGGCTTAAACACGAGTTAAAGGCTAAAAGATTAACTAAGGGGTCAAACACGGGTTAAAGGCTAAAAGAAAAACTAAAGGCTAAAAGATAGACTAAAGGCTAAAACAAAGGCTAATGGCTAAAACACAGACTAATGACTAATACAGCTCTTGGGGGGTTCAACACTGGTGAGAGGTTAAAACACAAACTTAAGGCTAAAACACAGACTAAAGGCTAAAACACAGACTTAAGGCTAAAACACAGACTAAAGGCTAAAACACAGACTTAAGGCTAAAACACAGACTAAGTACTAAGACACCTGCTATATGCTAAAGACTTCAACATGAGCTGAAGGTCAAAACACCAGCTAGAGGCTAAAATACCAGCTAAAAGCTAAAACACTGTTTAAGACTTAGATACCTGCAAGAGACTAAAGGCTTCAACACAGACTTAAGGCTAAAACACGAGCTAAAAGCTTAAGGCTTAAACATGTGTTTTAGGCTTAAACACTGGCTAAAACAGGAGCTAAAGGCTGAAACAGGACCTAATGTGTTTGTGTGAATGTTGAAATCGGAGAGTCTATCAATAAAATGAAGAGCCAGGTTACGTTTGCTCTGCTTGGTGAGGTTGGAGTTGGTAGATGAGACCTGGTAGGACACAACCAGGATTCAGATGTGACTAAACTTATAAAAAATTAGATCCTTCCATTTGATAGTTTGTAAATCTAGAACGAGAGTCTTCAGCTTTGACATTGAGCTCTTTAAGTTCAGAAAGTTTGGTCCGGTGTGAACTTTGCCTCATTTGGCCCTTTGGGTCATTCTGGGATGTTTTGAAGGTTTTTGGGGCTTTTTCTCTAAATATCATCCACTTCTGCTCTGGTCGACTCTTTGGCCGGAGACTCAGGTCTGAACAAGACGTAGATGGATTTAGGAGCGAGGAAAAAAGACAGGAATGAGAAATAAGGACAGAAACATTCATTCCTCACCGACCACAGAATGAAGTGTAGGGTTCAGGGTGTGTGTGTGAGTGTGTGTGTGTGTGTGTGTGTGTGTGGGGTAAGAGTCCTGGTCTGAACCCTCTGAACTCACTAAATACAGTCAAATATTTCCGATCAGTGCAGCAGAGCAGGAGTTTACTCCGCGTGTGTTTGTGTGTATGTATGGAAACGTACGAGTGCATATTTGAACACGTGAACTCGCTCACCTCGCCGCCTACCCGCCGTCCTTGGCATTCTGCTCACACTCGCTGATATCACAACTCAAAGCGGTGCAACAGGAGGAAAGAGAGACAGAAATTAAAGAATAAAACGGAGAGGAGAGGAGAGGGAGGTGCAGAAATACTCAAACTGACAGACAGAACAAAGAGAAGCCGACTGCAGAGAGGAGTTCATCCAAAGGCCAAAATTTAATAATAGTTGAGAGAGAATCGGCATTAAAGGATAAATCAGCTCCTCGGAAAAACCAACACAGATCTGCCTTTTCCTTTGTGAGGCTCTGACTCACGGCGCATTCATCCAAATACCTTATGTTTCATTTTTCACTTTAAATCCGTACATCAGACGGGNGTTTTTAACGTCCAATAACTAATGAGAAACTAACTTCTCAGAAAAAAAACACCTGAACACCATGCAGCCAGATGACATCGTCATACCACCTTAGTGTAAAGATGAGAGAAACGTTTCTACGAGGTATCGTAATTTTTTAAAGTTTTCCCGGCTCATATCTGGAATACATGGGGAGGC
Organism: Thalassoma bifasciatum; assembly: GCA_008086565.1. Taxonomy (NCBI): domain Eukaryota; kingdom Metazoa; phylum Chordata; class Actinopteri; order Labriformes; family Labridae; genus Thalassoma; species Thalassoma bifasciatum. Next base: position 75,287 of record RPOG01000965.1, on the reverse strand, counting down.
GGGGCTTATGACCTATACTGCAGCCAGACACCAGGGGGCGGGGCTTATGACCTATACTGCAGCCAGACACCAGGGGGCGGGGCTTATGACCTATGCTGCAGCCAGACATCAGGGGGCGGGGCTTATGACCTATACTGCAGCCAGAGACCAGGGGGCGGAGCATCTGCTGGAGGCTTCAGTTTGAGCCGAACGTCGTTACGTCCACTCATTAAACAGTCTATGTGTTAAACAGGCTCCAATTATAGAACATATATACCCCTCTAATGTCACCTAACCCCCCCTACAGGCCTGGAGGACTTCTGTTCTCCAGCTTTCTCCTTTTGCAGATATTTTATGGTTTTGTTCACATTGTTGCTTTGCATCTTTTCTAAGATTAGAGACAGTTTGGCGCTTTAATCCGATGGATTTGCCTGGTTACGGACATTTTTTTTTCCATAAACAATCGGGTGGGGACAAAAGTATTTTTTAAAAACAATAAAAGAAGCTAAAACTCTCGAAATGGATTCCGTCTTGTTAGAAAAATCATAATGACAAATGACTCTTTTTTTGGGATTTCTCGTTTTTTTTTTTTTTTCATTTCAAATCAAAATTTTGAGATTGAAAGCATCAATGCAGAAGATTAAAAGTCAATTTTTTTTTTTGTCTATTTTTGATTTGCTGCTTTTTTATTGTCAAAATTTTGACTTTTTATCTCGTAAGTTTTTACATCATATCAAAACTTTTGTTTCTTAGAGTTTTATTTCAGTTTTGTTCCAATTTTTCTTGCGTAATATGAAACTTAGTTCACATTTTGTGGTGTTTTGTTTGCATGTCATGAAGTTTCTTGACATTAAATGAAGTTTTGTTTGCAGTTCATGATGTTTTGTTTGGACGTAATGGTCTTTTGTTTGTTGCATGGACTTTAATTTGCAATTCATCAAGTTTTATTAGTGTTCCATTGAGTTTTTTGGGGTTGTATTTAGTTATGTTTGTTTTAAGGAGTATTTTGTATCTCAAAATTTCAACTTTGTCTTAAACTTCTAAGTTTCTCTCAAAGTTTGGACCGTTTAGTTAAAAGTTTCAACCCTTTATCTTAGATTTTCAATTTTTCATCCTTTAAATTCAACTTTGTCTCGTTTAGTTTCTCAACATTTCGACTCTATCTTGATCATTTCAACTTTTTATCACATAGTTCTAACTTTTTCTATCTTACTTTTGACTTTTTAATCTCTTAATTCCAACTTCTTGTCCCATAATATTCAAAAGATTCTGACTCCCTATCCTAAAAATTTCGACTCTGTATCTCAAAGTTTCAATTTTTATGATAGGAGTCCAACTTTTGTGTCATAATTTCCACTTTTTTTCTTGAAATTTTTACTTTATAACTTTAAAATTTTGACTTTTTATTTCAAAATTTCGACCTGTTCCCAACAAAGTCAAATTTTAATTCATATTTCTTCAACTTGTGGAAATGAGCTTCCATGTAAAAATCCTATATAATAGATGTAACTGACTAAAAACGCATAAAATAAGATAATTTCAGGGTTTTTTTTTCCCTGTGTCCAGTCTTAAAAGAGCATCCTCTAAATGTCGTTGACCTTTTCTCCTTCATCGGGAAAGATTAGGTTGAAATAATCTCAGTTTATGAGATTAAAACAAATAAAATGCAGTGAATGATGAAAAACACTTTTAATATGAAAATCCTGAAAGTTAATATGTACAGACTCAACATAAAGTGCATGATAAAACAGGTGATTAAAGGAAAATCTGTGGTTTCATTTAAAGGTGTGATACAGTTTTAATCAGATGAATTTATCACAAACAGTTTCAGTTTTTCCTCAGGACTTTAACATTTTTACTGTCTGCTTTAATAACTTCCTCATCTCCATTAAAACGTATTTATAGAGTGTTTTCATAAACTCTCCACGCTCTTATTTTGGTAAATATAGATTTAATCCTGCGTAAACATCTCCGTCTTCTCTTTCATTCTGACTCTGACGGAGACGAGTCGTCTCACATCACTTTAAGTTTTCACGTCTTTCGCTTTAACAGACTCCTCAGAGACCGAGCCGCCGCGTCTTTGTGACTCTGGAACCAGTGGAGAATAAAGTCTGGTTCAACTTTTAAATGAGGTTCAGCTGGAGTTCATTCCCACAGGCGCTCTGAACTTCTCCTCCCTGTTACGCTGAGAGGACGGCGCCTGGATTAGAGGGGGTACAGCGGGCCGGGGGCTCAGAGCGCCGCGGACCCTCGCTTTAATCCTCTCGCCTTTAAATAGCCGTCAGCGGCGGCGGCGGAGGAGCGCTCTCCTCCTCTGTGAGTGAATGACAGCTTCATTATAGTCCGCTCATGTTGGAGGATATTATGGTAATCCAGACTTAATCCAGCACTCGTCCAAAGAGGAAGTTTTATCTTAGAAAACCGTACAATCAGCATAAAGTCCGACGAGGAAGAATTTCCAGACTCTTTCTGACAATTCAGGGGCGATAATAACTCAGGAATCTACAACATTAACTCTTTCTGCTGTGAAGAAGAAGAAGAAATTCTGCTTTCCTTTGAGAGCTTCACGAACGTTGGCGCAGCCAGAACCTAACCTGTAGCAGGGCCTGAATAAAAGTGGATCACACAATTAATTTGATAAACAGCGTTTAGTGTTGTTTTGCTGAAACATGCACAGCGAGGAACGTCAGTGCCATGGGTTTCAGCACGTGCACGGGTATAATAATGTATTGGCACTCCCCAAACTTCCATTAATTCCATACCTCCATACTGTTAATAATACTGCAGACAGGCAAAAGCTCTTTCATTTATTTGTTTTTCATTTTACTTATTTCACTTATTCCCATTCAGATCTTTTTATATACTTTTAATCTTGTAAATACTGCTGAAAGGCTCATGCTCTTTCATTTATTTTCATTGAATTGTATTTATGTTTATTGTCTATTTTATTCTAATTACCTAGAGTTTCATTTGTAAATCTTTCTATGTTTCTTTTGTATCCTGCTGCTGCTATAAAGCTGAAATTTCCCCCTGTGGGACTAATAAAGGTTTATCTTATCTTATCTTATCTTACCTCCTCTTTTCTGTTGTTGTTCAGTATAGGATGAAGTTTTCCACCTCCAAAATAAACTTTTCCTCGTTCATTGTGTCGGATTACAGCCGTGTCTCTCTGACCTGCTGAGTCACGTAATTTTGATTTACAGCAAGAACACCAGACCAGATGTTCTGTTTGTTTTTCCAGTCAGTTTTCCTGTATGGTGACGCGTTTCTAAAGCGACAAAATTGGACTTGCTGCAACGGCCACTGGCTCTGCCCCGTAAGTTTTTCAATTCCAGCACTATGAAATGTAGCCTAACAGAATATTAACTATGTATTACACTCGTTAGAAATGAAGAGACAAGGTATGCAAACATCATTTAAGTCGTTTTGTCAATGACATATTGATTAATACAAAAAAAAGTGCAGCGTATTTCACTGGACCAGTCAAGAAATAGGAGGCCGCAACTGGTTTGCACACATTAAAAAGTTGAGCCTCAAACACCAAGGTCTGCCTATAGTTCCACATGATTTTCATTATGTTGCATTTGTCTGAGTGGCGTGGGTCCCTCGGTATCTTCAGGCGCCTCAAAACATCATCGAAGGTCGGCGTCCCTGGTGCTTAGCTCATAAAAATCCCCATTTCTCTCTCTCTCTGTTTTTGAAACCCTCATTTCAGCCTCCGTCTGAAAGGCTTAGTTTTAGCTACTGTCTCTTTAAGGCTTCCTGTTCCCCAGACCCCCTTCTCCCTGATTGGATAGCCTTTTGGAAGTGAACAGAGTTAGACCTTGGCATTTTAGCTGCTCTTGTGAAGATCTCAAGCTTCTTACTTTGTTTCCTTTTATTTAATTCTGGAGAGCTTAATACACACTTGTTTCTCACAGTATAACTCCTGTTAAACATGTTTTCCTGAGTAAAATCTGCTCCCTACTGCAGAAAGTTTTATTAAATCTGGAAGTGAAGAATCTAATCTGGGAATGTTGAGACTCAGCACTAAACTGTGTTAACGTTCCAGCTTTAAACTTCTCAGGAATCTGAAACAGCGTTGTTTTTAAAATCGACTGCTGTCTGTGTGTTTGACACAAACTCTTCTCTATCACTCTCTCTTTTTTTTTCACTATAATGAAAGTTTTTAAAGCTGTGTTTTTGTCTGGAAGATGATCACAGCTTTGTGCTGTAATGAGACTCTGATTGGATAACTTCACACACACACACACACACACACTGAAGAGCAGCTTTATCTGATTAAAACAAACTGCCGTCATTGTGTGTGTGAACGTTTTGACCTTCACATTTCCTGCGGCTCAAGTTCAAGTTCAGCTCGTGTGTCAGAATCTTCCTCCGCCGTTCCTCGCCTTGAAACGACGCCTTCGGTTTAAAGAGACGGCGTCGTCCTCCAGGTCTTTGAGCTTCGTTTACGTCTTTAACTCGACCTCTTTAGATCTTCTGTACCTGTACGTTCTGTTTTCAGATAAGAGCCACGACCTCAGAGAGAAACACGGCGTTCACGTCTTCTTCCTCGTTATCACAAGCTGCTGGGAATCAGCATCACAGATGTTGTTAAAAACTTTGACTATTTTCTTTTTTTTAACCTGAAAACTGTTAAAAAGTATGCAGAGAGTTTTGTCTCTTTATTATGAAATCAAAAATACTGGATTACAGAACAATAAAAAATGTTTCAGACAAATAACTAATTTCAAAGCTACAAGTTCATACTGATGAATAAATGAAATATATTTGGGATTAAGACTGTATTTTGATCAATCAAACATTTTTTAAAAACCGAAATATAATTCTAACTAACCAAAGTTTGGTTTGTGTTTCATGAAGTTTTGTTTGTGTTTCATGAAGTTTTGTTTGCTTTCTTCAAAGTTTTGCTTGTGGTATGAAGTCTTGGTTGCATGTTACGAGGTTTTGTTTTCATTTCATGAAGTTGTGTTTATGTTCTTTATAGTTTTCTTTGCGTTTCTTTGAAGCTTTTTCCTTTTTTTACGTGTTTTGCTTGCATTAAATAAAGTTTTGTTTGAATTTCATGAAGTTTTCTTTGTATGAGATAAAGTTTTGTTCGGATTTTATGAAGCTAAAGTTGCATTTCATGAAGTTTTGTTTCCATTAAATGGAGTTTTGTTTGCATAAGTTGAAGTTTTGTTTCCATTATATGAAGCTAAAGTTGCATTATATGAAGTTTTGTTTCCATTATATGAAGCTAAAGTTGCATCTTATGAAGTTTTGTTTGCATTGTATGAAGCCAAAGTTGCATTGCATGAAGTTTTATTTGTATTGTATGGACCTTTTAGTAGCAATTCCTGAAATTTTGTTAGCGTTCCGTTGAGTTTTGTTTGTGTTTTACTTACTTATATTTGTGTTTCACAGAGTTTTCTTTGTTTCACGGTGTTTTGTATAGAAATGCAAACTTCATGTAAACAAACTGAGGTTTGTGTGAGTAAAACTTAGATCCATAAAAAATTGTGGACAAGTACAGCTTCAGTCACAGATATTTTACATTTATTTATCTATTTTTTAAACCAGTATTTTGTATGCGGAATTGTTTTTTTTTTTCCTTCTAAAATCCAGTATTTTTGATTGAATAATAAAGATACAAAATTATCTCCATAGAAAAGATAAAAATCTTCCTGCTTGCATAAGATATGAAGACGTTTCCCACCTACAAACCTGGAAAATGAGTCACAGCTGCTTCAGAGTTTTAGCTTTTCTACGTCATAAACTCAGGTGTTTCCTGCTGCAAACTCTAACAAAGTAGGGAAAAGTTTCACAAACTTTCAGAGTGAAAGAGAAACTTGTTAATTTGCCCAGGACTTGTCCTCAGCTGTCAGTCCTGAACCTGTCTTTGCTCCTCAGGTGATTCAGCACCTGAATTACTCGTCGTGAGACTCTGTGACGCTCACAAACTCTGTTTCTGACATGACCAGAAATAGATTTTTACAGAATAGATCCACGTAGATTCACTGTCGGCATGATTCACTCCAAACTCTTCATGTTTGCACGATTCTGTCAGGAAAACTTTGACTTGGCAGCAACAGCCTTGGTGAAAAAAAAACACGCTGAATGAATGACTCACTCATGAAACTTTGGAAAGAATGCAAATGCACAAGGGTGAAAAAAGTGAAATATTGCAGGTGTGTGTGTATCTGTACTCAAAAATTTGCATACAATGGCAGAATTTATGATTTTTTTGGCCGTTTTTCAGAGAATACGAATGATAACACAAAAACTTTTCTTCACTCATGGTTAGTTCTTAATAGCGTGTATTTCTCCCTTTAACATCAACGACAGCTTGAAGTCTTTTGTGCTCGTTGTGGATAAGGGTCTTTATTTTCTCAGATGGTAAAACTGACCATTCTTCTTGGCAAAAAGCCTTCAGTTCCTGTAAATTCTTGCTCTGTCTTGCATGAACTGCAGGTTTGAGATCTCCCCAGAGTGGCTCAATGATATTGAGGTCAGGAGACTGAGATGGCCACTCCAGAACCTTCACTTTCCTCTGCTGTAGCCAATGGCAGGTCCCAAATTTCAAGTTTTCATCTAAAACTTTTCACTTTTTCATTTAAAAAAATGTGATTTCCTCTGTAAAATATTATTTTTTTGTCTCAAACTTTTTACTTCATTTCAAAGTTGTGTATTTTTTTCCCTCATTTTTTTTTGTCCTTTATCTCAATATTGGACTCTTTTTCTAGGTTTGACATTTTATCTCAAAACTTTAACCTTTTTGTAAAATTCTGACTTGTATCTCTGAATTTTGACTTTTTATCTCTAGATTTTTAACTTAAAATCTCATATTTCAATTTTATAAAACAGATTTTGACTTAATTACCCATAATGTCAACTTTTTACTTTAAAATTTTAACTTAATGTACTCAAGATTTAACTTGTTCCTAATGTTTGATTTGATGATAATGATGATTTTCTTTTTGTAGGGGATGGGGGTGGTTCTAAAATTTTGATTTTTTCCTCAATTTATGAAGTTTTACCTCAAAAATCTGACTTTTTCTCTTGACATTTTGACCATTTTTTTCTTTTATCTCAAAATTTAGACTCTATCGCAAGATTGTCCTTCATCTCAAGATATGGATTTTATTTCTCTAAGTTTTGACTTTTATCTCAAACTTTGACTTGTCCTTGTGTTTTGGATCATTGTCATGTGTGAACGTCCAAGTACGTCTCATGTGCAGCTTCTGGGCTGATGAGTGTAAATTTTCCTCCAGTATTTTCTGATAACATGCTGCATTCATCCTTCATTCATCAGTTTGGACCAAGTTTCCTGAGCCTTTGTAGCTCACACATCCCCAAAACATCAGTGATCCACCTCCGTGTTTCACAGTAGGAATGGTGGACCTTTCATCATAGGCCTTGTTGACTCCTCTCCAAATGGAACAATGTTTATGGTTGTGGACAAAAAGTTCACTTTTGCTCTCATCACTCCAAATGACTTTGTTCCAGAAGTTTTGAGGCTTGTCTCTGTGCTGTTTGGCGTATTGTAAGCAGGAAACTTTGTGGCATTTGTGTAGAAATGTCTTTCTTCAGCCCATTTTTCCTCAAGTGCCTCCTTATTATGCATCTTGAAACAGCCAGACCACATTCTTTCAGAGAGTCCTGTATTTCAGCTGAAGTTATTTCAGGATCCTCAAAAAGTCTTAAATTAACTAAAATTTTATATTCTGGCCCTAAATAAATAACCTGAAGGTCTTAAATTTGTCAGGGCAGGATTTGTTAATGTGTTATTGATTTTTTTCCTGGCAGGACTTTTCACGAAAGAGATGTAGAGTGGATACTGTCTTTTAAGCTGCTGATATAAATTGCTATCTGCATCTTAACTAGACAGTTCTTGACTATGGGTCGCTGTTTACACTTTTACATAGAGTTGTGAACCCAAAGAGCACTGAGGATCACTTTATGTTTAATAAATGGGAAAAAAAAGTAAACCCAAATGAGTCTCACTGAGTGACACATGTTATGATTTGGTTGTAATACAGCAGGATCCTCCAACCATCAAACATGTTTGTCGTATTTGATCTAAGTGGCATTAAACAGGTCTTAAAAAGTCTTAAACTTGACTTGCCAAAACATGCATGTACTCTGTATGTATATACATATATTTGCATCCTGAACAATTTTCCTGGCAGTTGTAGCTGAAATTTTGTGCTGTTTGGCGAATTGTAAGCGGGAAACTTTGTGGCATTTGTGTAGAAATGTCTTTCTTCAGCCCATTTTTCCTCAAGTGCCTCCTTATTGTGCATCTTGAAACAGCCAGACCACATTCTTTCAGAGAGTCCTGTATTTCAGCTGAAGTTATTTGTGGGTTTTTCTTTGCATTCAGAACAATTTTCCTGGCAGTTGTAGCTGAAATGTTTGTTGGTCTACCTGACCGTGGTTTGGTTTCAACAGAATCCCTCATTTTCCACTTCTTCATTAGGGTTTGAACTCTGCTTATTGGCATCCTCAGTTCCTTGGATATCTTTTTATATCCCTTTCCTGTTTTATACAGTTGGATTCACTTTTGATCAGGGTCATTTTTTAAGTTTCTGTTGTCGCTATGATTTAAAAATAGTAAACACAGTTGTTTGTTAATAAATGTCTTCACCCAACCTCTAACCATGAGTGACAGAACACACTCTCCTTCATCCTCAGTCATGACGTCGTCCTCTTCTCTCACCTGGACTCTCTTCTCTCTGCTCACCTGCTCTGCTCTGATCCAGTGTTCAGGTAAACATCACAGATCTGACCTCACCTGAACAGGTAAATGGAGCTGCAGGTGTTTCTGACCCTCTGTTTTCCGTTCTCAGTGTTTCTGGATCAGTTTTCCGCCGACCAGGTTCTCCGCTCGGCCTCCAGGAGGCGCCGCGCGAACTCTTTCTTCCTGGAGGAGATGTTACCTGGAGACCTGGAGAGGGAGTGTTACGAGGAGGTTTGTTCGCAGGAGGAGGCCAAGGAGATCTTCCAAACACAGGAGAAGACGGTGAGGTCCAAACCATTGACTGTATATAGAATAAACAGTGTGGCTCCGCCTGTCACCGTTCTACGATTTTGAAGCCAAAAAACCCCGTTTCTCTAGCCGCCATTGTGCAGCCAGAGTCTGCACAGTAGAGAATTTCTGGTGGAGCCGAGTAAAAAAGAGAAATAAAAATATTTATTTCTTCTTCTTCAGAAGGTTTAGTCTCCTTTTGGCTCTTTCCTGAAGTTTCTTATATCCCCGATAAAAACTACTCACGAACGTCAGCTGTCAACTATTGTAAAACGAAACTTATATCGCGGTTTTTAACGTCCAATAACTAATGAGAAACTAATTTCTCAGAAAAAAAACACCTGAACACCATGCAGCCAGATGACATCATCATACCACCTTAGTGTAAAGATGAGAGAAATGTTTCTACCAGGTATCGTAACTTTTTAAAGTTTTCCAGGCTCATATCTGGAATACATGGGGAGGCGGGGCTTATGACCTATACTGCAGCCAGACACCAGGGGGCGGGGCTTATGACCTATACTGCAGCCAGACACCAGGGGGCGGGGCTTATGACCTATACTGCAGCCAGACACCAGGGGGCGGGGCATCTGCTGGAGGCTTCAGTTTGAGCCGAACGTCGTTACGTCCACTCATTATACAGTCTATGGTCCAAACTGAGTGTGGTCATTTCAGAACAACCACCAGGGGGCGCCAAAAGTTGAAGTTCAGTGAGGTCAGAGGTCACAGCNCATCCTGAACAATTTTCCTGGCAGTTGTACCTGAAATTTTGTGCTGTTTGGCGTATTGTAAGCAGGAAAATTTGTGGCATTTACGCACAAATGTCTTTCTTCAGCCCATTTTTCCTCAAGTGCCTCCTTATTGTGCATCTTGAAACAGCCAGACCACATTCTTTCAGAGAGTCCTGTATTTCAGCTGAAGTTATTTGTGGGTTTTTCTTTGCATCCAGAACAATTTTCCTGTCAGTTGTAGCTGAAATGTTTGTTGGTCTACCTGACCGTGGTTTGGTTTCAACAGAATCCCTAGTTTTCCACTTCTTCATTAGAGTTTGAACTCTCAGTTCCTTGGATATCTTCACTTTTATCTAGTTTTGAGGCTTGTCTCTGTGAGATATATGTATAACGATACATTTTCATTAAATTTTTCCACGATGAACGCAAGAGGGAAATTTTTGAGGGTCTTCAGACGTTAAAAATCTATGATATTTCTCCCCTTGTGGGTCTAATCAGTCAAAACACAAGCAACGTATTTTGGTTTGTCTTGTGTAACATCAGGACTTTCAGACTAAGACCTGAACTTGTGACTAAACTTGGACTTCCGGTTTGGTGTCCCTTTACAGACTGTGTTTAAAGGGTTATTACGCTGCGTTTTAAAGCCAGGACTCACACAATGATGTTTAAAAACACTCACACAGGTCAAATTCTTTCAATCAAAAATTTTACTTTGCATCCAACATTAAAAAAAGTCCATTTCCACCAACAATGAGAAACATAAAAATAAATAAGTGGCTTTGTTTTTTTTGTTTTTTTCTTTCACGTTTGCTTCTAGTTTCTGTTTGGTTGTATTAACCCACTTCTTTTGAGTTTCTGAGGCTTCGTGTTTGTTCTCTTTGAATAAAAACCTCTTTGACCTTAATCAGGAAGTTTAATCCATTAACCCCGACACATCACGGCCTCATCACAGCCAATCAACCATTCTCCACGACGGATCCAATAACTGGACTCTGCTCTCCACTATTGACCCGGCATCACTTCATTTATTCATCCATCCATCCTTTCATCCATCCATCCACTGATCCAGACACCAAACCTTGATTAGCTGAGGAGCAGACGCAGCCGCGACGGCGAGTTTCGGCTCTGATATGACGAAAGAGGCGCGATAATAAACGCGAGCGAAGTGATGAACGGAGGGATGAGTGACAGAAGAGACGGATCGAAGGTGAAGTGACCTGTTGGAGCCGCTCCGTTGGGAGGGAGTCAGAAAAATCAGCCTGAACCTGTCGATGCGTCACCAACATGAAGTGAGAATCAATAATGACCTATTTGGGTTTGAGGCGGCGAGGATTCGTCTCCGCTTTCATCCCGAGGTCACGGGTTGATGCAGCTCAGAGTCTCTGAAGCTCATTAGCTCCTTTTGTGTATTCAACGCTCCGAACCAGGAGCAGGTTTTAAAGGAGGAGAATGACACACCGCCACAAGCTCAGTTTGCAAAGTTCGACTGTTGTCACCTGCTAGTGCTCATGGGAAATGGAGTCTTCATCCCAAAACCAAAAAGTGACCATAAGTACCAGCTTTGGGGCCTTATTCAGAGCGCTCTTGGGGGCAAAAAAACAATATTGGGGGCAAAAACTGAGCTAACTGAAACCGTGTCAGCTCATGAGCCAAAACTGACCTCAGCCCCAAAATGTCTGCATGGACTATTTTGCTTATCTTGACCATAAAACAGTCAAAAATTGTCCAATACCTGGGCCCATTTTTTCTGGAATACTTTGAACTTTCAATATCTTGAGTTATTTCAAATGTACTGAGAGAAAAACACTTCAAACTGAAGAAAAACACAAAGAGAGAATTGGACGTCGGCGGTTTGGTGAAGAAAAAAACACTTCAATATATATGAAAAAAATACGAGCAGAAGTAGGGCTGAATGGTTTTAGAAAAAGATCTAATTGCGATTTTTCTGGCAGATACAGTGATTTCAATTCGATTCACGATTTTCTTTAAATCAAACTTTAGTGAAGTTTTCACAATGTACAGTAACATTTACAAACTTGACAGAAAATTACATCAAACCATTGAAACATCAAAAGCTTTTACTCTAATGCGAGGATGAAAATAAAAACTGAAGGTAAGAATTGTTTCAAACTTTGAGATAAAAGGTCAATATTTAAATATGAAAAGTAGAAATTTTGAGAAATAAAGACAAAATTCTAAGACAAAAAGTCAATATTGGCATATCGTACCAACACAGGACGTTATCGGTTCTAAAAATGTAACTAGGTATTGTCAACAGTAATGAACAAATAAGACTCATTACATCCTTCCAAAACACACATTACAAGCTTTAAATTATGCATGAAATCACATTTATGATGTAAAAAGTAGACGGAGAGAGTTTCATTCATCCATCTAACGATACCTTTTCTCACATGAAGTTGCTCCTTTTTTCTCAGGATCATGTAGAAGCTTTAGAGAATTTCTTTTTGGCATTTTTGGATACACTTTGCTCTGTTTTCTTTGAGCTTCCCTCTCATCCATTCGCTCTGCAGTCTGTGTGTTTAATTCGTTTATTTCCTTAAATGTATTAATTCCACTTGGGTTCGAAAACATGCGGCACAATGCCCCCAAAAACACGTCGAACTTAGAGTGGCGAGAACCTCTGTTTGCCTCAGGACACACGATGTCGATGTTTGTCGTAGTGTTTGATGTTTTTAATCATTTACTGAAGGTTTTTTTATGGGTTTTGATCTGTGATACAGACGTTTAGACGCTCTGAGTTGGAAACAGGAAGAAGAAAGTCGTCAGGAGTTAAACGCTTTAAGTTGAAGTCAGTCTGTTTTCATGTTGACTCTCTTTGTTAACAGCCCCATGGCGCCGTCACAGCGTGTCTCCTCACGCCACGCCACACGTCGTTAGGGGCAGCGTTTGCAGTTGTGACATGTGTCATCGAGCGTCGACCTTTGGAGAGAAACAACAACAACAACGCACCAGCCTGTGTGTTCGTGTCAGTGCGAGGAAGAAGCGACAGCATAGAGAGATAAACACGACTTCATGAGATAAAGAGCGAGTCTCTGTGTGGAAACGAGTCAAACTCCTGATGTCGTGGCGGCTGCTCCCGGGTCAGCGCCGTCTTCAAAGCGTGGACAGAAGCGGGACGATAAAAACCTGCTTGTTGAGGAAACATTTCGCTGAGATGAACCTCGCGGCGTTTCCCACGCTGAGAGCAAAATGAGGCGATTGTTGGAGAGAAACTCACATGATTTCTCTGAAGTGGCTGTTATTCAGAGCCGTGAACGAGCGGACGATCAGAAAATTAAAGAGAAACTCAACGACTGTCGACTGTCGACTGTCGACTGGACGACAAAAGATGTTTGTCTGCGAGGAAAATATGTCAGAATGTTTTTATGTCAGGATCAGGATCTGGGTTTGATCAGGACTGATTTAAAGAGTCAGATTAGTTTGACTTAAAGGAAGGAAGGAAGGAAGGAAGGAAAAATAAGGATGGAAAAAGAGGGAAGGAAGGACGGATAAGGAAAGAAAAGAAAAGGAAAAAAAGTCAAGGAAAGAAGAAAGAAAAGGAAAGGAAAAAATGAAAAATAAGGACAAGAAGGAAGTAAGGAAGAAAGGAAAGAAGTGAGGAAAAAAGGATGGAAAGGAAAGGAAGGATACAAGGATGGATAAGGAAAGAAAGGAAGGAAGAAAGAACAGATAAGGAAAGGAAAAAATGAAAAATAAGGAAAAGGAAGAGAGGAGGGAAGAAAGGAAAGAAGGAAGGATGGAAGGATGGAAAGGAAAGGAAGGATAAAGGATGGCGAGGACAGGAAGGAAGGAAGAAAGGAATGTAAAAAGGAAGGAAAGAAGTAATGAAGGAAGGATGGCTAAGGAAGGAAGGCATGAAGGAAGGAAGAAAGGAATGTAAAAAGGAAGGAAAGAAGTAATGAAGGAAGGATGGCTAAGGAAGGAAGGCATGAAGGAAGGGAAGGAAAAATAAGGAAAAGGAAGAGAGGAAGGAAGAAAGGAAAGGAAGGAAGGAAGGAAGGAAGGAAAGAAAGGATGAAAGGACAGATAAGGAAATGAAGGAAGGGAGGAAGGACGGACAGACAAGGAAAGGAAAGAAAAGGAAGAAAGTTAAGGAAAGAAGAAAGGCGAGAAGGAAAGGAAGGATGAAAGGACAGATAAGAAAAGGAAGGGAGGAAAGGAAAGGAAAGGAAAGGGAAGAAAAATTAAGGAAAGGAGGAAGGAGGGAAAGACAGATAAGGAAAGGAACGAAAAGGAAGGAAGGAAGGAAGCAGGAAGGACATAAGTGAAAGAAAGGAAAGATAAGGAGAGATGGGTAAGGAAAGGAAAGGAAAAGACGAAGAGTGAAGATAGAAAAAGGAAAGAAAGGAAAAGGGAAGGCAAGAAGGGAGGAAGGAAAGTAAAGGAAGGAGAAAGAAGGAAAGAATTTAACATTTATAAGTGAAGGTTGAAGGAACGAAGGAAGCCAGGTTGTGAGTAAAGAAGGAAGGAAAGGAAAAAGGAAAAATCCTAAATATTTCTCCTCCTTCCTTCTGATCTGTTTCTCTCTCTTTCTGATTTTCTTTGTCATTAATCTTGTCTTTCAGTCCTTAATGTGTTTTCTTAACTCTCAGATTTTTACTTTTTGAACAGAACAGATGTAGTTCATTAATATTATTGTTGTATTTATTTCATAAATGTCTGGATAAAAACAACAACAACAGGAAAAGTCTCAGAGCTTTTAGTTTCTCTGATGGAAAGAAATCTTCAGCTCCTCATTTCGTATCTTGTTGTTTTAAAAAAAAAAAAAAAAAAAAACAGCTGAGGGTTATAAATAATAGGATTCTCTCTCTCTGAGATGTTAAAGAGAAGGAAAAATCTCCTGCCTGTTCGTTATTTCCCACGTGGAAACGGCAGCAGTCGCTATAATTAGCCGCTGGTGAAACTATTTGTTGTGGCAGAAGTGCAAACGAATATAAGAGCATCAGCGTTTTCATTAGGAGCAGCAGCTCAAATCCCAGTCTAATAAAGAAATAACACTCACACATTAAGAAATTACAAGCTGCTCCTGCAGAACGGGATTGTTTTAATGCTGTAATACATCCACACACACATGAACACACACACACACTCACACACTCAGGAGGAAAAGTGAGTAATATCTGAGCCCCATGGTGACACAAAAAAACGGTCGAATCCTCCTGACGAATCACGGAGCGATAACGCGGCGCTCTGTGAAGACGCCATTCTCTCATATTAATGGCCTGGTGGTTTACCGAGCCGTGCTGATTGGTTAAGTTTATTCAGGCATCAGTTAGAGAGCCAATCAATAAGAGTTAACCTGGCCTTTTGACTCCAGAGGAGGAAGAAGAGGAGGAGGAGGAGGTCTGCGTTTGTTTCTGGCGTTTTTATCTCTTGTTGTGTCTTCAGACTCTGTTTCTGAACATCTCAGCATTTTTCTTATCTCAACCACAGTTTCTGCTTTTTCCCAGAGACACACGACCGTGAGACCTCACATCTAATCGCAGACAGTGCAATAATTATTTACCCTGAAATGTGTCAAGATATCAGATGTTTTCTGTTCTACACCAGAGAGACAAACTGTTAAAAAACCACCTTTACAAAAGACACGATCTAAGTGGTAAAAAGAGGCAAAAACAGAAGAGGGTTAAAGAGTTCTTTGAAAATGGATAAAAACATATTTCTGAGAGAAGAATTATGTTTTCTCACAGATTTCAGTAGTTGACCAACATTTCAAAGTTTTTTGGTTCATTATTTTTTAGTATTTTTAATTTGAGCACCCAAAAATGTCAGGTGGTGCAACCAAATATATGAAAATATATTTATATGTTCCTGTTATTTTTTCTGTGTGAAATTATTGGCAAGTATCTCTCAAGTGTCTGTAGTGACTCATACATTTTCATTTTGTGTGTTTCATTTCTTTTATTTGTGAATAAGATAAATAATTTGATGTTAAAATAACATTTCACATTATTACATTGGTTGTNTGCAGTTTCCTGTTTCCTGTTTTATTCTCTTCACTTTAAAATAAAAGTCTAATGTTACGGTTGCACCACCCTGACATTTGACAAGGTGAAAATTACGGGACAAAAGTTTTTTACATTTCTCAACAGCTTTAAAATTCTTTTTATTTGCAAAGAATGTTTTATTTAAAAAGGTTGAAGCATAAAATAATGCTACTGTATTTTTAATTTCCATTTACAATAACTGACATTCAATTTTTAGAGTTTAATTACTGTGGATACTTGTCAGGACGGTTGCACCACCTGACATTTTGGGGGTTTGAGGAACCAAAACACAAAAAAACATGTTATATTTTAATAGTTTAAAGATGTGTTCAAATAACACAGGTTTCATAGAATAAAGAAATACATGTGATGAAATACTCAATTCATGATGGAAGGAAATATTGCACTCGGACACAAAAAAAGGGGACGTCACCTCATTGACCCATCTAACGTTTTCCCTTTTTCCTCTTTTTTCTCTCCTCTCAGATCCCCTCTCTGCAGACCTGGACCAGTACGACGTGGTGTCTCTCGCTGATGCTCTCAGAGGTTTTCTGCAGGATCTGTCAGTCCCCATCATCCCGGCTTCAGTCTACAGCGAGCTGGTCTACACCGCTCAAGGTACAGAACTTTAAAAACACAAGAATCAGTCACAGTCAGACGATCGAGGAAGATTTCATAAGTGTGTCTCACCATGAATGATAAAAGTAGAAGTTCGACTGCGACCCACATAAATGTTGTAGTTTTCCTGTGGCTGTGAGCAGCATTTCACGGCGGCTGACTGGCGAGCGCTCGGCCCTCCAGCTGCCTCGTGTGCTCTCCGCTCTCACGCACGGCAGGTTTCGACTCAACCCGGGTTTTTTAGCCTCTGTCACTTGGCATGAGCGTTGACACTCGTCACACCTGACAGATTTCTGCCGTATCTGGACGCCAAGACGACGAACCTGTACTCTCTCGTCAGCGTCAAATTTCTTCTAATCTCCTGACAGCTTCTGGATTATAAATATGAAAAAAAAAACAAGTCTGCCAACACGGCTCGCGGCCAACTTCTCTGTCTTTTCTCATTTCTCTACAACTGACCTGCCTGTTCACCTCTTCACCTGCCGCCCACCTCTCCTCTTCTCCGGCTTTTAGGGACTCTCACAGCCTCATCCATATTTAATGCGCTCTACCTGTACTTTTGGTGTTTCGTGCTCGGCGTGGGCGCTCTGCGTGCCTGTGTGTGCGAATAAAAGAAAGTCAAAGACACACACACACACAAACGAGGCGACGTATAAAAACGGTGCACCTGAAGCTTTGTCTGCAGGAAGTCTCCCTCCAAAAATATTTCTTGACTCAGCTCCTCGACATGAACTTCAAGTGAAATCCCCTCAATTATGTAAGCGCTCTCTCTCTCTCTCTCTCTCTCTCTCTTTCCATCCTCGTCCTGTTAAGTGACAGCCCTTTTTTTTTGTTTTACTTATTCATGGAAACATTTTAAGTCGGGATAAACCACTTTAACCCATTAGTTATCACCCAATTCTGGCCTGTTCACCATACCATGTTTTAAATATCATACCTGTAGAACCATAAGGGGAAAAAATCACCAGTGACACCTCATTTGAAAGATAAAAGTCTGTAGTTTCAGAATGTTTCATGTTTTTATATGCGGCTAAAATCCACATCAGGATTAAAGCAGCTGAAACACTTTTTTATCACCAATTGTTTTGAACATCATTAACTTCAAGATGCTTCATGTCAGACATAAAACATTCACCACGTCACTTCTACACCTTCTCATCTACATCTGTGTGAAATTTGAGCGTTTTAGGTAAAACTTTGTAGGAGTTAGAGAGTTTTTTAGTCTCAGGTGTCAAACACCACACTCTAGTCTGATGACTTTGCGCAAACAAAACCAGCTGTATCAGCGCTCAGTGTCCTCTTTTTAGTCAACTTTGCTCTCTTTGTGGAAAATTTCAACAAAAATCGGTTGATTGTTCCTCTTCTGTTGCGCGTTACATGAATATGAATAAAGAAGCATGGAAATAAATAAGGCTCGTCAATGAACTAAATGGCTACAGCTGTAAAGGATAAGGTGATTGGTTACTGTATGAGTGAGTGACAGAACTGTTAGCCAATAAACAAGCCTCTAATAGAGCGATTACACAATCGTCTGTCAAGCAGGGAGCATTTGTTGTCTATCACAGGCTGTCCTGGAATGAAAACCCAACCGAAAAAAATGTGGTCACTTTTGTTTTGTAACTAGAAGTCTAAGGAAATAAAATAAGCCAAATTTTGTCAGATTGACATTGAGGAGGAAATGCTCTAAGACTGTGAAGCTGCTGTTATTGATGAGAACGGACACGACAGACAGACAAACAACGGACTTTACAGGAGAAATTTCACCACTTGGAATAATTTGATGAAACAACACTTTTGATATGTTTGAACTCTGGATTCCTCTGGTGGAAAGGAGAGTGAATATTCAGGGTACGGGCGTCAGGATGTGACGTCATGACCCCAAACAGGTAGGACGTCCACGTTGTTGTGAGTGATTCTTTCACTAATTACGTTTTTGTTGCTGAAGAAAACTGTGAAACAAACTTAGAGACTGAAATGTGAAGAATCTAAGCTGATTTTTGACAAAGATGTTACTGTTTATACCTAGATGACGTCTGCAAATGGACCGCGGACGCTCTGGTGGAGCGTAAAGGGTTAAAAGGATTCATCAAGTATATCCTGCAGGTCGACCAAAGTCAAACCCGTTGAAATTGAACTTCAGAGTTCGGAGGAGGAGGAGGCTTCGTCCTGTGAAATCTGAGGGAATAAGAAAACTGTTTTTAGCTCTCGAGCATATCATCGGTACCTCAGGGATCAGTCATGCAATAATATTGCAATATCCCCTCAAAAATAAAGCTCTGGCTGGAGGCATGAGTCATGGGAATTTTGCTCTGTTCCTTTTCTTTTAGCAGCCACTTCAGGCTGCGCTCGACTCGGCCTCAGTGTCTGGATTCAAGAGAGTTCACGAGATGTGTTTAAAGTGGAAGAAGAGCCGCACTTCTGCAGAGAACCACAAACAAACGAGGGTTCAACTTGAGCTTTTTGTGGTTTTGTTTGGAGCAGCGACAGAAATCAGGTGGTTATAAATCAGGGAAAAGGAACAAATTTGACAAACGAGACAAAAGAGCAACTCCAGCTCGGACTATTTTGCTTATCTTGACCATAAAACTGTCAAAAAATGTCCTGTGAGTTGGTGCTTGGACCAGTTTTTTCTGGAATACTTAAAACTTTCAATATCTGGTGTCTGGAAAAAACACTTAAAACAAAAATGGTGAATGAATTGTNTTAAAAGGATTCATCAAGTATATCCTGCAGGTCGACCAAAGTCAAACCCGTTGAAATTGAACTTCAGAGTTCGGAGGAGGAGGAGGCTTCGTCCTGTGAAATCTGAGGGAATAAGAAAACTGTTTTTAGCTCTCGAGCATATCATCGGTACCTCAGGGATCAGTCATGCAATAATATTGCAATATCCCCTCAAAAATAAAGCTCTGGCTGGAGGCATGAGTCATGGGAATTTTGCTCTGTTCCTTTTCTTTTAGCAGCCACTTCAGGCTGCGCTCGACTCGGCCTCAGTGTCTGGATTCAAGAGAGTTCACGAGATGTGTTTAAAGTGGAAGAAGAGCCGCACTTCTGCAGAGAACCACAAACAAACGAGGGTTCAACTTGAGCTTTTTGTGGTTTTGTTTGGAGCAGCGACAGAAATCAGGTGGTTATAAATCAGGGAAAAGGAACAAATTTGACAAACGAGACAAAAGAGCAACTCCAGCTCGGACTATTTTGCTTATCTTGACCATAAAACTGTCAAAAAATGTCCTGTGAGTTGGTGCTTGGACCAGTTTTTTCTGGAATACTTAAAACTTTCAATATCTGGTGTCTGGAAAAAACACTTAAAACAAAAATGGTGAATGAATTGTAAGAGAAAACATCGATTAATGCTGTTGTAGATATTTTTGCAAATGTTTAAATTTTCAACTTCTCCTGTGGAAGTTTTTTGATCTGTTTGTTTGACGTGTTTTATCTTCTTCACTAAACCTCTAACATCCAATTCTCCGTTTGTGTTTCTCCTCAGTTTAAAGTGTTTTTCTTTCACATAACATGTAGTAAATTGGAAAAAACACCAGATATTGAAAGTTCAAAGGGTTAAACAATGCCACAGTGAGATTTTAGAGTGTGACCTTTCTTTTTTTGGTGTTTTATTGGACAGTCAGTGTATATTGTCCTGTTAAAACAGCATCAAAACTGTAGATTTTAGTCTCAGAAACGTCCACATGCTGCAGCTTCAAACCTCTTCAAACACACATGGAAAGAGTTAATAAAACTCGCCTGAGTGATAAAACACAAAGACGCTCTCTGTGTCTCTCTCTGTCCGTCCTTTCACCGTCTAATCCCTGAGATTTCTCGATACTGTACCAGAAAAAAAAAAAAAATCCCCTCTGATTCTTTTTTATTTCCAACTTTTCTCCTGCGGCTGTCCCGCTCTCAGGGAGACAACTCATCCTCTCATCTGTTTGATCTGAGTCCATTTTTTTCCCAGTCATCTGTGGAAATCCCCCTGATCTGCTCGCAGAAAGAGCGATAAAACGCCCCGGGGCTGAAGAGGAGGATTTTTAAAAACTTTTTTTTTTTTAAAAACCTACTGACCCACCAGTGTGACAGAGACCANGCTTCAAACCTCTTCAAACACACATGGAAAGAGTTAATAAAACTCGCCTGAGTGATAAAACACAAAGACGCTCTCTGTGTCTCTCTCTGTCCGTCCTTTCACCGTCTAATCCCTGAGATTTCTCGATACTGTACCAGAAAAAAAAAAAAAATCCCCTCTGATTCTTTTTTATTTCCAACTTTTCTCCTGCGGCTGTCCCGCTCTCAGGGAGACAACTCATCCTCTCATCTGTTTGATCTGAGTCCATTTTTTTCCCAGTCATCTGTGGAAATCCCCCTGATCTGCTCGCAGAAAGAGCGATAAAACGCCCCGGGGCTGAAGAGGAGGATTTTTAAAAACTTTTTTTTTTTTAAAAACCTACTGACCCACCAGTGTGACAGAGACCAGTGGGTAAAAACAAACACAGAGGCTTTTTTTGTTCTGTGTGTTTTAAGAAGCTCAATTATATCCTAAAGTGGAGACTCGCTGAGTGAAACTCCACTTGACCATAAAACTGGTCCACTTCTTTTTTATCTGCAGACTGAAATTTAGGAGCATGACTTTCCAAAAACATCCTTCTTTCCATCAGACAACTTCATTCCTAATATTTCAAACAATTTAAAGACCCAGTGAGGACTCAGTGACATTTCTAATAGCTGGTTCTCAGTTTCTGTACATGGTTATGTTACCGGCGCCAGATCTAGGGGAAGCTGGGCCAGTAACAGTAACTCATCAAAATCAACTTCATATAACAGTCATGTTCCATCTCAACTGTGAAATGTTCAAAAAACACTCTCATAAAACCTATAGTTATCAATACAAAACTGTTTTACTTCTATCACATTCACACATTTTCTTATCTTTATACTACACTCACACAACATTCACACAGCAAAGACCACAATGTGACGTCCGAGTGTAATATTTCCTTCCATCATGAATTGAGTATTTCATCACATGTATTTCTTTATTCTATGAAACCTGTGTTATTTGAACACATCTTTAAACTATTAAAATATAACATGTTTTTCTGTGTTTTGGTTCCTCAAACCCCCAAAATGTCAGGTGGTGCAACCGTCCTGACAAGTATCCACAGTAATTAAACTCTAAAAATTGAATNGGAAAAGTTTGTAGATTTCTCTGAAATACTGATAAAAAAGGTTTTTTCACTTCATTGGTGACTGGAACAATTTCCATGTCAGGTGGTACAACCAATGTAATAATGTGAAATGTTATTTTAACATCAAATTATTTATCTTATTCACAAATAAAAGAAATGAAACACACAAAATGAAAATGTATGAGTCACTACAGACACTTGAGAGATACTTGCCAATAATTTCACACAGAAAAAATAACAGGAACATATAAATATATTTTCATATATTTGGTTGCACCACCTGACATTTTTGGGTGCTCAAATTAAAAATACTAAAAAATAATGAACCTCAAATCTTTGAAATGTTGGTCAACTACTGAAATCTGTTAGAAAACATGATTCTTCTCTCAGAAATATGTTTTTTATCCATTTTCAATGAACTTTTTAAAAATACGTTTTTAGACCCTCTATTTGTCATTGACCCAAATGTTGCCGCAAAATGAAGTGTCCATGACCAAAAAATACCCAACACAGAATCTTGTCCGGTCATTTTAACCCCGTGTGTGGTTCAGATTGGTGTCATATTTCAGGGTGTTAAACCGTAACCATCCCTCCCCTTCTCCGCCAAGACTCGTCCTTCATTAGTTGTTCTGTGAGGGTTAGTTAATCTTAATGGTCCCGCTCAGGACGTCATTGTCTGTGGAGATAAAAGCAAACTTCCACCCTCCTCTTCCTCCTCTTCCTCCTATGTCCAGTTGTCCAGTCTCCCAGAATCCCGTGGGGCCAGATGGACGGGCCAAGTTCCCTCTCCAGCCTTGACCTCTATTGACCAGTGAGGTCAACCCCAATCCATAATAACAGAGAGGGACAGAGTGTGTGTGTGTGTGTGTGTGTGTGTGTGTGTGTGTGTGTGTGTGATCAGACGCAGAGGTGAATTACATGACCCCCATCAGGCTGCAGCAGATTGTCAGCCATCCATCACCGCCCACCTGCGCACACACACACACACACACACACACACACACACACACACACATAAACTTCCTCTCTGGAGCTAATCCTGAAAACCAGACGTGTCTAAAGTTCAATTTCACACGACCTCAATTTTTCATGAGTCCATTAATTATGTCACTGAAATTAAACTTTAACTAAATTAACGTGTCACTAAATTTCATCCTGACTCTTCGTGTTTGTTTGTTTTTCTCTGAATCTCAATCTTTGTTCATTCTGCAGAAACTCAACCACTCCAAAAGCTGAAAACTTTAAATGATTTTTTTTCATCAGGATGTAAAAATTCCTCGCCTCATATTCCTTCCAACTGTCTTTCTTCTTTTCCTCCATTTCTCACTTAATTTCCTCATTTCCTTCTACCACTCCTTTCGCCTTTCCTTCCTTCCTTTCTTCTTTTTTGCTTTCCTGACTGTCCTTTGTTTCTTCCTTCCTTTTCCTTTCACTCTTCTTTACTCTCAAACTTATTCCTTCCATTTCTTCTTATCCTACTGTCCTTTCTTCCTTACTTCCTACTTTCCTTCCTTCCCTTCCATTGGTTCTGTTTTTTTCTGCCCTTCTTCCATCCTACCTTCCTTACTTCCTACCCCTTTCCCCTTTTCATCTTTTCATCCTTCCTTTAATTCTTTTTTCCATCATTTTACTTCTTTCTCTCCTTCCTTCCTTCCTTCCTTCCTTCCTTCCTTCCTAATTAGTCCTTCGTCCCTGCCTTTCTTCTTTCCTACCCTTTTCCCTTCCTTCCTTCCTTCCTTCCTTCCTTCCTGTCTTTCTTCCTTCCCTCATCTTTCCTTCTTTCCTTCCTATCTTCTTTCTTTCCTTTAATCCTTCCTTCCATCATTTTTTCCTTCATTCCTTTCTATCTTCCTTTCTTCCTTCATCCTCCCTTCTGTCTTTTCCATCTTTACGTTTCCTTCCTTCCTTCCTTTCTCTTCCTTTCTTCTTTTCTTCCTTCCTTCCTTCCTTTAATTCTTTTTTCCATCATTTTTCTTCTCTCTCCTTCCTTCCTTCCTAATGTTTTGTCCTTCATCCCTGCCTTTCTTCTTTCCTACCCTTTTCCCTTCCTTCCTTCCTTCCTTCCTTCTTTCTTTCCTTTAATCCTTCCTTCCCTCATCTTTCCTTCTTTCCTTTCTATCTTCTTTCCTTCCTTCATCCTCCCCTCTCTTTCCCATCTTTACGTTTCCTTCCTTCCTTCCTTCCTTCCTTCCTTTCTCTACCCTTCTTCTTTCCTTCCTTTCTTCCTTCCTTTCTTCCTTCCTTCTTCTTCCTTTCCTTCTTCCTTCGTTCGTCCCTTCCTTCCTTCCTTCCTTCCTAATTTTTTGTCCTTCGTCCCTGCCTTTCTTCTTTCCTACACTTTTCCCTTCCTTCCTTCCTGTCTTTCTTATTTCCCTCATCTTTCCTTCTTTCCTTCCTATCTTCCTTCCTTCCTCTAATCCTTCCTTCTGTCTTTTCCATCTTTACGTTTCCTTCCTTCCTTCCTTTCTCTTCCCTTCTTCTTTCTTTCCATCCTTCCTTCCTTTCTTCCTTTAATCCTTCCTTCCATCATTTTTTCCTTCCTTCCTTTCTATCTTCCTTCCTTCCTTCATCCTCCCTTCTCTTTTCCATCTTTACGTTTCCTTCCTTCCTTCCTTTCTCTTCCCTTCTTCTTTCCTTCCTTCCTTCCTTTCCTTCCTTCTTCTCTTTTCCTTCTTCCTTCGTTTATTCCTTCCTTTCCTTCTTTCTTCGTTCATTACATCCTTTCTTTTCATCCTTCCTTTCTTTAATTCTTTTTTCCATCATTTTTCTTCTTTCTCTCCTTCCTCCCTTCCTTCCTAATTTTTTGTCCTTCGTCCCTGCCTTTCTTCTTTCCTACCCTTTTTCCTTCCTTCCTTCCTTCCTCCCTTCCTTCCTTCCTTCCTTCCTTCCTACCCTTTTTCCTTCCTGTCTTCCTTCCTTCCTTTAATCCTTCCTTCCACCATTTTTTTCCTTCTTACCTTTCTATCTTCCTTCCTTCCTTCATCCTCCCTTCTGTCTTTTCCATCTTTACATTTCCTTCCTTCCTTCCTTTCTCTTCCCTTCTTCTCTCCTTCCTTCCCTCCTTTCCTTCTTCTTCCTTTCCTTCTTCCTTCGTTCGTCCCTTCCTTCCTTTCCTTCCTTTCCTTCTTTCTTCATTCATTCCATCCTTTCTTTTCATCCTTCCTTTCTTTAATTCTTTTTTCGATCATTTTTCTTCTTTCTCTCCTTCCTTCCTTCCTTCCTAATTTTTTGTCCTTCGTCCCTGACTTTCTTCTTTCCTACCCTTTTTCCTTCCTTCCTTCCTTCCTTCCTTCCTTCCTTCTTTCCTTCCTATCTTCCTTCCATCATTTTTTCCTTCATTCCTTTCTATCTTCCTTTCTTCCTTCATCCTCCCTTCTGTCTTTTCCATCTTTACATTTCCTTCCTTCTTCCTTTCTCTTCCCTTCTTCTTTCCTTCCTTCCTTCCTTCCTTTCCTTCCTTCTTCTTCCTTTCCTTCTTCCTTGGTTCATCCTTTCCTTCCTTTCCTTCTTTCTACGTTCGCTCGTTCCTTTCTTTCCATCCTTCCTTCCTTCCTTGGTTTCTTGTCCTTCCTCTTTCTTTATCCTCTCTTCCATGTTTACTTTATGTTTGTGATGATTGAACAAATGTGTTTATCTTTGAAAAACAAACAAACAAACAAACAAAAAACTCCACAACGATTCAAAGACTCAAATGTAAAATTCTATGAAATTGGAATTACTTTATTTTTTTGAAAACTTTCTTGCTTTTTAGTTTGTAAATCTTGAGCTGTAACTTCGTATCAACATTAGTGAAACGTTTTAAAGAGCGGTGGAAGCAGCAGACGTTCGTCTCAGAGCAGGTTTCCTCATCCAGACGCCGTAAAAACACACTAATGGTTATTAAACAAAGATACTTGACTCCTCCCACCTCACCTCTTCACCTCTGTGCAGGGTCAGTCTGACCTTTGACCCCCAGACTCCGGCCCCCCAGCACGGACAAACACAGAGCGACAGAGGCGCTGATAAACGGTCGCGGCGTTTACACATTTGATTTACAACACGACACCAGGAGCCGACACTTAATTTATTCATGTTTGAGGTTTAATCCACTGATTCCTCTGAGTTTACGGAGATTTAAAAGTGTTTCCTGGCTTCATTTGATAAAAACACTAAAGTCAGAGAAATGTTGGTCGGTGACGTGTGTTCAGAGCTGCCGTTGGTCCGTCAGCTCGGCGTCTGCACTCTGTGTTATTGGGATCGATTCACACACTTTAGTTCAGGCACAGAGCGCAGAATACACCGATAGCTCACACGCCAAATCAATACATATCAGCGTT
The DNA here is from genome assembly GCA_008086565.1 of Thalassoma bifasciatum. Taxonomy (NCBI): domain Eukaryota; kingdom Metazoa; phylum Chordata; class Actinopteri; order Labriformes; family Labridae; genus Thalassoma; species Thalassoma bifasciatum. The sequence goes on along the minus strand of RPOG01000965.1, from coordinate 49,439 downwards.
CAAACACCTGGAAACACACGGCATGAACACATGTAGAACTCTGCAGCGCACAAATCACCCTGTAGAGTGTGTGTGTGTGTGTGTGTGTGTGTGTGTGTGTGGAGCATTTCTACCTGTTTCTAGGTAGAAAGTGTAACCCTCCTTACCGACCTTCTGTCCCTTTTTTTCTGATTTAAAACGTCATAAATAAATCAGTGTTATGTGAGATACAAAAGCAAGAATGTGACGTCATTTTGCTTAAAGATCATTATGCAGTCAGACTTGTTTTTGTGCTTAATGACCAGAAGTTCCAGGAACTTTAAGCTCTTGAAAACACCTTATACCATGTTTCAGGTGCATTATCATGGCAGTTATGGTCATAGATGAAAGTTTTGGTACAATTGGAAATTTTCCAGAAAATTTACCATTTCTCCCAGAAATTGTTGCAATATCAAATGTTTTGGTATGAATGAAGTTGACAAAGTTTTACACAAAAGCAAAAAATGGGCTGGTCAAAGACCAGAATGCAGCAAGACCAAGACCAAGACCACAATCCAGACCAAAACAAGCCAAGACCAAGGACAGGACAAGGACTGGGACCAAGACCAAGACCAAGATCCAGACCAAAACAAGCCAAGACCAAGGACAGGACAAGGACTGAGACTAAGACAAGACCAAGACTAAGACTAGGACTGAGACCAAGACAAGACCAAGACAAGCCAAGACCAAGACCAAGACCAGGACTAAGACCATGACCCAGACCAAGACCAAGACTAAGACTAGGACTGAGACCCAGACAACCCAAGACAAAGACCAGGATCCAGACCAGCCAAGACCAAGTCTAAGACTGACACCGAGACAAGCCAAGACCAAAACTAAGACTAAGACCGAGACTGAGACAAATAGAGACCAAGACCAAAACCTAGACAAGATAAGACCAAAACCCAGACAAGACAAGAAAAGCCAAGACCAAGACCAAGAACAAGACTAAGATCAAAAGAAAGCAAGACCGAGACCAAAGCAAAAACCCGGACAAGTCAAAACCCAGAACAAAGCAAAGACCCAGACAAGCCAAGACCAAGACCAAGGCAGAGACAAGCCAAGACCAAGACTATGACTGAGACCAAGACCCAGAAACGCCAAGACCAAGACTGAGACTGAGACCCAGATAAGCCAAGATCAAGGACACAGACTGAGAACGAGAGAAACCAATACCAAGACCCAGGCTAAGACTAAGATCATGACCCAGACTAGTTAAAACCAAGACTGAGACCAGGCCAAGACCAAGACAGAGACCCAGGCAAACCAAGACCAAGATCGAGACAGGCCAAGACCCAGTACCAGACCCAGACAAGCCAAGACCAAGACCAAGGCAGAGACAAGCCAAGACCAAGACTATGACTGAGACCAAGACCCAGAAAAGCCAAGACCAAGACTAAGACTGAGACCGAGACAAGCCAAGATCAAGGACCAACATTGAGAACGAGAGAAACCAATACCAAGACCAAGACCCAGGCAAGCCAAGACCAAGACTAAGACTGAGACCGAGACCAAGACCAAGACAGAGACAAGCTAAGACCAAGACCCAGGCTAAGACTAAGATCGTGACCCAGACTAGTTAAAACCAAGACAGAGACCCAGGCAAACTGAAACCAAGACCAAGATCGAGACAGGCCAAGACTTTGAAACAAATTAAATTGAAAATAGATTATAATAACCTTAGCAGCCGAACTGTATATATCCTGTTATTTATACAATGATGTTTCTCTAATAATATTTATATTTATAACAGACTATAATTTTCCTGCTGTCTACTTCACAGAGTCAACTTTTCTCTTCACTGTCACCAGAAATCTGCTCCGTTTGTTCATCTTGGCTGAAATTACAATGCGGTGACATCACATGGCGACGTCAAAAAATTAGATAATTAAATACGGGTCCCGGCCATGCACAGTACAGTACCGTTTTTTACTGCATTAGTACCTAAATATCAATTTAATACCGGTATACCAAACCACCCTAGTTCCTTAAATTTCAGGTTAAATCTGTTTAAAGAGACTTTTGGTGGAAAAAAGCATCTGGAACGAAAGTTGTGATTGAACATTGTGAGGTTTTGGTCTGAACAAACACATCTGAAGATCCAGACGGAGATAAATGGACTCAGCCCCCCCGCTGAGCGACCCCTCACCCTGCGTCATAAACCCTGCACGCCGCGCGCCCGGGCACAGCTGTTTCCTTGTTTGCGGTGGTAAAAAGCCTGCGGTGAGCGCGTTCGTCAATACGTCTGCTCCTCTGCAAACACGGCCCTTTGTCTGAGCGCCGGCTCGTACAGGAAAGCAGCGGTATCATCCCCCGTGTGTGTGTGTGTGTGTGGCGGCCTCCTGCTGTGTCATCTTTACAAGCATCCATACATGAAGCTGCTGTGATTCTCTCCACGGCGTCTGTCAGGCTCGCCGGCTGCTGGCAGCTGGTCGCTCCGCCGCCTCTGAATCCCAATCACTGATGTCCTGCCAAGGCCCAACATCTCCTCAAAGCCGGCGGCGTGCGGTTTGGCTGCACGCTCGGACGGGTACTGATGGAGGTGCTGCACATCGGGAGGCACAGCAGGAGCGTCTGCTTGGTGCTCGCCATGTTTGAGTGAAACGCTGAAACGCTCTTTAACTCCTTACATCCCACCCAACTCTGGTCTATTTACTAAACTATGTTTCAAAGCTTATAACTGTAGAACCATAAAGTCAAAATTCATCAGTTACACCTCATTTAAAAGATTAAAGTCTCTTGTTTTAGAAAATGTCATGTTTTTATATGTGACTAAAATCCACATCAGGATAAATGCAGCTGAGACACTTTACCAATTTTTGGACATAATTAACTTCAAGATGCTTCATCCCAGACATAAAACATCCACCACATCACTTCTACACCTTCTCATCTACATTTGAGTGAAATTTGAGCTTTTTAGGTAAAACTTTGTAGGAGTCAGAGAGTTTTTAGCCACAGGTGTCAAACACCAGGCGGAGTTGTACTCTTGTCCGAAGACTCCGTGCTAACAAAACCAGCTTTATCAGTGCTCAGTGTCCTCTTTTTAGTCAACTTTGCTCTCTTTTTCAATTTTTTTTTTAACAAAATCATGAAATTGTAGTTCACAGTCATGGTTTTATACCTCTTCTGTTGCGCACATAACCATGAATGAAGATGCATGGCAAAAAATAGGTCTCGCCAATGATCTAAATGGCGACAGATGTGAAGGATGAGGTGATTGGTTACTGTAGGAGTGAGTGACAGAACTGTTAGCCAATAAACAAGCCTCTAATAGGGCTATTACACAATCGTCTGTCAAGCAGGGAGCATTTTTTGTCTATCACAGGCTGTCCTGGAATGAAAACTCAACCAAAAAATATGTGGTCACTTTTGTTTTGTAACTAGAAGTCTAAGGAAATAAAATAAGCAAAATTTTGTCAGATTGACATTGAGGAGGAAATGCTCTAAGACTGTGAAGCTGCTGTTATTGATGAGAACGGACACGACAGACAGACAAACAACGGACTTTACAGGAGAAATTTCACCACTTGGAATAATTTGATGAAACAACACAAAACTATACAAACTTGAGACCTAAGGAGACCACCTTTCCTCTCACTTATAAGTCGGTACGGGCGTCAGGATGTGACGTAATGACCCCAAACAGGTAGGACGTCCACGTTGTTGTGAGTGATTCTTTCACTAATTACGTTTTGTTGGTGAAGAAAACTGTGAAACAAACTTAGAGACTGAAATGTGAAGAATCTAAACTGATGTTTGACAAAGGCGTTACTGTTTACACTTTGATGACGTCAGAGGATGGTAAACAGGTCATCGACGCCCCGGTAGAGCATAAGATGAATTACACTATGTACAAATACGTACGTCGTAGGTCGGACAGACTAGGTGAAAGTCGGCGAGCGTCTGTGTGTCTACGTAGGCGGAAATAGAGAGAAAACACTTAGGACCAGTGTAGCACCGCCTTTTCAAGAGGGGCTGAAGACGAGTTGACGACTTAAATTGAAACAAACACAAACTTGGCCCCCGTTGTCAGTCGAGAGCTCCGTTTAAAAGGTAAAAACACCTCAAAAAAAGGCCGAGACCTGAGGTTAACCTCACATTCAGCTTTGATCAGGAATGAAAGTCTGAGACTGTCAGTTTACAGTGACAGTTCCTCCAACTGTTAGATGTGGATTTGAACTTTGCTGCACTTTAAAACACCTTATCCACAAAATATTACGCCTTCAAGACACAAGTTTCAGCATTCATCCATATCTACGCACTTTTAAAGTACGTTTAGGAAGTTTTTGGGGACTTTGCTGCAACAAAAAGAGTCAAAAAGTAGAAATGGGAAAGAGACGATCAAAAGTTTATGACCACAGTATTTTAAAGACAAATCTGCACAAAAATTAGGATTAAACAACATTTTCTGACAGGTATCCACACTGACATGACCAGGGATGGGTATTGATACTCTCCAATTCCTTCTGTGAATTGTCTGTGAACAAAAAGAAGCTTTACAGATTTTTTTGTGTCAACACTTTATTGAGTTTATAATAAAATAAATATGAAATTGGTCAATGAATTTAAATATCTCTGGATGTAAATACATAAACAAGTAAAAAAAATAGCATATTAGGTGATGTGAATGTATTGTTTTATTGTATGTCATTGACTGAAGTAGGCCGCCTGTCAGTGTTTTGAGTTTCTTGGAACCTTGAGCTTGCCGTAGTTTTGCTGCACTTCCTGTTAAGAAAACATTTAGCTTTTACTTTTTTCACATTTTTAGGTTTTGTGGTATGTTCCTGTTATGAAAGTTGAAATTCTGTTTTAAAACTTCAGTTATATCAATATGTGCCAACAGCTAGCATATCAATGCAATTTCCCATATAAGTTAGCATGAAGCTAGCACTATGTTTTCTATGTGGTTCTTGGTACATTTTAGGAAATGTGACATGTTGAGTGTATTGAATCTGAATATTTTGTGACGGAGTTATGTACATTTCTTTGTGTGTTCAGTTTATTATTTCAGGCAATTCTGGAAATTTGGAGTTTGAATACAACAAATCAAGGAGGTTTGTCTATCTAGGTTTGTTTATGAGGTGTGAACTGTGTATCTCATCGTCAATAAACTTGTAAATGGCTGCAGAATGAATTCAGAGTCAAGTCGTTTTATTTGTTTTATCACTGCAGAAATCTACAACATAATTGGCGAGCCAGCCAGGTTTCAGCAGACATTCATAATAACAACTATGTTACATTCTTGTATTAAGACATTTTCTAATTTCAAGAAATTAGATGAGCAAATTCTCCATAGCCGATTGTTTTTTTTTCCCATGTTACAAGCAATTTAGATGTAAATTTTGTCTTTAAATATCTAGAAATTGGACATTTCCTGGACTGGTCAGTTAAATGTGACTCAAATCAAGACGAAAAAGACAATTCTGACAAATAATAAGCAACAAACACTGGCTTAGATTTCAGTTTTTGCAGTGTAATCTTCCTCCTCTGGTGTCTTCATGTTGATTTTTGTTGCTGTTTACTCAGACTCTTTAAAACTTACCACTCTAGACCAGTGGTTCCCAACCTTTTCCAACTCATGGCCCACTTTTAAGTCTCAAACATTTTCGCGGCCCACCTCCGGTCCTATAGATACAGATACAGAGGCCATATAATGCCTTTTTGGGGCACTTTTTTCATATATACATTAATATATCTGAACATATTTAAGCCTCGGGATACCAAACCTGATAGGGCAAAAAAGAAAAACAACCCTAACTTTAAAATGACTGGTATTTTATAAACCATTGTTCAATCCAAAACCTAAAAAAAACTGGAGAAATTGTCAGATTTTCAGGTTTCATAACCAACATTTATAAATAAAGCAAAAAAGAAAAGAGAGAAGCTGATCAATGTCACCCTGATTCTCATGTAAAAAAAAAGCTATGCTATTCTCTGCTTTTCCTGCTTTTTCTTCACATGTAAAACATTATTGTTTGATTTTATTTTGTGTTATTACATCCCCACACACGGACACATAAAAATCATACTTTTTGGAAGTGATTTGGCGGCCCACTTGCAATACCTTCGCGGCCCACCAGGGGGACACGGCCCACATGTTGGGAATCAAAGCTCTAGACGTCTGTTTTTTTGTCTTTTTTTTTGTTGGAAACAGATTCATTCTGTGTCGTGCACACATCACTTGGTTGGCCAAGCTGTTGTCACCTGTAGGCAAGCCGTGTTGCCATGTTTGACACTTACCCCCATTTGTGAAACAACATTTATTGAAGTGAAAGCGCCAGTTCGTGGCGTTCATAGGACCCTGATTTTGATGACCCTGGTTTTCTGTTTTTGCAGAGAGTCAGAGCGTGGAGGAGTGTGGAGAGAGACTGAAGCAGATCCTGGAGTCTCCCAGCATCCCTCAGGCCAACCACCAGCTCCTGGTTCACCTGAGCAGACACCTGGCTCGGGTCAGCCAGCAAACCCAGAGCGCCCCCCGCCTGCTGGGACAAGCTTTCAGCGAGGTCGTCTTCCAACACTCTGCTCTCAGGTACGACACCGCCAACAGTCAGACTTTCTGTTGACTTCCTGTTGACTTCCTGTTTGTTGTTATCGTTTTTTTGTTGTTTGGTGAAAAAGCATCAGATGAAACTGTCTCAGACAAAAAGGGCTTTTTTTATTTTACTTTTCCTGTCCTTTTCTCTCTGGGGGGTTACACGAAATATCATTAATATGCGCCCACAACAATCCTGGCGCTGCATTAAAATACACAAAATAAAGTTTTAGCAGTTTTAGAACTTTCTGCCCTTGATGATGTCACAACATTCCGGAACTCTGAGTTTTTTTTTAAAGGAAACTAACGACCTTTACCTTTTTGTTTTGTTTTGACCAACACATCAAAACACGGTTAGAAAAATATTGTTTTATCATATCATTCATGATGTGCGCTGCATTGAAATACACAACAGTAAGTTTTAGCTAATGCTAGCCGTTCTCTTTCTTTTGTTTACGCCATTGCTAAGATATATTAATTTATTAACTTATGGTTAAAAGGTAGGTAGAGAGCTAACTTCATATAATATTTTTTTTAAATTGGAATACCTGGCCGATACTACTGTTTGTTGCTAATCGTAGCTAGCTTTCGTAGTAGCAGTCGCTATTAACAACAAATTTACATAACTTTATTTGTATCTTGATGACGTTTCGTGTACCCCCAGTAAAAAAAAAAAAAGTATCAAATCAAATCAAATTAATAAAGCTGTTTTGTCCGAGACAGTTTCAGCTTAGCACATAGCAAAATAGCGAACATTTTGGCGTCTCCTCATTGCTTTCAATGGCTTCAGGGTGACTTGATCAAAGTTTTGAGATAAAAGTCAAAATATGAGGCAAAAAAGTCAACATTATGAAAAAAGTAGAACTCATGAATTGAAAAAAAATAGAAATTTTTGGATGACATTTTTGGATACAAAGTCAGATTTTTTAGAAAAACTCGAAAGAATGAGATAAAGGTTGGAGTTATGAGATTTAAAAGTGGAAATTATGAGATAAGAGGTATACATTTTGAAACAAAAAGTCTTAATTGTTCAATATCTAAGTCAAAACTTTGACAAAATAAAGTCAAAATGATAAGAAAAAGTCAAAATTTTACCTACCAGCAGGTAGCGACTAGCGGCTAGAGTTTGCTAAAACTTACTGTTGTGTATTTTCATGCCGTGCTATTGTTGCTGTGGTCGCATCTTAATAATGTTTCATGTACCCCTCAGTAAAAAAAGGCCAAAAAAAAAGCAAAAAAGAAGCTGTTTTGTCCTGAGCATGTAACAAAATAGCGAACATTATGGCGTCGTCTTATGACCTTTACAGACTTCAAGGTCACTTGATTGAAATTTTGAAATAAATGTCAAAATTTGAGGCAAAATAGTCAACATTATGAGATAAAAATAGAAATTATGAATTGAAAAAGTATAAATTATTGGATACATTTTTGGATACAAAGTCAATTTTCAGAGAAAAACTCAAAATAAGATATAGGTCAAAGAGATTAAAAAGTAGAAATTATGAGCTAAGAAGTGAAAATTTTGAGACAAAAAGTCTGAAATATTAGATATCAGAGTCAAAACTTTGACAAAATAAAGTCAAAATGACAGAAAAAGTCACATTTTTAGATCAAAAGTCTTGATAAAGAGATTGAAAGTTAAATTTTTGACACTTTAACAGGTAGCTAGAACTCACTGTTGTGTATTTTCATGCAGTGCTATGGTTGCTGTTGTCGCATCTTGGTAGCGTTTCATGGAGCCCCCAGTTAAAAAGGTTAAAACGTTAAAGGGTCAATGACAAAAAGAGGGTCTAAAAATGTATTTTTAAAAAGTTCTTTGAAAATGGATAAAAACATATTTCTGAGAGAAGAATTATGTTTTCTAACAGATTTCAGTAGTTGACCAACATTTCAAAGTTTTTAGGTTCATTATTTTTTAGTATTTTTAATTTGAGCACCCAAAAATGTCAGGTGGTGCAACCAAATATATGAAAATATATTTATATGTTCCTGTTATTTTTTCTGTGTGAAATTATTGGCAAGTATCTCTCAAGTTTCTGTAGTGACTCATACATTTTCATTTTGTGTTTCATTTCTTTTATTTGTGAATAAGATAAATAATTTGATGTTAAAATAACNTTTTTAATTTCCATTTACAATAACTGACATTCAATTTTTAGAGTTTAATTACTGTGGATACTTGTCAGGACGGTTGCACCACCTGACATTTTGGGGGTTTGAGGAACCAAAACACAAAAAAACATGTTATATTTTAATAGTTTAAAGATGTGTTCAAATAACACAGGTTTCATAGAATAAACAAATACATGTGATGAAATACTCAATTCATGATGGAAGGAAATATTGCACTCAGACACAAAAAAAGGGACGTCACCTCATTGACCCTAAAAGAAAAAAAAAACAAAACTGCTTAGTCTGAGGTCTGACACCTGAGGATGTCTTAAAATGTTTTCCGTAAAGATGTCAGTCCATTAACAGCGAGGAAGATTTAAACCTTTAACTTTGGTATCAGAGCCGTAAAACATTTCCAGATGGTGATAAAAAGATCAGGATTCACTCCGAGCGTCTTCACCTCCTCTACATACATTATTTCCTTCCATCAGGACTTTATGACGTGTATCACCGCTCGCCTAATGGCTTCTTCGTTTACGTCTCCATCCATTCATATTCCAGTCGTGTTTTATTTGTTGGGGTGTTAGTCACACTCCGTCTCTGAGGCGCTGACGCTCCCCTCCAGCAGGTAGCGGGGAAAAAAAACAGAGCGAACCAACCTTCAGGATGCATCCGTCCTCTTGGTAATGGAAGTGTTTTCCACACACTGTAAATTTCCACATTAGTCATGAGAGGAGCTCACAGACTCCTGCAGAGCGTAATTATGAAATAGGTTTACGTGAGCGCTGCCAGGGTTCATTATTTCAGGGCTGCTTTAGCGGCTCGGTCGTTACAATCAGAAAGACATCAACATAGAAAGGTTTCCTAAACTCATCCAGAGAGTGTTTTCAGTCTGTATTTTGTCCCTCTGGAGCCCCCGTCGTCAAAAAACTCCCAATTTTTCTCTCCCTAGTGTTGTATTAAAGTCTCATTTCCTCCTTCAAACTCTGCCCTGGTTCCTGTCTCTTTAAGAATTGATGTTTAAGTCATTTTTTTTCTAGTTTTTAAAGCTCTACACGGCCTTTATGTTGCAGCTCCATCAATGAGGTTCTAGAATGTTCAACATGAAGGTCAGAGAACTTTCTGCCCTTGATGATGTCACAACATTCCGGAACTTTCTGATTGTTTTTAAAGGGAACCCCGACTGTGACGACTAATAGTCATGAATCTGCTTAAATGTTTGCCTCAAACTCGAATTTGTTGTTAAAGACATAACAAATTGGTTTTTCTTAAAAAAAAAAAAAAAAAAGTTTAAAACACAGTTTCTATCCTTCGGGCGCAGCCATTGTTTTACTGCTGCAATGCATTCTGGGTTGATGACGTAGATTGGTTGCTTGGTGCCGAGCATCTGGATTTGGCCGTTTCCTCACTACTAGTCGCTGTAAGTCACGAGGTTTGAGGAGGGAAAAAAACATAATAATGCCACATGTGGCTGCTTTTGGGTGAAAGGTGAAACCTGAGATATCAAAGTTGAATTTCTGAGACAAAATGTCAAGTTTTTGGGAAAAAAAACGACAAAATCGTAAGATAAAAAGTCAAAATTTTGAGTTAAAAGTCAAAAATTGGAGATAAAAAAAGAAGGTCAAAATTATAAGATAAGTGGTCAATAATTTAGGATAAAAAAGTTTTTAATATGAGATAAATGTCAATGATTTAAGGTGAAAAAGTTGAAATTCAGAGACAAAATGCTGATTTTTTGGGGGGATAAATACGTCAAAATCATGGGAAAAGTCAGAATTATGAGATTAAGAGCCCAATTTGGGATACAAGTCAATAATTTGAGATAAAAAGTCAAAATTATGAGATCTAAGTCACTGCACTTTTCAGTCCAAAGGAAACAAGGAGACTGATGTTAGTCTGCACAGCTTCACAAAAGACAAGAAAAGAAGGAAGTTGTGGGAAATCTCTTGTGGGCGTTAACAACTTCCCATGGAGCCGCGGCTATGTTCTGGCCACTTCTCCCCAGAAGCATTTGCTGCATTTAGCCGGCCCATGCTGATGAAAGAGCTGACAGGTGTGGGTCATTATAAAGCCTCTGATTTCGGTTTACGACACGGCTGATAAAAGGTACACAAACCCACAAAACTTCCTCGGGAAACCACTGAAGTCCGCTCCAGGACTTATATGATCCTGTATGAGATCCAGCCCGGTGCAACCATATGACATCACTACCCAGACGTTATTGCGGCGTAAACAACAATGGCGGCCTACAGGTGAAAATATTTTTTCAGATTTTAAACAAACTAAGATATTTTGAGAGATTTTATTATGGTTCTTATGTAGCTGGTAAAAACACTGATCATTTAGGAAAATGACGCTCTGGTAGCCAGGGTAACTTTTAAAGCTCTACACAGCCTTTATGTTGCAGCTCCATCATTGAGGTTCTAGAATGTTCAACATCAAGGTCAGAGAACTTTCTGCCCTTGATGATGTCACAACATTCCAGAACTTTCTGAGTGTTTTTAAAGCAAACTAGAAACATTCGACTTTAATTTTTTTTAACTGCAATATTAGAACCACCTTTTAATTGATTTTTATCTCATTCATATTTCCACACAAGTGTAAGTCATTAGCTGCATTTCCATTACACTTTGTCACCAAATCAAACTGGTATTTCTGACGTTTCTATAAAGTTCAATTTGCGTCCTGCTGGTTTTTCCGTCCGTAGAATATTAACAGTTCAAAAACATCACTATTTTTCTCTCTCTGTTGTTTTTACTGGGGGCGGAACTATGGACAACTGTTACAGTATTGAAAAAAAACAACTAATAAAATAAACTACTTACAAATAAAATTAAAACCATTTCTTTTTTATGTGTACACTGATGAAATAAAAGAATATTTAAAAGAAAATTAACAGTTCAAGCTTCAATTTTACCTACTGTTCCTTTAAGACTCACTGCTTCACAAACCCCCTTGCTTCTGATTGGCCAGCCCTATGGAGGCCTGTTGGGGGCGGGGCTAGGGGGCAGACTTAGGTTTGAGGCCTATTTAAAGATCCTTATGCAATGACATCATCAGTTATTTAGATATAGATTTAGATTCAAGAATTTTTACAACATGGAACGGGGTGGTTTTATTTGGGGTTATGATTCTTTTTTTTTTGTTGTTTATTTATTTGTATGAAAAATATGTATGTGTGTATTGTTCCATATGAACTTATGTATATATGTATTTTTCTAAATCTTCAATATTTGTTCTATTATAGGCTTTTTGTGGGTATGTGAATTCATACTTTGCAATTTGCACTCCATTTTTGTAATGTGCACATGCCTATATATTTTTCTAATGAAAATAAAATGAAAACTTGATCACAAAAAATAACATTTACAACATATGAATGCATAGAAGTTTGAAAATCTGTACACGTTTAGCCTGAACATACCCCCGCTTTAAGACTCGGCACATTTTCAAAAAAAGTAAAAACCACATCTGAGAACATTTGGTGGTTTTTATGGAGTTATATAAGAGGAATATAAACAGCAACTGTGGCGGAAAAAGGAAATCATGAACAATTTGTTGTTTCATATTTAAATCTGCACATATTTAATGACCCGTGTATAAATCTGTGGATTTTTTTTTTTTTTTTTTCTTTAATCGTGACAATCTGAAACGTTGGAGTAATGAGAGGGAATTCCCACATGGCTGTGAAATGTGATTTATCCTCCAAAGTATTTCATTTTCCCATTTTTGGCCCACAAACACTGATTGTTTCCACTCCTCCTGCAAAAAACCCCGCAGTGATTTGGGCGGAGAGGGTTTTCCCGACTCATTCTCCGTTCATGAATCAGACGAACTAACCGTCTCCATCCTCGCATCCACCATCGCCCTCATCCATCCATCACAAAACTATGTTTTTCCAGAAATTACAGAGGAATTCCTCAGTGAGTCAGAAACCGTTATTGTTTGTTTCACCTCTGACGTGCACGATCGGGCGGCATATTCTCGCACGCCGTGTTATTCAAACCAGATTCCACCCGAGTGGAAACGTTGATTAATGTATACACACAGCGCTCTGCAAGTGTTTACACTGACACACATCTTCCAGTGTTTGAGCTTCTTTATTGTCAACAAGTCTCCTGAAAGTATTCAATAACGACAATAAGGAGTTAATCCATCTGACAGGACTGTTTGCTGAGCTTTTATGTCAACAGATTCTTCTGTGGCACAACATCAAGATTCACACCTGTGCAGTAAAAACATCATAATTAGCTTTATTCCAATTAAGTATCTAAATACATGAAAACTAAAGCTGTATTTAAACATTTTCCACCAAGAAGCTGACAGTTTATGTAATTATATGAGGATAAACATCAAAAGTTAACATCATTTAATGTTAATCTGTACAGTAAATATGAGGAATAAACAAAAACATGTGGAGCCGCCGCTACATGAAGTCAGGACGTTGAGTAAAAAGTAAACAAAATAACCAATTCACACATTTTTAAATTGATGGCTTCAACTTTTTCCTACAAGTCATTATGTCTTATTCGTACTAAAAATTGTCTTATTGTTCTTGATTTGAGCCACACTCACCAGATCAGGTCATAAAATTTCAAGTTTTTAAGACAAAAATGAGGTGTAAATTGCTTGTAACAAGTCAAAAAAATCTGCCAATGGGATAAGACGAATTCACCCGGGAAGTTTCTTGAAACTAGAAAGATGTCTTGATACAAGAAACTTTTTCTTATCCCATTGGCAGATTTTTTTACTTGTTACAAGCAATTGATGCCTCATTTTTGTCTTAAAAAACTTGAAATGAGACATTTTTATGACCTTGTCTAGTAAATGTGGCTCAAATCAAGAATAGTAAGAGAAATTTTGCTAAAAATAAGACATAATGACTTGCTTAGAGTTCAGTTTTTGCAGTGTAAAAAGCTTGGACAGGTTCATCACTTCTCCTCTTAACTGCAGGCACCAGTCAGATCATCGACGTGGGAAGATGATGCCTCGGTGCGACAACATTGTCCTCGTCTTACACAGAACCAAAGTAACAGAACGACTTTATTAGTCCCTGCAGGGACTTTTTCTGTTTCACAGAACCTACCGTCGTCTACAACGAGGTTTTGGACAAACATGGAAAGTCGTAATTACGACGGAAGTGTCATACTGGGACTGTTACGCATGATGCCATGGGGCACTAACACACCCCCATACCATCACAGATGCTGCTTTTGAACTTTGCGCTGAGAACAATCTGGATTGTCCTTTTCCTCTTTGGCCCGGAGGACACCACGTCCATGATTTCCAAAAAGAGTTCTGCAGCGTTTGTGTGTGTTGTTGATGTCTGACTTTGTCTTTGCATGGTAGAGTTTGAACTGTCACTTGTAGATGTAGTGATGAACTGTGTTAACTGACAATGGTTTTCTGAAGTGTTCCTGCACTGCAAAAACGGAAATCTAAGCAAGTCATTACGTCTTATTTTTAGTAACATTTATCTTATTTTTCTCGATTTGAGCCACATTCACCAGATCAGGTCATAAAAATGTCTTATTTTAAGTTTTTTAAAGACAAAAATTGGCTTTAAATTGTTAGTAACAAGTAAAAAAAATCTGCCAATGGGATAAGAAAAAGTTTCTTGTATCAAGACATCTTTCTAATTTCAAGAAACTTTACGACAAATTCGTCTTATCCCATTGGCAGATTTGTTTGACTTGTTACAAGCAATTTAAACCTCATTTTTGTCTTTTAAAAACTTAAAATGAGACATTTTTATGACCTGATCTGGTGAATGTGGCTCAAATCAAGAAAAATAAGACAATTTTTACTACAAATAAGACATAATGACTTTCTTTGATTTCAGTTTTTACAGTGTGAGCCCACGTGCTAATATCCTTTACACAATGATGTGGGTTTTTAATGCAGCGCCGCCTGAGGGGTCAAAGGTCACGGCCATTCAATGTTGGTTTTGGGCCTTGCTGCTTACGTGCAGAGATTTCTCCAGATTCTCTGAATCTTTTGATGATATTATGGACTGTAGATGATGAAATCCATCAATTCCTGCAGTTGGACAGAGTTGAGAAATTGTTCTGAAACTGTTGGACTATTTGCTCACGCAGTTGTTGACAAAGTGATGAACCTGGCTCCATCTTTGCTTGTGTCTTTGTGGTGTATTTAATATAATATAGGCTGAAGAGGATTTGCAAATTATTGTTTTCTTTGAATATAGATTTTGTTTGTCTCTTTCTTTACAGTGCGGACGTAAACCCGGAGCATCACGTCAGGATCTTGGAGGCTCTGATCACAGCAGGAGGTCTCATGGAGATGCAGGCAGCACCAGGTAGGTGTCCTCTTAAATACACTAAGATCCCGCAGTGTTTTGTGTTTTTCTGACGGCGTTCAGAGGAGCGGCGTTGAGAATAACGTCTCGCCTTGCAAACCAAGGACCACACGCCGACTTATTAGGAGAGACGAAACTCACGTACTTCAAACAAGGACTTTAAATAGTGGTGTGTATATAGACTCTCACCTTTGTGCTGAGAGGGAGCGGCGCGGTGTTTGACGTCCCCTTTTGTGTGCAAACCAAAGACTTTTTACACGTCTTCTTTTTGTAAGTCGGGCTCGACGACACTATAATTGGGCATGAAGCATGAAATAAGGGTTTGGGTTGTGCTCTCTGCTGGTTCAGTTCGCAGTCAGAACCATGTGTCGCATACCACTTTGTTGTGCCGCCAAAGCACTACAAAATAAGGACGTAAGGACGCGGCGTCAAGTCTCGCTCCCATACTTCCTCTCGCACCATCTAGACAAAACCACGTCTACCTGACACCTCATATGTTAATAGTTTTGGGACCAATGAAAAGACGCTTTCGTAGCTTTTTGTTGCAACTTTACAAAACCGTCAGACGATTGTTCTCGAGAGACTCTGTTTTAAGCCGAGAGGCCGCGGCTTCCAACCAGAAACGAAAACAAACAAGGTTTCTGTTTGAGTCTGGGGAGAATTTCTGCTGTGAAGTTTTTAGAGCTTTGATGAATTTAAAGGAGCTAAAAGTGAATTTAACGTGGATCTTTATCAAAACATGTCATACTTTGGTGTCTAAGGAGGTTTTAAAAGTCTGAAATTTGTGCCACTGTGCTGACAGTGAGTCCCTCTTTTTCACAGAAGGCCTGTTAGTCAGAAAATAAGTTTGTACTAAGTTGATGATCTTCATTCTCATTTGGACCAGAAATAAGAAAATTGGACAAGACTTCTGACTATTGGGACATCTCTTACAGGTCTTCTGACTAACAACCCCTCTGACTAACTGGCCCCCTTACTAGAAGGCCTGCCAGTTTAGAAGGTTTCTGACTAACAAGCTTCCAGACTAACAGTTCTTGTGACTCACTGTCCTTCTGATTAACAAGATGTCTGACAAACAGGCCTTCCTACTAACAGGTTTCCAGACTTATGAGCTTTCTGGCCAACTGACCTTTGGACTAACAGGCCTTGTGACTCAATGTCCTTCTGACTAACAGGCCTTTTTACTAAGAGGCTTTCTGACTATATGGCCTTCTTGCTAACAGACCTTTTACTTAGGAGGCTTTCTGACTAACTCTCTTCCAGACTAACTAGCCGTCTGGCTGACTGGCTCTCTGACTTACAGGCCATTTGACTAACAACCCCTCTGTCTAACAGGCCATCTGACAAACAGTTCTTGTGACTCACTGTCCTTCTGGCTAACTGTCCTTCTGTCTAACAGGCCATCTGACAAACAGTTCTTGTGACTCACTGTCCTTCTGACGAACAAGTTTTCTGACTAACGGGCCGTCAGACTAACAGGTTCTTAGTCTTATGGGCTTTCTGGCTAACTTACCTCTCGATTAACGGGCCGTCTGACTTACAGTTTCGACAAACAGTTCTTGAGACTCACTGTCCCTCTGACTAAGAAGTTGTCTGACAAACACGTTTTCTGACTAACAGGCCTTCCGACCAACAGGTTTCCAGACTTATGAGCTTTCTGGCTAACTTACCTTTGTACTGACAGGCCTTGTGACTGACAGTTCTTGTGACTCACCATCCTTCTGACTAACAGACCTTCTGACTAAATGACCTTCTTGCTAACAGACCTTTTACTTAGGAGGCTTTCTGACTAACTATCTTCCAGACTAACTAGCTGTCTGGCTGACTGGCTCTCTGTCTAACAGGCCATCTGACAAACAGTTCTTGTGACTCACTGTCCTTCTGACGAACAAGTTTTCTGACTAACAGGCCTTCTGACAAACAGGTTCCCAGTCTTATGGGCTTTCTGGCTAACTGACCTTTGGACTAACAGGCCTTCTGACTAACAGGTTCCCAGTCTTATGGGCTCTCTGGCTGACTTACCTCTCGACTAACGGGCCGTCTGACTTACAGTTTCGACAAACAGTTCTTGAGACTCACTGTCCCTCTGACTAAGAAGTTGTCTGACAAACATGTTTTCTGACTAACAGGCCTTCTGACCAACAGGTTTCTAGATGTATGAGCTTTCTGGCCAACTGACCTTTGGACTAACTGGCCTTCTGACAAACAGTTCTTGTGACTCACTGTCCTTCTGACTAACATGTTTTCTGACTAACAGGCCCTCTGACCAACAGGTTCCCAGTCCTACTGGCTTTCTGGCTAACTTACCTCTCGACTAACTGGCCTTCTGACCAACAGGTTCCCAGTCTTATGGGCTTTCTGGCTAACTTACTACTTGACTAACGGGCCGTCTGACTTACAGTTTCGACAAACAGTTCTTGAGACTCACTGTCCCTCTGACTAAGAAGTTGTCTGACAAACAAGTTTTCTGACTAACAGGCCTTCTGACCAACAGGTTTCCAGACTTTTGAGCTTTCTGGCTAACTGACCTTTGTACTGACAGGCCTTGTGACTGACAGTTCTTGTGACTCACTGTCCTTCTGACTAACAGGCCTTCTGACTAAATGACCTTCTTGCTAACAGACCTTTTACTTAGGAGGCTTTCTGACTAACTCTCTTCCAGACTAACTAGCCATCTGGCTGACTGGCTCTCTGACTTACAGGCCATTTGACTAACAACCCCTCTGTCTAAAAGGCCATCTGACAAACAGTTCTTGAGACTCACTGTCCCTCTGACTAAGTAGTTGTCTGACAAACACGTTTTCTGACTAACAGGCCTTCTGACCAACGGGTCTTGTGACTCACTGTCCTTCGGACTAACAGGCCCTCTGATGAACAAGTTTTCTGACTAACAAGCCCCCTAACAAATGGGACTACTGACTAACTGGCCTTTTACGTGACAGGCTTTTTGACTTACAGGCCTTCTGTCAAACATACCTTTTGACTTTCAGTCCTTTCAACTAATGGACCTTGTGAATCAAAGGCCATCTAACTAACAGGCCTTCTCATTAACATTTATTATGACTGATAGGTCTTCTGACTAACACAACTTTTGACCAACTGACCCTCAGACTTATAATCTTCTGACAAGCAGGCCTTTTACTGACCGAAAGGCCTACAGACTTAAGCGCCATCTGACTAACAGGCCCTCTGGTTAATAGGTCTTTGGACTTGTCGGTCTTTGGATCAATGGGACTTCTGTTCAGTATGTCTTTTATGGTTTCTGATTTTCTGACTGCTTGGCCTTCTGGAGTCCGGACTAACAGGCGTTCTGTCAGTAAGGTGGACTTTGACTAACTCCAGCTACTTTTCTTTGCTGACAAATTGAGACATAAGGTATTTAGACATTTACTTTGGACAAATTAAAATGGATGTTAATGGGAACTCTTTTGCTTTTGATGCCAGCCTCTAGTGACCACTTAAGGAACTACATTTATTTGTATCACAGCATTGGCCACATTATAAACATGTTTAATCCTGCTGTAAAAAATGGGCATCTCAGTGTGATCAATTGGTTTTGAAGTAGTTTCACTTTCATGTATTTGCCTTTTTATGATTCACACGAGATTAAAGTGAGTTGAAACGGGAAGAAATGCAGACTGAAGGCTTCACTCCTGGATCTATAGTCCGGGGTCAGTCCTCAGACCCGGTTTCTCGTCTGCAGAAATGAGCTTCAGTGGAGAGATCAGCGCGGCTCGATGAGGACGACAGAAAGGTCGGGCGGCAGGTGTGTTCCTGATTGCAACAGCAGAGCGGCTCTGCTGAGGTCACAGCTCGCGGGTCAGCGCTGGTATGAGTGTATAAATGTCAGTAGGTCAGCGTGTGTGTGCGTGCGTGTGTGTGTGTCTTTATGCCTGTGTGTGATGTTGTCCTGGTCTGTTAAGGTCAGTGGTGTTAAGGCCGGGGTCGACATATTGGTGGTTGCAGTGATTACAGCGGCTGCTGAGGTGTTAGGTTTCCTTTCCACGGAGCAGGAGTTCATTCAGAGGTGATATTCCTGAGATTAGAGTCTGATTTATGGGCAAAACTTGATGAGACAAACATAATCTGGGATAAATCAGCTTTCCATAACACCCTGTGGATAAATATTGTCGGTATACGATTGATAAGTCACAGCTTCAGAGGTGGTTAATCTATAATACCATCATGTTTACCACATGGACGACTCGGCTTTACGCATCCAGTTTGATCTCTAACACATAAACAAACTGATTTATTTCCATCTCTGTTTGTTTTTCTTTTATCTGTAAGGGTAGTACCTTTGTGGTTACCACTGGTTATTGTTTACTTTTCTTCTTCTTTAACTTCAAGCTAAACGTTTTCCTAACTCTTATATCTGAGGTAGTTTTTCTGTGGCGTCCCACAGGGCACCATCTTGGGTCCTCTTCTATTTCAAATTAATATCTTTTCTCTAAAATTTTGAAATCAAAAGACACATTTAGGAGTTGGCATAAAGGTAAATCTGGGTAAGTGGCAAATCAGATCCACTGGCCCAGGAACGTTAGTTTTGATTTGAAAAATGAAAGTCAAACACTTTACTTTCAAAAACGTAGGCAAAGAAACAGCTGTGATGCAAAAGGAATCCATCAAAAAGCATTTTCTTATTTGTAAGGTTCTTCACCTCAAAGGAGCTTTAATATACCCATGTGTAAAATACTATGATATTGTCTATGTTTATGTGTTAAACTGCTAATATGATGTAGATAGACCTAAACAATGCTGAGTACTTTACTTTACTTACTTTATTCTTTATTCCAGACCCGAAGGTCAACATAAATACAAAGAAACATACAAAAAACAAAAATGTGGACACATTATTGGTGACAAACATGTGACTACCACTCGTCCATCTTGGCAGTTTAAGAAATATTCTGAATGCATCATTATAAGCTACCTGTAACTTTTTCATCTTTGTTTTTACTGTAGTTGCACCAAAGATGAGCAGTGCAAAGCGGAGTACAGTAGGATCTAAAACTCGGTTTTGACCGATCATCTGTACACATCTGAAATTTGCGTGCCAGCATATTTGTCTGTGCGTACATTTAACAGCACTGACGCTGAACATCATCATCATCACACAAGTCATTTCTGATAACGTGTCCCAGATATCTGACTTTTTCCACTTCATTGAGGACTTGACCAGAGATAAAGAAGGATGGAAACTGCCGTTAATGATCGTCCTTTGCTCTGACTATCATTTTTATACCCTTTTCTCATTATATTTAATATCAAACTGTACACCATAACTGGAACAGATGTTATAAGTTGCTGGAGCACTGTTAGGTGACAGGTGATCCTCTAATGCTAATAACGAGCAGATCTCCTTATTTATTAAATATCAGAATAGAGTCCAAATGTATTCCTACGGACAAACAGTAGTGTAAGATGAGATTTGTTTTTGACTAATTTATTTTTCATGACTTAGAGAAATAGCTAATAGCATGGCTGTGATTGACCCATGAACAGCAGGCTCTCATGTCCAACATGTGCCCTCCTCACTCATGGTTACAGGGTTCAGTGAGGAATTAAGTTCAGTTCAATTATATCTACTCATTTTTTCAAAGTGTATACACGTTGTCTACACTTCACGCGGTGGAAGTTTCATGGTTTTAAACAAATCACTGGAAAAACAAAAATAGAGATATTTGCAGTCGAGGAGTGGTGATATGAGGCTTGATTCAACCAATGAGAAGGCGCGGCCACCTGATGACCAAGGTAAAATTCAATCAGCAGTTGGGCTCTTAGAGAGTCTTTCATCCAAAAATGAACACTTCAAAAACTCTGCACCAGCATTTTACTTAAAGACAACACCAGAGAGAGTTTCTGGTGCAGCCTGAGAAGTGAACTTAGAACCCATTTGACACTAAAGCGTACAAAATTTTACTCTGGTCATCAAAACTCTGGGATTTTTACACTTTGGCATTTGCAGCGCATCTGCAGCATCACGTGAGAGAAACTCAAGAGCTCTACGCCTGACTTCCTGCAGGTAAATGAGATACGCTGCAAATAAAGTATTATTCGAGGAATCAGGAAAATCCTGCATACTCTACCTTTAAAGATGAAAAAACTATCTGTGAAGACAAACCCAGACACCTAACTTTTTCCACATCTTCTGCAGGGATTTTATTCTTGTGGAAAGGCCCATTAGCAGAATTGAAAGCTGTAAATCGTTGATGTATTTTTGCTGCAGAGTAACACACATACACGAGCCACAGATCAGACGCAGCGACAGGCCGGACTTTAGTGTCATTTGTTCGATTTTCATGTTTTGTGTGCGGCTCACAAAAGGACGTGATGACGATCAATAACTCCCAGAGCAAACCTCCGTCCTGCAGGGCGTTGGGGGGTGAAACGGATCCATCAGGGGTCGGAGCGCTGCTGCTCTGCCACTGGAGATTTGTGATTTTTATCCTGATTCAGAATATCTTTAAAATGCTAATGTAAAAAAATGTCTCCACACGTAAAGGATTGTCAACACGGGCTGATTTATAATTTCCAAACACGGTCGACATTTCGCCGAGCGGCTCCTCGGGTTTTCTCCCGTTTCTGCTTGATCTTCATTCGTCTCTTTCATCATTTTTTAACACCTACTTTTGTTCTTTTTTGTGATGATAAATTCATGCTGTTTGAACATGCAGAAAGTTGTGGATAAACACAGAGTGTGTGTGCATACATCTGTGTGATTATCGCCCGTGTCTGATAAGTGTTTGTATTTTTGTGTTGGCTGACAAGCTTACATCACAGCGACTGAAAGAACCAGAGGGGGTGTTTTTTTTTTTTTTTTTTTTTTTTTAACATCTTTGAAGTGTGTCTTTTGTAACATCTCTTACACAACCCTCTCTCTTTTCCTCTCTCTGCTGGGTGTCTGAATAAAGCCTCAGAAGCCTCTTGTTGCTTTGTAATCATGGGAATGATGTGGGAAATTGGACTGATGTAACACACTCGCGCAGTTCTCCATCTCGCTCTAGTCTCCATGGATTCCTGTCTGTCTTATTTACATGTCGGCATATCATTAGTCTTGAGAGTTTCAGTTTTGGAAAAGCCAATTATCTGCTGAAAAAAAGCTGCCAAGTCGTGTTTATTCCGTGTTTTATCCATCTGAATTATTTATTCACGAGACTCAAGTGACTTTTTTGGAGTCTGAATTCTCACAAGTGAACAAGTTTTAAGCAAAATCTTTAAGATGTGAACCACAAGGGGTCAAATGTCAACTAAGTACAACCAAAAAACTCTTTAAAGTTTCTATTTATCACATAATTTCAAGACGCAGTATGTTTACAACCAGTAGTAGTATGTCTGTATAGGAACATACAGTCGATGATGTCATCCATCTGTTTTAAATGGGGAGTTTTGAAGCTTGCTGTAGACGTTGCGGATGATATATGTTTACGTTTATCACACAATTTAGGTCAGATAAATTCATTAATCTAATTCAGTTTAAAGTTTACCCTGCCTTCTTTAAAAAGGCTGAACCTGTGATTCCCAACCAGTGGTCCGTGGCCCCTTGATGGGCCGGGGAAAGCATTGCAGGTGGGCCGCAAAAGATATAAACTATACAGAATGATGTTTTAAATGTTAAAACTCAGTTACATTTGAAGGATGTTGTAAATATTCAAATATTTAAAGCATATTCATCGATTTATGTATTGTTTTTAAAAATTGTAGTCAATGAGTTTTTGAGTTTCTGTATAGATAGCACCTACTACTATTATTATTTCATCTTAAAAAGACTAATATTGACTTTGATATCTCAAATTGTTAAGTAATAAACTAAATTTTATGATCCACTAATTATTCTGAAAACCCAAAAAGGGGACCCTCTACCAAAGACGACGAATTAGCTTCGTAACCCTAACATTTATTTAAAACACTTCCTCTACATTTGAGGTAAAAATTTTAATAATGGCAACATGTGTAATATATTGAAGTCAATATCTGCCAGTTAGAAATATCAAAAATATCAAAAATTAATATCAAATGGATCTTTTTTTTCCCTTTTTGCATAATTCTTTTTATTTGATTTTATGCCATGCAAAGCTGTTTAACATAGAGAAAAGTATAAACAAGACATACAAACAATTAGGAATACATAGCTAAATAAATGTTTCTAAATACACACACACACATAACTACATACATACATATTCACATTACATGTTAGGATCTACTTATTTATTAATTTTTTGGCGCGCAACGTTTTGTGATAAAAATGCATCATAAAATTTTGACAATTTATCTTAAATTTTTGACATTTTATCTTATACTTTTTACTTTGATGTTGCAAATTATTGACCTAATATCATTATTACGACTTTTTAATCTCAAAATTTCATCTTATTTTTCATAATTTTGACTCATCTCATAGTCCATTTCTTGACAGATGGTTTATTATTTTTCACCCAGTCTAATTAAATTATTAAATCATTATAACAGGGGTGGTAAAGGTTTTTTTTTGTTTTTTTTAGGGGGGCAGGTGCCACCCTGTGCCCCCCCCCCTGGTGGATCCACCCCTGTTCAGACATTTTTAACATCCCAACCAAAAAGTAAAATCAAGACAGACAAACAATTATGGATACATATCTAATTATATGCATCTATATATACAATCACACATTACTACATACATATTCACGTTACATGTTTGGATCTACTTATTCATTAATTTTTTTGCACAAAAAATTTTGTGATTCAAATGCCCCATAAACTGTTGACCATGTATCTCAAATTTTTCATTTTTTTTTATCTCATAATTTTTACTTTAATATCGCAAATTATTGACTCAATCTTATAATTTTGACTTTTAATCTCAAAATTAGCTCAAAATTTAATCTTATTTTTCACAACTTTGACTCATCTCATAGTCCATTTCTTGACAGATGGTTTATTATTTTTCACCCAGTCTAATTAAATTATTAAATCTTTATAACAGGGGTGGTAAAGGTTTTTTTTTTTTTTTTTTAGGGGGGCAGGTGCCACCCTGTGCCCCCCCTGGTGGATCCGCCCCTGTTAAGACGTTTGCAGAGAGAGAGTCAGGTCTGAATCAGGAGGTCAGGTTCACGTGTGAGCATTTTTCTCACCCATTACCTCGCCTGCCGCCCCTCCAGACAGCATTAGTGAGGGTCAGGGGTGACCGCAGTGCCTGTTGGCGGTGTGTTAACCCCTTAAGTGTGTGTGTGTGTGAGTGTGTGTGTGTGTGTCGATGCCCGTTGACCTCTCAGGAGAGCTGCCCTCCGAGCCATGTTCTCCAAATGGAGTCTGAATATACGACCGCCGCTGCTCCAGCTGAGTGCTCCGGCTTAGCATCTCTGCACAATATGACTCTGTGTGTGTGTGTGTGCGTGTGTGTGTGTGTGGTCAAACCAATCTGTCAGCCAGCACGCTAAAGTCTGTAAGAAATAAGACGGGAGGATCGTAAACTCCCAAACTCACCCATTCGCATTCTGGCCCCTTCTCTCTCTCTCTCTCTCTCGCTCTGCTTTTGTTATGAGCTGTTTTCTTTCCCAGGCACGCAAACCATGCCCGCAGCTTGGCGAGGGTTGGACACACACACACTCACACACACACACACTGCCTCTTGCATTGCATACTCTAACTCTCTCTCTCTCTCTATGTGATATCTCGTGTTTATGGTTTGGACGAAACAGATGAAAGAAAGAGCAAAAGAAGCCAAATAACAGAAACTGTCTTTTAGAAAAAAATGGTTCAGTTAAAAATTCTTGTGCTGTTATTTTAGATCTATAAAAAAAAAACCTAACATGGGGAAAAAAAATGTCATAATTTTTCATGGCAGGATCAGGATCTGGAATTTAAAATCATTTCCAACCCCAAATATCCCTGAAGGAAGTTAAACTTTATGGGTAATGTTTTGTTCTTTATTACCGCTGTTGCACGGGCAGCGACTTTCAACCAATCAACGCACGGCAGTTTTTCTAGCTCCACCTTCTGGAGTCCAAGACGAACTAAACTGAATCACTTAGTGAAAACGAAGGTTTGAACCCTTTTGTTTGAGCTGCTGTCTCTTTAAGACGAACCCCAATCTACAACCACCTGTCCCTCTGATTGGCCAACCTTGGTGTTTGAGGCCCCGGCAACACAGGTGTTATGTAAATACACAAAAACCAACAGATCAAACATTATCTTTGAATAAAAGGCAAGATTTTCTGTTTATTTACAACACTTCATTTCATCGTGGCACTTTAAACTTCCTCACTTTTTTAATTTTAATGTTTGGGACCAATTCAAACTTTTACGTCTGAGGTAGAGAAATCATTCAAAATGAGCATAATCAGGCCAATAAAGAGCAAAAAGTGATCAAACAATATTTTTATATTTCATTGTGGCACTTTAAACTTCCTCATTTTGTAACTGTTAATGTTTTAAGGACAAGTTTAAACACATTTTTTCATCCAGACACAATTAAAAACAGAAAATTTCTTCATCAGAATCTGCTGCTAAACTTAATTTTGCGTCACAGTTTATGGAGACTCGTCTTCTACATGTTTTTTTCCTCTTTTCATATCCCAGTATAAGCTTTCTCTCCTGCACAGTGATTTTCCCACTAAGCTACGCTAACTACAGCTCCGCATTTTTAACCTCGGGGTCACGGATTAATTTTCCATCTGACCTCGAGGAAGAAAAAGCAAATCATCAGATTTCCCCGAAGACAGAATTCTTCTTTTAATATCAAAATAAAGAAAAGGATTCAGAAATGTTAAAGCTCTGCTAATGTGTGACTGACCTGGACCTTTTCCTGAACTCATAACACACACATATATGTATATATACACACACACACACACACACACACACACTACCAAGGTCAGAGCTGAGAGTGTGTGAGGATGTGTTTGTGTGTGTGAGATTAGAAGTGGAGTGTGAATGCATGTCAGTCAGATACATTAATGTAACGTGTGTGTGTATAGGTGTAACATACATAAACTCTGTGTGTGTGTGTGTGTGTGTGTGTGTGTGTGTGTGTGTGTGTGTGTGTGTGTGGAGAGTTCACAGCTAAGTCATGTCCTGACTCCATCCCATCGGGGGAGGAAAGTGCCAGCTTAACGTCCGGTGTAATCCTACCAGGGTCAGCAGCAGGGCACACACACACACACACACACACTGAACACACACACACACACACACACACACATCTGACCAGTGTATCTGAATATGTGCGGGACATGATTGTTGTATAATGTGATTAAGGTCAAAGTTCAGCGCAGCTTTTAGTGTGTGTGTCCATGATTTTGAGCTGTTGAGTTTCAGTTTTCAGCTATTTTTGACTTTTATTTTGAAAGTCCACATTTTTAATATTCTCCAACTCAATGCTTTTATTCTGAAATCAGTTGCTTGACTTTTTTTTCCTGATAGTTTTGTTGCCATACCTGATGTTGTGTAAACATTTGGCTTATTGACACGTCTCAGCTGAAGTTACCTGAGGTTATTTACATCATGACGACCACGTACAGAAATGTAACGTTACACAAAGTGAAGAGCACTTCCTGTTTCGTAATGACACACCTGAGGCGCTCACACATAGAGTTGGGTGACGTAGTTAAAGAAGCTTCAGGTGTTTTCAATCCATGTTGACTTCTTGTTGAAACCTTTAATGTTTCTTTAACCTGAAATGTGTCTAAATATCAGCTACAGTTTTTGCTGCAGATGTTTTCTGTTCTACACCAGAGTTACTCAACCAAAGAGACAAACTGTTAAAAACTACCTTTACAAAAGAAACAATCTAAGTGGTAAAAAGAGGCAAAAACAGAAAAGAGGAGCAAAAAAACTTAGTTTGAGGTGGTGAAAATGGCCAAAAGCAACAAAAATTGGCATTTAAGTTGGAATAAAACCTGGAAATACTCAAAAAGTAGCAAAAACTGGGACAAAATGGCAAAAAGAAAGAATGAAAAGTGACTAAAATGGCAAAAAGTAACAAAAATTAGCAAGAAAAACTTTGGAAGTAATTGAGAAAAAATTCAGAAAATGGTAAAAATGGTGGGAAGAAGTGACGAAAAGCAGTGAAAAGTGGTTTAAAAATAAATAAATAAAAGAAAGACTAGAAACTATAGTCAGAAAAAAGAATCAAACTTGGAAGATAGTCAGTTTGTTGCAAAAAAAAATTGATACAAAAGTGGCAAAAAGAGTGATAAGAGTCAAAAATGGGCAAAAAAAAAGCCAAAAAAATGGGAGTGAACCTGGATAAACAATGAGAAGGTATCATAACCTAAAAGGTACAAAAGTGGCAAAAGATAGAAGTGAAAAGTGTCCTAAATGGCCAAAAACCAACAAAAATGAGCAAGAAAAATTTCGTAGGAAACTTTAAGAAGTTGTAAAAATGGTGAAAAGTGGTAAAAAAAAAAAAAAAAAAAAAAAAAAAAAAAAAAAAAAAAAAAAAAAAAAAAAAAAAAAAAAAAAAAAAAAAAAAAAAAAAAAAAAAAAAAAAAAAAAAAAAAAAAAAAAAAAAAAAAAAAAAGGCCAGTCTACAAAAATGATGAGAAAGTTGGGATTAACCTTGGACAAGAAAAAAATGGTCCAAAAGTGTCAAAAATGGGCAAAAACAGCAAAAAAAAATGGGAGTGAACCTGGATAAACAATGAGAAGGTATCATAACCTAAAAGGTCCAAAAGTGGCAAAAGATAAAAGTGAAAAGTGTCCTAAATGGCCAAAAACCAACAAAAATGAGCAAGAAAAATTTCGTAGGAAACTTTAAGAAGTTGTAAAAATGGTGAAAAGTGGNGAAAAGTGGTAAAAAAAAAAAAAAAAAAAAAAAAAAAAAAAAAAAAAAAAAAAAAAAAAAAAAAAAAAAAAAAAAAAAAGGCCAGTCTACAAAAATGATGAGAAAGTTGGGATTAACCTTGGACAAGAAAGAAATGGTCCAAAAGTGTCAAAAATGGGCAAAAACAGCAAAAAATGGCAAGAAATTTGGGAGTGAAACTGGACAATAGTGAGAAGTTTTCATCAAATGTTCCAAAAGTGTAGAAAAAGAAGGTAAAAGTGGTTAAAATATGTAAAAATCAGTCCCAGTTGTTGTGGTAGTGGGTTGTTGTTGTTGTGCTGTAATTAATGAAACTGTTCATGTTCAACAATGAGTTTGTTTAAAAACAGAAAAAATGGGAAACTTGAAATAATCACACAATAAAATCACAATTGCAATATAGGAAATAATTATCACAGTTTCATGTTTTTGCAACGAGAGAAGGAAAAGGTGTAAAATCCTCTGTACGTAGAGACTCTTGAACATCCTCCTCCGACCTTCTCCGTCCCTCAGGGGTCAGAGGTCACGGCGCAGCCTGAGATGAAGGTAATGGCCTTTGAAATGACTTTGTTAGTTTGATCCAGAGAAACATGAGGCCTGGTCCGTCCCAGCAGGAGGTCAGGGGGTGAGGGTCGGAGCACACACACACACACACACACACACACACACTCGCGGTGTCAATCACACGGGGTCATCAAATTGTGGAAGTGCTGATATGAACAGGTAGCTGCTCATAACGTCTCTGATAAGGTTAATGATGTCACCAATCTTCTGTTTCATGGTGTCAGAGTTTAGAGGAGGCGCAACCTTCACCTCCTCTACAGTCGCTCCTTTTTCTGTTTTTCTTTTTTTTTCTGGATGTTCTCTTCTAAAAACCCCAAAAGAAGACCCCCCCCCCAGCCCTCCCCAAGTATCCAACAACCCAAAGATCCTCAAAGACGACTAAGTAGCTTCAAAACGCAAACATTTATTTAACAAAATCTCCTTTACTACCATCACTGAAGTGAACATTTTCTATAATGGAAACATAAATAATGTATGGAAGCCCATAACCACCACTTAAAAATGTAAAACAAAATGAAAACCGGGCTTTGTTAAGATTTTGTGTCCTTGTAAATATAAAATCATAATTTTGACTTTTTGTCTCATAGTTCTGACTTTTTGTCTCATAATTTTGACTATTTGTCTCATATTTCTGACTTTTTGCCCCGTATTTCTGACTTTTTCTCTCATTTTTTTGACTTTTTGTCTCATATTTCTGACTTTTTGTCTCATAATTCTGACTTTTTGTCTCATATTTCTGACTTTTTGTCTCATAATTCTGACTTTTGTCTCATGATTTTGACTATTTGTCTCATAATTTTGACTTTTTGTCCCATAATTTTGACTTTTTGTCTCATATTTCTGACTTTTTGTCTCATAATTTTGACTTTCTGTCTCATATTTCTGACTTTTTGTCTCATCATTTTGACTTTTTGTCTCATAATTTTGACTTCTTTTTCTCATATTTCTGACTTTTGTCTCATAATTTTGACTTTTTGTCTCATAATTCTGACTTTTTGTCTCATAATTTGGACTTTTTGTCTCATATTTCTGACTTTCTGTCTCATAATTTCAACTTTGTGTCTCATATTTCTGACTTTTTGTCTCATTTTTCTGACTTTTTGCCCCATAATTCTGTCTTTTTGTCTCAACTTTCTGACTTTTTGTCCCATAATTTTGACTTTTTGTCTCATATTTCTGCCTTTTGTCTAATTATTTTGACTTTTTGTCCCATAATTTTCGACTTTTTGTCCTGAAATTTGTACATTTTTTCCCCATCATTTTGACTTTTTGTCTCATAATTTTGACTTTTTGTCTCATAATTTTGACTTTTTGTCTCATATCTCTGACTTTATGTCTCATAATTTTGACTTTTTGTCCCATAATTTTGACTTTTTTTCTCATATATCTGACTTTTGTCTCATAATTTTGAATTTTTGTCTCATAATTTTGACTTTTTGTCCCATTTTTTTTACTTTTTGTCTCATAATTTTGACTTTTTGTCTCATATCTCTGACTTTATGTCTCATAATTTTGACTTTTTGTCCGATCATTTTGACTTTTTGTCTCATATTTCTGATTTTTTGTCTCATATTTCTGACTTTTTGTCCAGTATTTTGACTTTTTGTCTCATATTTCTGACTTTTTGTCTCATAATTTTGACTTTTTTTCTCATATATCTGACTTTTGTCTCATAATTTTGAATTTTTGTCTCATAATTTTGACTTTTTGTCCCATTATTTTGACTTTTGTGCCATAATTTTGACTTTTTGTGTCATAATTCTGAAGTCAAAATTTTTGAAAAAATATGAGACAAAAAGTCAAAATTATGGGAAAAAAATGTCCAAATTTGAGGACAAAAAGTCAGAAATATTAGACAAAAAGTCAAAATTATGGGACAAAAAGTCAGAATTATGGGACAAAAAGTCAAAATTATGGGACAAAAAGTCAGAATTATGGGACAAAAAGTCAACATTTTGAGGAAAAAAAGATCCGAATTTTAAGCTTAAAAATCAAAGTAAACTTT
The DNA here is from genome assembly GCA_008086565.1 of Thalassoma bifasciatum. Classification (NCBI taxonomy): domain Eukaryota; kingdom Metazoa; phylum Chordata; class Actinopteri; order Labriformes; family Labridae; genus Thalassoma; species Thalassoma bifasciatum. Next base: position 19,099 of record RPOG01000965.1, on the reverse strand, counting down.
GACTCCATATGTGCCAAAAAAAAACTCCCAACACTGTTTACAAACATGGAGAAAAGAGGGGAACTCCTGTTTAGCTGCAGTTGGTCTGTAAAGATGCATTTCTACTCCAGCGTTTTCTGTCTGAGAGTGCAGCTTTGCAAACTCACACAACAAACTCTGAGAAAAAGATGACGTTTCGTGACTCCACTGTTACTGAAATTAAGTTTTGCATGTAAACGTCAGCCCAGAAAAAAAAGCTTGCGCCCTGAATTCCTGATTTCCTGAACTGTAAAATAATTTGCCGTTCTCCTCCGAACCCTGGAGTGTCGTCTTAAATTTAGTCCGGAGCATTTCTGAGCCTCCTCTGGGTGAAGCAGCTCCACATTTCAAAGGTTAAAATCCAGCGGTGCCCCCCTCGCCCCCCTTTTCCCTGAGCTCCGTCTCTATTAGGAGATTATCTCCTAATACCCATCATGCCGCTGCACGCCGCTCGCTGCTTCACTTGTTTTATGATGCATTCTGGGAAGGAGGCGTCCTCTGCTTAATGTCCAAACTCAGCTGTAATGTGCTGGTGTGAAGCTTGAATTAACATCAAATGGCTCCTGTGTTTATCTCCTCGTGTGTAATTTTAAGGATCATAAGGTCAGCGCAGAAACGTTTCCTGACGTCTTCCACCATCGCCCTGCTCCACCCCTCCGTCCTGGATTCGCTCGTTTTTTTTTTCACTTTGTCCCTCAAATGTTTTCACTTCCCTCCTCAGAAACTGTCTGATGGTTTTGTGCTGAGACGTGATGACTTCGCTGTTTTCAGGACGGTTAGAAACAATCTTTATTTCAGCTAAGAGAAAGAGTCTGTATTCTGTAGTCAAAGCTAAGAAGCTGCTGTCTCTTTAAGATGAACTCCTCTTTCATCTGATTGGCCGGTCCTGTGAGGAAATCATGATGTAACAGTCTCAACATTTAAGAAACTATCGTGAGCAAAGAAGATCTTAATCTTTCTCGATTTGGCTCTGAGTTTCTGACACACACTTGCATCTTTCATCCAGTGCTGCACTGATATTTCTGGATTCTGAGTCATGGAGGAAAGAAAAATAATTGTGAAAGTTTCTGCAGGAAAAGTGAATCCAACTGTATAAAACAGGAAAGGGATATAAAAAGATATCCAAGGAACTGAGGATGCCAATAAGCAGAGTTCAAACTGTAATGAAGAAGTGGAAAATGAGGGATTCTGTTGAAACCAAACCACGGTCAGGTAGACCAACAAACATTTCAGCTACAACTGACAGGAAAATTGTTCAGGATGCAAAAAAAAAACCCACAAATAACTTCAGCCGAAATACGGGACTCTGAAAGAATGTGGTCAAGATGCACAATAAGGAGGCACTTGAAGAAAAATGGGCAGCATGGACGAGTCGCCACAACATATCTCACTTACAATTTGCCAAACAGCACAGAGACAAGCCTCGAAACTTCTGGAACAAAGTCATTTGGAGTGATGAGAGCAAAAGTGAACCAGACGAGCACAAAAGACTTCAAGCTGTCGTTGATGTTAAAGCGGGAAATACACGCTATTAAGAACTGGGGGATGGAAACTTTTCATCAGGGTCATTTTTGAAGTTTCTGTTGTCATTATGATTTTAAAAAGAGTAAACACAGTTTTTTGTTAATAAATGTCTTCACCCAAACATTAACCATGAGTGACAGAAAAGTTTTTGGTAAAAAAAAAAATCATAAATTCTGCTGCAAATTCACATACTAACAACATCCACGTCACCTCCGTTGTTTCCTTTTCTCTTCTTCTCGACTAAACTTTGCCTCAGACTCTGCTCTTGAATCTGTGTTACATAAAGTGGACTCATATCTCACATTCAATTTTCCGTTTGATTCCTAAAATCTCAGAGCGGGTCTCTGGATGCTGCCTCATTAATAGAAAGTACGGCTCGTATTTCATCATGTTTCACCACCGAGAAAACCTCCTGACTTTTTCATATCGGTTCAGAAAGATCTGAAGCGGGTGAGAAACTGTTGGAGTCAGAAAAATATGGAAATGTTGCTGTAACTTCCAACAATGATGGTTTTTTTCTGGCAGTTTACAGCTTTGTGATTTATTTTTCTGCATGTAAAGACATCAATAAAGCACTGAACTTGTGACCCAGAGTTATAATGATGCTCATAACAGAGTGATAAACTGAAAATGAAACATCTCGTCCTGCTGTGTAGCAATTAAAACGGCGTGTTTCTGGCGGCGGTGGCGGCGGCGTGCGTGTGATGGAGTGTCCGGCTCCCCTGCGAGCAGAAGTGTTCCCTCCACCAGCTGTGTGTGAGACGTTTGCTGCACTGAAGGGCAAATGTGATGTAAAGAATATGAGGCAGGGATGGATGGGTGAGCTGAAACCAGCCGTGAATACCAATGCGCTGCCTCCTGTCTGTCTCCGTCTGCCACCAGCCCTCGCTCTCTTCTTTGTTCGTCTCTCTGACATTACCCCAAGGACCAGAGGAAGTCAGAGTTTTTACTTTAACATGAAGGAAGGGAACTGAAAACTAATACAGGACTTGCTTGAAGTCTTTTGTGCTGGTTGTGGATGAGGGTCTTTATTTTCTCAGATGGTAAAACTGACCATTCTTCTTGGCAAAAAGCCTCCAGTTCCTGTAAATTCTTGCTCTGTCTTGCATGAACTGCAGGTTTGAGATCTCCCCAGAGTGGCTCAATGATATTGAGGTCATGAGACTGAGATGGCCACTCCAGAACCTCCACTTTATTCTGCTGTAGCCAATGGCAGGTCCACTTGGCCCCATAATTTTGACTTTGATACTTTGATACTTTTGGCTTTTATCTCAAAATTTTGACTTTGGTAACTCAATAATTGACTTTTATGTCATATCAGTATAGTAACCCCCGTCCTCTGACTCTACCGGTGAGGTCTTGGAGGTGAAATAAGACGACATCGGTTACCGTCCAGGTGAGCAGGAACACAAAACCTAGTAACAGTACACACTTGCAGGTTCAAGCAGAGTACACGTCGAAGACCCGACTACTCACATTTAAAAGGAGGTCATAAAAGACTATTGTACGACGTAAGATCCTTCATTCATCAGTTTGGACCAAGTTTCCTGAGCCTTTGTAGCTCACACATCCCCAAAACATCAGTGATCCACCTCGGTGTTTCACAGTAGGAATGGTGGACCTNATAATTGACTTTTATGTCATAAGTCATATCATTGGGGGCAGGAGACTGAGATGGCCACTCCAGAACCTCCACTTTATTCTGCTGTAGCCAATGGCAGGTCCACTCGTCCTTGTGTTTTGGATCATTGTCATGTGTGAACGTCCAAGTTCGTCTCATGTGCAGCTTCTGGGCTGATGAGTGTAAATTTTCCTCCAGTATTTTCTGATAACATGCTGCATTCATCCTTCATTCATCAGTTTGGACCAAGTTTCCTGAGCCTTTGTAGCTCACACATCCCCAAAACATCAGTGATCCACCTCCGTGTTTCACAGCAGGAATGGTGGACCTTTCATCATAGGCCTTGTTGACTCCTCTCCAAATGGAACAATGTTTATGGTTGTGGACAAAAAGTTCACTTTTGCTCTCAACATCTAAAAAGTATTTATGGCAGGTCAGTAATTAAGTGGTGTCAAAATGTCAGAAGTCGATGCGTTGGATTGATTTTATATCTCTCTACCAAAGACCACAAAGTACCTTCATAACCCAAACGTTTATTTCAAACACTCCCCCTCTATTTGAAGTCAAACATTTGTGTAATGGTGACATAAATACTATATTTAAGCCAATTTCTGCCAGTTAAATATACCAGAATGAGAAACTGGTTTTTATTTTTTAGCACATATGAACTCGAAACATTTGAAATAAAAAGGCAAATTTCAACTTTTGCCCCATAATTTTGACTATTTATTTCAAAATTTTAAGATTTTATCTTGGAGTGTTGACTTTGAAACCTCAAATTATTGACTTTAATCTCATAATTGTGACTTTTTCATCTCAAAATTTTGACTTTTAAACTCGAAATGGGTTTGTCTTTTTCTGTTAAACTTTTCAATGTATTTCTCATAATTATTTTACCTAATATATCTCACTCCCTACAGTTGGTAAATCATAGATGAGTCCAATGAGGTTAATCTTTTCTTTAGATTAAATCTTTATAACAGGGTGGCACGGCTTTGTTTTAGGGGGGCAGCTGCCACCCTGTGCGCCCACCAGTAGATACGCCCCTGTGTCCTCCCCCTGGACCAAAAAACGCTTTTTACATTCATGGTTTTGGGCTCGTGAGTAAACTCAACACGCCGTTGGACTCCTGAGTTTCTGTTTCCCTGTCCAGCACCATCAGTAGATGTAAAATGCGGAGTTAAAGTGTTTGTTTCCCTCCTAAAATGAGCCGTGAATGTGGAGCCACAAATCAGGATTTTGAGTTGATGTAGAAATGTCTCTGAGGAATAAATCAGGTGTTGTATCTCATGTCGGTCACTTCTTTTTTGGGGGAAACTGAGGGTTATTGTACGTTTCTTGTTCCTGCCTCACGACATCTCCTCTCTTCCTGCACGCTTCAGTGGAGACGTGTTGTTTTCCTGCAGTAATAACTCTGTTTTTTTTTTTTCTTTTTTTCTTTTTTATATCAGACCCACTGTTTCTGCTCCTGACTCAGCCCGATTTGAATTCCTAATGAGTCGGTTTCTCTACCTCTGGGCGGCTGGGGGAACAGCTGGCTGCAGAGTGGGCTGATCTGTATGCACGCAGCGCTCCATCCTGCCTTTTGTTTTGTCGAATTTCACTTCTAAATTGGTCAGTTTGGAGCCGCTCCGGCCTTGGGAGGCTCGGCGATGGCAGCCTCGGGGTTTTCACGACTCCGGATGATGTGAATTAGGTCTCCCCAAGCTAACCTAGATGACGAATTGTTTATGCTAAGTTTAGGACTCATCAGCTGCAGGGGCATCCAGGGATACGTACGGAGGAGTTACTTTCTTTTGTTTCACCTCCCTCATGGTTTCTTCTAAAAAAAAATCCTCAATCGTTGAATAAATGTGTTTACATCATCTGCTTTTCCTTCACCTTAAACCTTTCTCTGAAAAAGAATCTGCCATGTAACCTGAGGGATGTAATTTCACCTTTAAGCTCCAGAAACTCCTGGAAATAAAACATTTAAACCTTAAACAGAACATTTCCTGTTCCTGTTCCCTCACCGATGCCCTCTGCTTCAAAAAATAAAATTTAAACATGACTGATATCATTTGGAGAAAAACAAAGACCAGTTTCGAAGGTTCATCATTCTGGATCCGTAAAAACCACGACCACTAAAAAACAACAATGATTGGAAAAGGACGAAGAAAATAAAGGGATCAGTCCAAGAGGGAATGAAGAGAGAGAGAATTACATCCATCCATCCTGATAATTCTGTTTTCAAGGATTGATAGATGGATATGTGGATGGTTGGATGGAAAGACAAATGGGTAGATAGCTGGAGGAATGGACTTAAATATCAGATGGATGGATGTATGAATGGATGAAAAGACAAAGAGATGAATGGATGGATTAATGGACAGAAATATATGAATGGATAGATGGTAAGTGACATAAATGGATGGACTGAAGAATGAATAGATGGATGGATGGGTGAATGAAATGACAAAAGGATGCATGGAGTGATGATGGACAGATAGAAAACCAAATAGATGGATGGATAGATATGAATGGATAAATGGATGGATGAATGGAAAGGCATTAATACATGGTTAAAAAAATGAATGAATGGATATTTATAAATGGGTGGGTGGATTGACATAAATTGATGGACGGGTGGATGGATGGATGGATGGATGGATGGAAAGACCCAAATGGACAAAAAGATTGAGAAATGGACATCAACATATTGATGGATGGATGGATGGATGGAAAGGCATCAATACATGGGTAAAAGAATGAATGAATGGATGTAGATGAATTAATGGATGGATGGATGAATATTTATAATTGGGTGGACATATTGACATAAATAGATGGATGGATGGATGGAAGAATATTTATAATTTGGTGGACATATTGACATAAATAGATGGATGGATGGTTGGATGGATGGATGGATGGATGAATATTTATAATTTGGTGGACGTATTGACATAAATAGATGGATGGATGGTTGGATGGATGGATGAATATTTATAATTTGGCGACGTATTGACATAAATGGATGGATGGATGGATGGATGGATGGATGGATGAATATTTTTAAATGGGTGGACGTATTCACATAAATGGATGGATGGATGGATGGATGGATGGATGGATGGATGAATATTTATAATTTGGTGGACGTATTGACATAAATGGATGGATGGATGAATATTTTTAAATGGGTGAACGTATTGACATAAATGGATGGATGGATGGATGGATGGATGGAAGGATAGATGGATGGATGAATATTTATAAGTTGGTGGATGTATTGACATAAATAGATGGATGGATGGTTGGATGGATGGATGAATATTTATAATTTGGTCGACATATTGACATAAATGGATGGATGGATGAATATTTATAATTTGATGGACGTATTGACATAAATAGGTGGATGGATGGATGGATGGATGGATGGATGGATGGAAAGGCATCAATACATGGATAAAAGAATGAATGAATGGATGTAGATGAATTAATGGATGGATGGATGAATATTTATAATTGGGTGGACATATTGACATAAATAGATGGATTGATGGATGGATGGATGGATGGATGAATATTTATAATTTGGTCGACGTATTGACATAAATGGATGGATGGATGAATATTATTAAATGGGTGGACGTAATGACATAAATGGATGGATGGATGGAAAGGCATTAATACATGAATTTAAAGAATGAATGAATGGATGGATGGATGAATGAATATTTTTAAATGGGTGGACGTATTGACATAAATAGATGGATGGATGGATAGACCCAAATGGACAAATAGATGGAAGTGTTGATGGACGTTAAATGGACTAATGAATGGGCGGACGAATGATGGTTAAATGGACAAATAAGTGGAAGGTTTAAATGATAAATGGATGGATGAATTACCAGATAGATGCATATTTAAATACATTGATTGATGGATGGATGGATTCTTACCTGGTTGATTTTTTCTGTCACAGTTTATTTACTTATTACACTGATGACACCTCATTTTACATGAGCATCACAAAATCTGTTATTCTACATCCATCTCTGCTCTGTTGTGACACTCGGGGACATTTTTCTCTAATAAAAACACTAAAGGTGGATTTACAAGTGAAAACTTCCATCCCCAGGAGGTGACTCATCACCACTTGGTTTCTTTTCTTTTTTTTTTTACAATCCTCTGCAATAAAGATGTAGAATAACCCACACACCTTATCCTTTAAAATTTGAAATCCTCATTTTCATCTGAAAACCCAGCAACATGGATTTTTTTTTTTTTTTTTTTTTTCTGGCAGCCTGAGTTTATAGCCCGCGGCACCTACCCTGCTGTGTTTTATGAGTTTTACAGGCTCCACGAGTTATGGCAACACACTTTAAGAGCTAATCTGTAGCGAGCCTGCACTGCTCTGCCTGCTCAACCACACGGAAAGTTATAGAGCCCCATTATGATGCTCTATCAAGCTCCTCATATCGCTTGAAGGTCAAGGGCACTTTATATGAAAGATATGAAATCTGCCCGATATTATAAGGACTGAGATGGATAAAAGAGAGAGACAGAGAGAGAGAGAGAGAGAGAGTCATTTCCCTCCTTTGGTTCCTATAAAGAGACAATCTCACCTTTCCTCTCACGCTGCGAGGTTTATGGGCGGCCCGGGAGCTGTAATTGGTGTCTGACAGGCCGAGCTTTGAGGCAGCAGGACCACAGGTGACGGTAATCTGCCGGATCTTACGGCGCACGAACATGTGGCGGCATATGCTGCATTATACACACACACACACACACACACACACACACGCACTCGGAGAAAAACAGGCCACATGTTTGATGTGTTTGTTGCACCTCTGAGGGAACAGGAATAATAAGTTTTGTCTCTCGGTGGAATAATAAAAACCTCTCTGCTTCACTTTGTCTCAGACGGAAAGACATATTTGTGGCGTTTCAAAGCTTCGGAGAGTTTCGTTCGCTCGATTAACATTCGCAGGCAGACAGTGGTTAATTTTTAACTGGGTTTTTAATGCAGGGAAACATATATTACACTTTAACGTCCTCTCCTTTACGTGATGATGATGGAGATCTGCAGATTGAAATTGAGACGAGTTGATCTCCGTATCATGGCGGATATCTCCTCTGTATCGTACCGTAATGACCTGAATATAAGACTACGCCTGTTTTCCAAACCGCCTACTACTTTGGCTGAAATTCAGTATGTTGTAGTATCAGTATTAGGGCTTAACGGTTTCAGAAAAAGATCTAATTGCGATTTTTCTGGCAGATACAGCGATTTCAATTTGATTCACGATTTTCTTTAACTGAAACTTAAGTGAAGTTTTCACAATGTACAGTAACATTTACAAATTTGACAGAAAATTACATCAAACCATTGAAACATCAAAAGCTTTTACTCTAATGTGAGGATGAAAATGAAGACTGAAGGTAAGAATTGTTTCAAACTTTGAGATGAAAGGTCAATATTTTAATATGAAGAGGGGAAATTCTTTAGAAATAAAGACAAAATTCTAAGATAAAAAGTCAATAACTGTCAGAGTTGAAGAAATCAATTTAATATTATGTGAAAAAAGTCCAAACTTTCTCATTTGAAGTCAAAATTTTAAGTCTAAGATAAAAGTCTGTTTTGAAGTAAAGGCAATGTTTCAGATAAAAAGTTGAAATTTTGATATAAAAAGTCAAAACTCTAAGATTAAAAAAAAAAAAATTAAAAAGAAGATTTTAAGATAAATAGTCAAATTTTGACTTTTCTCAAAACCAGAGTCTAACACCTATTCTTGTTATTTCTAAACCAGACTTTTTAAATTGTATTTTTAGTTATAAAAATTGAAGAATAAAAAGGGCGATCTTTGACTCTTAACTTTTTTTTTGAAAGACATTTTTTGGGCTTTTCTGCCTTTAATTGGATGGAGGAGGCCAGTGGATAGAGTAGGAAAGGGGGAGAGAGTGGGGAATGACATGCAGGAAACAGGCCACAGGCCGAAATGGAACCCTGGCCACCCGCTCGAGGGCAAACCTCATGGTGCAGGTAGGATATATATATATATATATATATATATATATATATATATATATATATATCAACAGTTATTTACATTGTTTATATGTGTGTGTGTATATATATATATATATACACACACACATATAACCAATGTAAATAACTGTTGACAAAGATAAGAAACAAAGAGCCCAAAGTTCAGTGATGCAATGTAAATCCCTACCTAATGCTAAAATACTGAATCCAAGAAATAAAAATGAATTAATATTGATTGGATACTAAAACACTAGAAATAAGTAAAAAGAAAAACCTTAAGAGCCGCTAAAAATGCTCAAATACCTCATAATAAAATGCTAACTTCGTACCAAAAAACATAGAATGCAGGTGTTCAGTGTGTTGTGTTTTAAATATTTTTATCAGTATTTATTAATATCAAGTTACTGGAAATTTCAGGGGACCTTATTTGGAGTCTCGGCGACCCTAAATGGGGTCACGACCCCCATGTTGAGAAACACTCAAAATAGTGCACCCATATCCTCAAAATGAAAAAGCATTTCTCTCCCTGGGACTGTTTTCTGTGAACCCTGGAGATGGTTGTGGGTTAAAATCCCAGTAGATTAACAGTTTGTAACCACACCATGGTCAAAGTCCCTTAAACTTCCGCCGGCAATACCCTGCTGTAAAAGTTGCTTGTGCTGGATTTATAAACATAAAAGGAGACTTTTCCAATAATTGGGTTACAGGATTAATTATGTAATAAATATCCAAGTATTACCGAGTCTTTTAAGACTCTTACCAGCTCTCCCATAAGACCCCGTTAAAAAGTTAGAGGGGAAATCGAGCGCTTAGGTCTTTAAAGGTCACAGTTTATAGAAAATCTTTCGGAATTCAGCAACACACACATTTCCAAGCTCACTCCTGTAATCTTTACATAGATCTGAGTGCTATAACTGGTACATGCTGCTCGGCTGCGTCTCAGTGGGAGGAAACCAGGTCAAAGAAGAGAAGAATAACTCACCCAGCAGGAGCAGGGAGGGAGAAATGGATCTCCTGGTGGAGCTAAAAGGGATGATGGACAGCTGATATGTGGCGAGATGCATGAAACGCATCATTAAAAAAGGTCATAATGGCAGTGAGGACGCAAGTGTGAATGTGTGTGTTTATATGTGTGTGTGTGTGTGTAGGTGTGTGACAGGGGGAGGTGATGTGAGGCAGTGTGTGTGATGTAGTGCTATTTTCAGAGAGCGGTGTGAATCAGTCAGAAGAAAAACCTGTGAAGTGACGAAACCCGGTGTTAAATAAAGCGACTGTTTCATGAATAGAAAAAAAAAATCAGGAGCCTCTGTCTGCAATGTGAAATCTCAAATCTCCCCAAGAGTTGCTTTAAGGCGAAGTGCGCTCTTTTTTTTTGTTAAAATGGAGTGTGTCCTACCTGTGTGTTTCCGCCTGGTGGTCAATGTTGGAGTCCAGGCTGCTCTGACCTCATCTCTGGCTTGGACTCAGACCCTGCAGCTAACAACAGATGTCCGCTCTGTCTCCTCTTTCTCCTTCTCTTTTCCATCCGTCCTTTCTGTGCGGTCATTTTTTTTATTCTCTATGCAAACCTGTCCTCCCCTGAAAACAGCCCCGTACTTATGACGGACTTCGATGGTTTTCTTTGAGTCTGATTATGTCACCATATCAGTGGATATCCAGTTTGCAACAGCTGCTCAGACACAGAGGAAGTGCATCCTGGTTTAGTTTGAGAAAGTGTAATAATCTCCTCATCAGATCAGTATTTAATGATCTAAAGCTGTTGGAGAAGGATGCATCCCTGTGACTTTAAGTCCTCAATCTACAGGCTCCATCTCTGACGTCTTCCTTGTTCAAGGGGGGGAACATCCCACCGTTTCTCCTGCCGCTGCTCGGGGCTGTTAGGCCACAACAACGACTTCTCTTAGTCCACCAAGACCATGGCTCTAAGCCACCAAGACTGTGACTACTAAGATTCTTGGACCACAACCAAAGCATTTATATCATGACCAAGGATATATGGAGTCATGACTATGTAGCTTAGGCCACAACATTAAGCTCTAAGGCCACCACCACGACTCTTAGGCCACAACCTGAGCCCTTAGGCCACCAAGATAATGGCTCTAAGACACCACAACCAGAGCATTTATATCATGAACATGGATCTGAGGCGATGACCAGGGCTCTTAGGCCACGACCAAAGCTCTTGAGCCACGACTATGGTGCTTAGGCCATAACTTCAGCTCTAAGGCCACTACCGTGACTCTTAAGCCACAACCAAAGCTCTTTGGCCACCAAAACAATGGCTCTAAGACACCACAACCAGAGCATTTATATCATGAACATGGATCTTCAGCGATGACCAAGGCTCTTACGCCATGAATAATGTCTTGGGCCCCCATCACCAGGGCTTTAATGCCACGACCAAAGCTCTTGAGTCATGACTATGTAGCTTAGGCCACAACATTAAGCTCTAAGGCCACCACCACTACTCTTAGGCCACAACCAAAACTCTTGGGACACCAAAACAATGGCTCTAAGACACCACAACCAAAGCATTTATATCATGACCAAGGATCTGAGGCGATGACCAAGACTCTCACGCCATGATCAAACTCTTGGGCCCCCATCACCACGACTCTTAGGCCACAACTAAAGCTCTTGGGCCACCAAAACAATGGCTCTAAGACACCACAACCAACATGACCGAGGATCACAGGTAATGACCATGGCTCTTACACCATGAGTGAGACTTTTTGGGCCCCCACCACCAGGGTTCTTAGGTCCCTGCCTTGGCTCTTTGGCCCCACAACCTCAGCTCTTAGGCCACCAAGGTCATGGCTCTAAGACATTGAGACAGTGGCTTCCAGGTCCTGACTAAACTGCTTAGGCCATGACTAAGGTTCTTTGGCCACCACTATAGCGCTTAGGCCACAGCCAAATTACCTAGGACACAACTATAGGGTCCGACCGAGACTCTTCGATCATGACCATCGATCTTGGGCCATGACTATAGTGCTTAGGCCCCCATCACAGATCTCAGACCACCAAGATCCTGGCTCCTAGGTCATGACTACAGTACTTGGGCTATGACTAAGGCTCTTTGGCCACCACTCTACAATTCTACAATTTTATTTAGAAGAATTTTTTTGACACAACCATAGGATCTTAGGTTACAACATTGGCTCTTAGGCCTCCAAGACCAAGGGTTTTGGTCCATAACCAAGGCTCTAGGGCCATTATTAAGGATCTTAGGCCACATCCAAGACTTTAAGTCCATGACTGTGGTGCTTAGGCCACAACTACACCACTCTAACACCTCAACCTCAGTTAAAAGGTTACCACCGCAGCTCTTGAGTCACCAAGACCATGGCTCTTAGGCCGTGACCACTGTGCAAAGGCCACTGCCAAGGCTTTGGACCATGACCAAGGCTCTTAGGCCACGACTGCGACACTTAGGCCTCCATGACATAGGTTCTTAGGCCACAACCAAGGCTCGAAGGCCATAGCTCTTAGACCTGGACCATGGCCACGGCTTTAAGGTCATTGTTGTGTCTCTAAAGATTCTCTCCTTTCAAGTATCAACAAATCTATCTGCAAGGAAACAAAGTTCCTTCAAAACCAGCACGGGCTCGTTAGCCTCCATGCTAACTGCAATTGTTGTTGTTTTATAGTTATTTCTTGCTCCATACATTGTTGTTGCGTCTCCGGTCAGGAAAAATCAGGCTACAGGATTTTCCTAATGAACAAAATGTTAACTTCTTGTGAGATCAAATCAGTTGTGAATATATTTCAGGAGAATCTTTGCTGCTGGATGAACTTCATATTTTTTACTGAAGGCTGCTCATTGGAGTATTTTCAGGGTCGTGTGTCTCTTTAGTCAAAGGGATGTTTGTGAGTTTTCTTGGTCGGTTTCCAGTTTACACGACCATCAGTCTCACGGTCAAGGTTATAAGCTTTGTGTGTCTTTGTAAGAGGATTTACCTCACCATTACACCGGCGCTCGTCGTCCTGACCTGCTGCTTCGGACAGATTGTCATAAACTAGGGAAGTGTGAACGGAGATGACTCCAAGCGTTTGGGAAACACTGATGTTGTTTGTTGGGATTTAACACAAACGGCGACACGTTTCCTCCTGCACCTCGGCGCCATGTGCTCCCATCAGAAGGTGTCCTCGCTTGGCCGCGGCTGAACGACCTCATTGTGCTGTGACTTGTTATCGGGCGGCTGAGAGCGGCTGATCCGTCCAGAGCCCGGCGTTGCGTTCAAGGCCCTCTGATTAAATTAGCTCCCCAACGAGCTCAGTGTGCACACTTTAATTCCCGACTTTCTGACTAATCTTATTAGCTTCATTGTGGCTCGACCGCTCGTTCAACCTAAAGGGATTCCCCTCCACGTCCGCACATAACTCTCACACACACACACACACACACACACTTCTACTCACAAATTGACAAACAGAGGAGCTGAAGGACTTTTTATTCTATTAACCAAAAAGTGGGAGCGGCTCCTGCTGTGGATTGAATCAGAAAAAGTGGATTTTGTGTGTTAGAGAGTGCAAACAAAGGTCCTTCCTCTCTACATATGAGATAATTCCTCTGACCCGTCACCTAGGGGTCAGGAAAACGCCATCCCGGCGATGGTGTCACTTCAGGCGATAGTTTACAGCCGCGCTAAGCCGACTATCAGAGCAGAAATCCCGTGGAAGACGATGCGGCTTTTCTAAAACCAGTACATTCGACCTGCAAGATCTCAGAACATTGAATTTGGAAATAAATTCTCAAACGATGATTGATCTGATTTCGACAGGTTTCTGTGGAAGTCATGTTAATCTCATTTACACAATTTGAAGTGTGTCCAGTTTCCAGGGTTTGACTTACACAGTGGTCTTTCAGGAACCCTAGTTTTTACAGTACGCCACAACTTTCCAGTTTACAAGCATGTTTTCATTTCACTCCAAATTTGGGCTGAAGGCTAAAGCACATGTTAAAGGCTTAAACACCAGCAAAAAGCTATAACAGGAGCTAAAGATAGAATTTGAGCTAATGGCTACAAGCAAAGGGCAAAACAATTCAGCTTGAATATTAGCTAAAAGCTGCTACAGTTAAAGGCTAAAAAAGGGAGCTAAGGGCTAAAACATAAGCCAGGCTCTACAACAATAGCTTAAGGTTAAAAACGTGTGCATGAAATACCAGCTAAAAGCTAAAACACAAGCTAGAAGGCTAAAACAACAGCTGAAGACTACAACAGGCGCTAAAGGCTCAAACACCGGTAAAACGCTTACATTTGAACTAAAGGTTAAAATATGAACTAATAATTAAAATAGGGTCTAAAGGCTTTAAACAGGTGCCTAAGGCTAAAACACCAGCTAAAGGCTAAATGACCAGCTAAAGGCCATAACAGGTGCCTAAGGCTAAAACACCAGCTAAAGGCTAAAACAGGTGCCTAAGGCTAAAACACCAGCTAAAGGCTCAAACAGGTGCCTAAGGCTTAAACACCAGCTAAAGGCTAAAACAGGTGCCTAAGGCTAAAACACCAGCTAAAGGCTAAAACAGGTGCCTATGGCAAAAACACCAGCTAAAGGCTAAAACAGGTGCCTAAGGCTAAAACACCAGCTAAAGGCTACGACAGGAGCTAAAGGCCAAAACATAGACTTAGAGCTTAAACACCAGTAAAATGCTTGTATTTGAACTAAAGGCAAAAATATGATCTTATAGTAAAAACAGGGGCTAAAGGCTTAAACAAGAGCTAACGACTAAAATCTGAGCTAAAGGCCAAAACATAGACTTAGGGCTTTAACACCAGCAGAATGCCTAGATTTTAGCTAAAGGCAAAAATATGATATAATATAAGAAATGGCTCAAATTTGAGCTTGAGACCAAACACAAGCAAAAGACTGAATCAACAGCTGAAGGCTAAAACACAGACTTAAGGCTCAAACATCAGCTCATCTGTTTGTGATAACGTTTATTCACACACAGCAGTTTAATCTGTGGTGATTGGTTGATGTGATGTTGGTGTTTCATGTTAAAGAAGCCTGAGATCACTTCCTCTCCAAGTTTAGGTGTAAGAACTCCCAAAAGTTTGATTTTGACAAAGAAAAGTCACAGCTTGAGTTCAGTTAATGAAAGCTTTGGTTTTGATGGTTCAGGAACGCCAAAGACAAACGCACATCCATAAATCTGAGTTAAAGTCTGGGTCCTGGCTGAATCTCTGATCTTCTGACCTCGTTGGCAGTCACTTCTTTGACACAAATACCAGATGATGAGTCTGACAATAGAACCTAAGTTGCGTCCGTCTGTCAAACCAGTTTATCCAAATCTGCGAGTGTCACCGCGTCTCCGTTCAGGTGATAAGACCATTAAACGCCGCCTTGTTGATCCAGATCTCAGCAGGACTATCGCCAGAGGTCAGAGCGAGGCGGGCAGCTTTAAGAAGAGGCACAGGGTTGGCAGCGAGCGGCAGCTTTTGGATGCCAGTGCAGAGTTGTAGGTGTTTGCAGCGTAAGCCAAGCAGACGATCTTGGACGGCGATAAGAAAAGCCGAGGTGGCGAGGTCACCGTTTTCGAGGAAGTGCTCGCTTTTTAAGTTTTTTTTCTCCTCCACCTGCTCCAGACGAGATTCACACGATCACTGTTTGAGTTTCAATCAGCAGACAGCATCAATGATTTAAGAGGAGCTGCCGGCCAACAGTGGTTCTGAATTTATTTATTATTCAGGACGAGTGTGAAAGTTTACAGTTTTGAGGCTCCTCCCTGAGCAGAAATGTTGTTGTTTTTGCTTCAGTGTCAATAGTTCCCATTGACTCGCAGTTGAGTCAAAAGTTGAAGAACTTTTCCATCGATCGAGGCTGAGAATTGACTGAAGCGGCTGCCGTGGAGTCTCTCAGGTAGTCGCTTTCATCTCAGAGATCTACAGCCAGGTGATTAATAAGTGATGAGGAAGCCGATGACTGCGGTCAGGCCTTTTTTTATGAAGATAATCCATATCTGATATTATATTCACACACACACACACAAACACATACTCCAGAGCCCCACAGTGTTTGATGGGATATAATTGAGAAGTCAGCAAAGTGAACTACATAACCTCCAATGATTGAACGATTGAAAGTGAGCATGTGCATCAGTGGGCGAGAAATGCTAAAGGCTAAATATTGAATTTAATGTTAAAGGGACAGTGAGGACTTTCTGAGTGATCTTTAAAAAGTCTCATATCTAGATATATGTCTGATATAATCCACTATTCAAAGTAAGATTATCAGCACTAAAAAAGGTTATTTCCAAACGGTAATTGCGATCCAGTCAGACTGGACCGGATTGCTTTACGGCAAGTTGAAGTCTCTATGGCAACGCCACTCCAGATGACAAAGTTAAGCAAATATTTAATCTAAAAATCATTTCGGGATTTATTTAGCAGTCATAGTGGAAGCAGGAGTTGGATTGTGTGACAGGAAAAGAAAAAGAGCAGAAAAAGTAACAGGAGAGTGATAGAGCACAGACCGAAGGCTAAAATACAAGCTAAAGGCTAAAACATGAGCTAAAGGCTAAAACGCGAGCTAAAGGCTAAAACATGAGCTAAAGGCTAAAACATGAGCTAAAGGCCAAAAAATGGACCAAAGCATAAAATATGAGCTAAAGGCTAGAAAAAAGGCTAACAACATTCTATGGGCTACAACATAAGCTAAAGACTTAAACATAGATTAACTATAAACTAAAGATTACAACATGAGCTAAAAGCTACAAAAAAACTGACTAAATATAAAAAAAAAATTTAAAAAAGAGAGAGAAAGGCTAAAACACGAGCTTAAAACTCATATACTAGCTGAAGGCTAAGATATGAACTAAAGGCTTAAACATGAGCTAGAAGCTAAAAACAGGCTGACATCTAATGACTTAGACACAAGTTAAAGGCTAAAACGCAAGCTAAAGGATTAAACATGAGCTAAAGGCTAGAAAAGGAGCTAACAACATGCTCAGGGCTAAAACGTAAGCCAAAGACTTAAACATAGATGAACTATAAACTGAAGATTAAAACATGAGCTAAAAGCTAAGAAAAAAAACTAAACGTGAAAAATAAGCCAATTAAAGCCAAACCATGAGCTAAAGGCTAGAATATGGACTAGAGCATAAAATATAGAAAAAAAGCTAACAACATGCTAAGAGCTAAAACATGAGCTAAAGACTAAAACTTGGAAAACAAGAGGCAAAACATAAGCTGGAGGCTAAATCACAAGCTAAAGACTTAAACATGGATTAAATATAAGCTAAGGATTACAACATGAGCGTACAGTTGAAAGAAATAATAATATGAAAAAAAGAGAGTGAAGCTAAAACACGAGCTTAAAACTCAAACAAGAGCTGAAGGCTTAAACACAAACACAGATAATGATCAACGAAACAAAATAATTAAATAATGAAAAAAGTGCAAATAAATGTTAAATAAATAACCCAAATATAACACAACTTGACACTTTTCTTATGAGGTATCATTCTTTTAACGCGCAATAATTAAAAAATATACATATATATAATTAAAAGTTATTTCTAAATGCCAATTCCAGGCTTCCCAAACAGGACTGCATGGTTTTGATTTAGAAATAATGGTGGAAACAGGAGCTGGACTGTCTGACAGAAAAGGTACAAAACAGCAGAAGAAAACTAAGAGGGAGAGTGATAGAGCACAGGCTAAGGGCTAAAATAAAAAAAGCTAAAGGCTCAAACAAAAGCTACAGGCTCAAACACGAGGTAGATGCTAGACCACAGGCTAAAGGACAACTAAGAGGGAGAGTGATAGAGCACGAGCTAAAGGCAAAAACACGAGCTAAAAGCTGAAATATTTTTTTGAGGCTGAAACAAGAGTTGAAGTCTAAAACACAGACTTAAGGCTAAAAAACATGAGCTAAAGGCTAAAACAGTCACTAATGTGTTTGTGCTAATGTTGATTCCTGTCCACATGCAGCAGTTATTCTGCAGTGATCTGTTCAAACCTGAGAGTCTATCAATAAAATGAAGAGCCAGGTTACGTTTGCTCTGCTTGGTGAGGTTGGAGTTGGTAGATGAGCACTGGTAGGACACAACCAGGATCCACTAACGTTACTGACATGTCTCAGAGCACCGAGCTGCGAGTGGCGCTAAAGTAACTGCAGACTAAACTAAGCTACAAACTTACAGAGCTTCTTTGTTGTCACGTTTCAAACAACGGGCGGCTGATGATGTTGACGCCGAACAGTAGGATAATGTAAATGTAGGTTTATGATGGTGATGAAGAGGTAGATGATTGGCTGTTGTATGAATGCCTAATGAGCTCTCATTATGTGTCATAATTGGCAGGCGCTCTGTTCACACATAATGATTAATTACTCTAAATGAGGATTAGAAGTCTGCAATTACTCAGTGATAACACAAAGACCCCGTCCTGATTATAAGGGTTAATTATCCTGACCCGCCTGTTCTCTGCTGTTTGTGTTTGTCTCTGCCAGCGTGTGTGTGTGTGTGAGTGTGTGTGTAACACTGGGACTTTGCCTATTAGGACTCTACATCCCTGTTTTTCCTCAATGTCAATTAGGTGCATGTTAATTTTTCTAAATGTCATTTAGAAATGTCATATCTTCAAATAATCAAATGAAGACAATGACTGAGGTCTGCCTCTCCGCTCCGTCCTTTTATTGCTTTGATTAAATGAGAAACTGGAGGCTGCAAAAAGCCAGAATTACTGGATTTACAATTAATTTTAATCTTTGGAGTGGCAACCGACTAATCACCAAAAGCAGAGTGTTTTTTTTTCTAAATAACCTTGGAGGCTAAAGCGCACGTTTCTGAAGTTATTAGCATATTTCTGTCTTTTGATACAGTTCATCTGATTGAAAAATCTCTTTAATTTCTTTGTAAATAAAGCAGAAGCTGTTTTCTTTAAATATGATTT
>RPOG01000964.1:0-203426 GCA_008086565.1 Thalassoma bifasciatum | reverse complement strand
GGCTCAGTGTGAGCGGGAAACTCTGAGGCCTCTCAAGCCTTTAGGAGTGTTATAAATAAAGCCAGAGTGCAAATGGAAAATGATGAATTACAAGTTAAAGTCTGAAGGATCTCTTGGCTTAACACCAGGATGAAACACTCCACCTCCATGACTCCACCAATTAAATGACCGGTCTGCCTTTTAGCTTTAGTTCAAGTCTTCCTCTCTTTAAAACCAGAAGTGTTCAAGCACAAATAAGCTTGATTACAAACCTCTTCATCACTGTCAGATTTTCTCTCTGATCAAGTGTTCTGATTTCACTACTTTAAACTCATTATTTATTATTCATTATTTTGCAGCCTTGATGCCATACTGCCCCTACAGCAACCAGCAGGCCTGTGCTTTAACAACACTACCACAAAAAAAAAAAAAAAAAAAAAAAAAAAAAAAAAAAAAAAAAAAAAAAAAAAAAAAAAACTAGCACAGTTCCATCCCTTGAGCCCTTTATATTTTTCATAATTTTAGAGCCTGATGATTTTTTTTTCTTTAATTTTTGAAAACTTTTCCTTTCCTTCACATCAGTGTGTGAGCCCTGCAGGGTGTTGGGTGTGTTCAGTGACCTCCCCCCACAGATCCCACTGTGCAGTGTTTTTTGGGCCTCAGTGTGACACAAAACACAGAAGGACATATATGACTGCTGTTACTATTATTATTCTAAATTGAACTAATTATATATTAGATTTTAATAACGAATTTTTAGACTTTTTCAACCCACAAGCAACATTTTAAAACCCAAATATTTATTTTCTTGCATTGTGAGCATCTTATTGATGCACAAATATTTGCTTTTGTATAACATTATAAAGTTGATCTTGTTTTATGCCATCTAATGTGTTTTTTGAACTATGAATGGAGGCACATTTTCACATAACTACAAATATACTCTTTCAAACACATCAATTTTAAGAATTCTTGAGTCTCAGCAAAAAGTACAGTTTACCTTTATATAAGTAGCCTACGCACAGTCAGAAAGCAGCCTTTTGGGTTTTTACTGTATATACTTAGTATATATGATATAAAGATATCTTAGGGGTGTGCATTAGTCTCTACTGTTAAATCTTTCTCTCATATCCGTTTCTGCCTGGTATAAATTTTTCTAATGGTATTACTGATTTTTGCTCAATCACTGTGGAGCAATTTGACCTGCATTTTATTTGTTTGAAAAGTGCTGTAAAAATAAAAGTTGGTTCTCTGGGGTTTTTGTGCACTTGACAGAAAAATTAAGAGTACACATTATTTAGATCATGATCAATTTTAGTGCCTTTTTTCATCCATTGTGAGATCAAAGCTGGAGGACATATGGAAATTGACCCCCAGGCCTGACTTTGGATATGCCTGGTTAAAAACATTCCTCATGAAGGGCATGCATGAACAACAACACAGGGCAAACCAGAAGCAGCATTAAGTTAATGTTGATAAAGACATCCAAGCAGGACTATAGACACCATATGATTCATAAAGTAGAGCACATAACAGCACAGTAGGTCAGAGCACAAACATACAGACAACAAGAAAGCAGCAGCCCACCAATTTATACATGTACAGGACAACATTCAACATTAGTGGGTCTATGTAAGAGTTGTAATGAACCACAAATAAAATACTTGGCATCGAAATATAACAAGAGTATCATTAATTGACCCTCATTGTCAGTTAGACTAAACAGACACTGGTTAATTTTCATCCATAAAGCTCTGTCTGGACATTTGTCTTTATATCTCACCTTCACCAAACTGTCAAGTGACTGGATAATGTTTGAAGTTTCAAGAGCAAACACCAGAATTGGAGAAACATCTTTAAGCTTTTCTGCACCCTACAACTGGAATACTGTCCAACAAACACTAAAACTATGTTCAGTTATTAACAAAGATGTTTTCAAAATTTAATAAGGAAGCATTATGTACATGTTTGTAACTGTTTTTAAACTGTACTCCATTATTCTCAAAGATCCACATGCATTTTGTGTCTTTCTTTCTCCTTGCTTTAACTTATTGTCTTGCAAGTACTGTTTTTAATGTACCCGAGAGCATGCTCACAATGGCATCTCAAGATAAATAAAGGTTGAATTAATTAGTTGTATAAATAAAATAATGTCCCTTAATTCTACAGTGCATTGCCTTGCATTTGTGTTACAACATTTTCACAAGGCAAAATGCTCCTTCCACAGATTCACTATATAAATTCTGAGGGGTGAAAAGTCTCTCCAAATGAAAACAAAACCATCAACTGAAGCTGAATAAGAAACATAAATGTGATAATTTCATCTATTACACTTGAGACTGAGGCCTACATCCCAGCACAAACCACAAGCCTTTCTCTTGGATCAAACCTCCCTCTGCTGGACAACTTGAGACATTACAGCAAAGAGAAACACCAGAAACTTTGATGACCAGAGAATTTTTTTAAATCTTTATTCTTCTTTAGCATTTTATACCAGCTATCGTCACTATTGTATTTCCTTACACCAAATGTGAATGTTTTGTTGATTTATAATTATATGAAAATAAACGTAAATGATTTACATTTTCCCTTACAAATAATGCAAAGTAAGTATTACTTTCATAGTCACATTGGTGTAAGAAATATATTATCATCACCCTTTATTCCTTGAAAAGAATGTTCTGGATCATTTTGAGACTTTTCCCTTTTTCTTTTTTCTCTTTTTTTGTTTATTTATTCATTTTTTAATTTGAATGTGTCACCTACAACAGGTATTTACAACACTGTGTACATACAATATACAAAAAATACATTTATACATATATTCATGTAAATGACATAGGGGCAACCAAAATCAATCAAGCATATTCAGTTTCCTCAAACAGTTTAGAGTTATTATTGCTCTTCTGTCCTGGATTCTTTCAAGAGTACCACTGAAATGTTGTACTTCTTTTTTGAAATGTTGTATTCTTGGTGGTTTTGTAGACCATCTACAATTATGAATATAGTATTTACCATACAGTATCAATAAGTTTAGTTTATAGACTTTATGATGGTCTGCGTTTTCGCTGTCATAAAAATCAAAACATCCTTTTCCTTGATTCTTATTTTTGAATTGTTCTGGGCATTGTAAAAGTGTTCAACATGTATCCAAATTGTGCAACTATGCAACATTTCCTCTCCACAACACCAAATCTTATAACAACTTGATTTGTTGGATATGTTAAGTGCAAAATTTTAAAAGTCACTTCCTTTATCTTATTTATTTTGCAATATGTCTGACTAAAGTTCCAAACAGATGACCAGTTAATATTTGTGTATCTTGAGTTCTATATGAATTTTGATTGAGGTGTTGAGGTATAATTCCCTAATATTTTTATTGTTACACTTTTTGTTTGTTAGTTGTATACCACCAAGAGAAACATCAGTTGAGGAGTGTATAATTCCCCCTCCCCCTTGCAGTAAAATGTACAAACTTTCAAGAATTGTATCAAACAATTGTAAAATCTTTAGTGGTGACAGGAAATTGATACTTTATTAAAAATTCTGTATATCTGATCAGATTTTTTAATGACTGTTTAGTCGTAGTAAAACAAACAGAATTTTGTTTTCTGCCCAATTATGAAAAAAGAAAGTATTGTTTTTGTATGTAATGTCTTTGTTGTTCCAGATTAAAGATCTGTGAGAAGAAAAATTGTGTTTATAGACTTTTTCCCCTTTTCCCCCTGACAGGATGTTTGCTGATACACGTCATAGCTTTCTCACTATGTCACAGTTGGCTTCTGAGATTTACTCGAAATTTTGACCTGGTGGTTTCATTCCTTCTAAATGTTGTGTTACATTTTGGATAACATCTTGTCAGATTTTCCTTCTGCTGTGGACTTAAAGCGGAAGTTGTAATTGAAGCCTCTCGTGTCTTTGGTTTGGATTTTTAGCAGGAGAAAGGAGCTCGCGCAGAAAGAAGGGGGCTAAAGTTTGTGGGAAAGCCCTTTTTTTTAGGTTTGCTGACGCGTCCTGCCAACCGAAGCTGTGTGGACTCAGCTTCGTAGCTTCAGCCATGTTTTTGTACTTTCTAGGTTTATTCGTCTTTGTTTCACCGACTGAATGTTACTTCTCGGAGGAAAAGTATCCAGAGGAGTCGAAAATGCAGCCTCCGACTGTGGTCGTCGCCTTGTTAGCCCGGAACTCTGCTCACTCCCTGCCCTACTACCTCGGAGCTCTGGAGAGACTCAACTACCCCAAAGACCGCATCTCTGTGTGGTGGGTGCCCGGCATGGACCCTGCATGCTCAGACAGACTGTTTGTAGAGAGAGGGCTCTCCTTTTATCCCATTATAGCAGCCGTTCAAAAGGTCAATAGCATTTAAATGAGTTTGTGAAAGCAGCAGCAGCAGCTTCCTACCCCTCCCCTCTTCCCCTCTGTCCCCTCACTCTCAACTCCTCAACACTCCATTTCCCACCATACAATGCACTATATTTAATGTTTCTCGAATTTTCCACAGACTAATTCACTTTCTTAGAAGCCATTTTACCAGTGTATTCAGTCCAGTAACTGTTAACTCCAACAGTAGAGCTGTCTTCTAATGCCTTTGGCAGGATGCCTCTGTAGTGTGCTTACTTGCAGTTTATGTACCATTAACCAACCCTAATCTCATTTAAAATCTATTCTGCTTGTTTGTCAAGATGAACTTGCATCTAATGAGAAAGATTAACAGTTGCCTAACTGTACTCAGTAGAGCTTAGTAATTAGCTAAGACTGATTAATTGTATTTAATGAAGTAACACTGAAAATGGTGTTATGTATTGAGAGCTGAGAGGTAATAAATTCACTTTGTGTGTGTGAGTATGTGTGTTTGTGTAAAGGACATTCTAGGGTTTAGTTTTAGTATATTTTAGTCTACTATGAGGAACTTGGTTTATGTCATCAGGCGCCCCCTGTGGATAAGAACGGTATAGCATATCACATTGCTCATCATCATTCAAAGGCACCGTGAGTGACACCTTTGGCCGGAATCAGCTGTTTTTTAAGGGGGCAAAGACTTTGCCTTCCATGAGCAGTTGCACACTTTTCTCTGTTCAAAGCAACTTTTTACCCAATACACGGCAACATGATAATGTATTCATTTAAAGGTATGTAGCGCTGTTGATTGAAATATGACATCAAGCAAATATTGTACGTTTGTAGTGTAGTTGAGTAGCTAGCTACATTTAGAGCTTCTCACAGCCCAGTGCTCTGAGATGTGTCTGTAATGCATACCATTAGTGAATTCTGATTATGTTCTACTAGTGCTCATCTACCAACTCCAACCTCACCAAGCAGAGCAAACATAAACTGGCTCTTCATTTTATTGACAGACTCTCAGTTTTGAACAGGTCACTGCAGAATAACTGCTGCATGTGGGTTGGAATGAACATTATCATAAACAGGGTAATCTTCTGTTTTAGCCTGGGATCTAAAATTTATTTTTATTATTCCACTGATTTTTTTATGATGTTATCTGAAGTTATTTACATTCAGGCCCACATTTTT
Organism: Thalassoma bifasciatum; assembly: GCA_008086565.1. Classification (NCBI taxonomy): domain Eukaryota; kingdom Metazoa; phylum Chordata; class Actinopteri; order Labriformes; family Labridae; genus Thalassoma; species Thalassoma bifasciatum. The sequence goes on along the minus strand of RPOG01000964.1, from coordinate 197,918 downwards.
CATTATAGTATAGTATATCTTTGTGACAAATGTATATGAGTTAGTTGAAGAGACAGCATTGTCTTTATTTTTTAGTCTTTCTACTATCTGTTTGGTACCCATGTATAAGCTTTACATGAATTACAGCTAAAATTATGCCGGTTTTACCGCACAGTTGTTTTCTCAAACCCTCATTCCAGCCTCTGCCTAACCACTTTGTTTTAGTCACTGTCTCTTATAGGCTCCATGTCTCCCAAAATGCCTTTCCCTTTGATTGTCCGGTCCTCTAGAGGCCTGTGGGGAGCGGACCTCGGTGTTTAAGGCCCGCCCCTGCAATGAGTCATGATGTAGCCAGGAGTGAGATGACCTCACCATTTCTGCAAGTCCAGTGAAGATCTGGTCCTTTTTTTTAGGGCATCCATTGGATCAGTTCACAGATTCACAGAAAGATTCAGGGAGTTCTACTAAATATAAATAAGCAGTTATTTAAATATCTGTATATGTTAAATCTGAGCATCTAGTATTGTCACTTTACATTCATGTAAAAAAAATGGGAAAGCAGAAAACCCCCATTCAGCCTTTTTCACACCAAGTAAAAGTTCACAGGGGAGGAAGATCTTATTCCACTATATTATATTCCACTGTCAAAGTATATTCCACTGTCAAAGTATTATGTAAAAGATTACAAACTAACTGACAGTGTTACCCAAAGATGGTTACGAGATGAGTGGGAATATCCAAAAATTTGAACCAACGTAAAAGAAAAAAATGAAATGAAAGTGTAAGCAAGTGTAAAAGGTTTTATTTACAACAAGAATCTATCACAAACAGACAAAAAAGAGGCCAAACCAATAACAAACGCTAAGCACAAGAACTAAACTCCAAGTCCAAGTTGCCTGAAGGAAAACACACTTTTTCCACTGAAGGAGACATTTTTTTCTCTGGAAAACATCAAACGTAAGGCTGACTGGCCCAGACTGCTTCCTCACCTGCTCCTGACTGCCAATCAGGAGCAGGTGTGTCCAATAACCTGATGCAGGGAGGGGGGGTGCAGTGCAGCATATGTAGAAGAGAGAAAAAGAAGTTACAGCATGTGGCATGTATCCTTTGCCCATGCACTGAAACTGTCTCACAGTTAGTACAGATATTATTCACAGTATCTTTTTAGCATTTATAAATGCCAGTTGATACTGCAGATTTATTTGAAGCTCCTGAGTTTTTGCTGGTTATGGTAAAAACTGCAATGAATATTGATGCTTTTATTTAACGGACTATTTCTATTATACAGAGAATTTTAATGTCTGAAAACCAGGTAGAGATTCTCTTCATAAAATGATTAGAGACAGACTGATATGGTTTTATTAGGCGTTGATATGATTAGTAGTCAAGGAGGCTGATAACTGATATTTGGAGCTGATATTCATTTGCAGTAAAAGTGAAAAATACTGATGTAAATATTTTGAATGATACAAAGTCCAACACCTAACTTTGTTTAAGTGCCTTCAAGTATGTTTGTTAAAGGGACTATGAGGATTTTCTAAGTGATCCTGAAAAAGTCTCATCTCTAGTTATATACCTGATCATAATCTACAATTTAAAATGAGACTATCAGCGCCATATTAGGCTTTTTCTAAATACTTTTTCTCGGCTTCTTGATCAGGTCATGCAGGACTGAATTGATTTACAACAAGTCAAGTCTCTACAACAAAAACCCTGTGGCTAACAAAGTTTAGTCGTGGGAAGAGAGATCTATGTTTTTCTTGGTCTTCTCTTTTCCTTCTGCCTTTTCTCTAGCTATCTGCCAAGCTGAGAACCAACAGTTGTGGTCATAAATTTACGTACTCCAGTAGAATTTATGACTACTTGGCCTTTTTTTCAGAGGATATGAATGATAACACAAAAACTTTTCTAGTTGGGTAAAGATATTTATTAAGTAACTGTTTGCCTTTTTTAAATCATACTGCCAACAGAAACTACCAAAATGACCCCCATCAAAAGTGTACATACCCCAGTTCTTAATAACGTGTACTGCCCCCTCTAACATCAATGACAGCTTGAAGTCTTTCGTGGTAGTTGTGGATGAGGGTCTTTATTTTCTGAGATGGTAAAACTGCCCATTCTTCTTGGCAAAAAGCCTCCAGGTCCTGTAAGTTCTTGGGCTGTCTTGCATGAACTGCAGGTTTGAGATCACCCCACAGTGGCTCAATGATTTTGAGGTCAGGAGATTGAGATGGCCACTCCAGAACTCACTTTATTCTGCTGTAGCCAAAGGCAGGTCAACTTTGCCTAATGTTTTAGATCAATGTCATGTTGGAATGTGCAAGTACGTCCCATGCACAGCTTCTGGGCAAATTTTCCTCCAGTATTTTCTGATGACATGCTGCATTCATCTTGGCATCAGTTTTGACCAATTTTCCTGAGCCTTTGTAACTCACACATGCCCAAAACATAAGTGATCCAAAACACAGAGGTGGTGTACATTTCATCATAGACTTTGTTGACTCCTCTCCAAATGCAACATCAATGGTTGTAGCCAAAGAATTCAATTTTGGTCTCATCACTCCAAATGACTTTGTTCCAGAAGTTTTGAGGCTTGTCTCTGTGCTGTTTGGCATATTGAAAGCAGGATACTTTGTGGCATTTTTGTAGAAATGGCTTTCTTGTGGCGATTCAACCATGCAGCCCATTTTTCTTCAAGTGCCTCCTTATTGTGCATCTTGAAACATCCATGCCACATTCTTTCAGAAAGTCCTCTATTTCAGCTGAAGTTATTTGTGGGTTTTTCTTTGCATCCCGAATAAGTTTTTGGCAGTTGTAGCTGAAATTTTTGTCTACCAAAAATCGGGCCAAAATCTACCTGCCCGGGGTTTGGTTTCACCAGAATCCCTCATTTTCCACTTCTTTATTAGAGTTTGAACACTGCTTATTGGCATCCTCAATTCCTTGGATATCTTTTTATATTCCTTTCCTGTTTTATACAATTCAATTAACTTTCCCTGCACATACTTTGACAAATCTTTTGCTGTCCCTTATGACTCAAAATGCAGAAATGTCAGTATAGCACTTGATGAAATATGCAAGGGTTTGTCAGGAGCTCAGGAACTTACTCATACACACATAAACTGATTGGAAATAAATAGATCACAGGTGAGGTTGGTTACCTTTAGTAGACATTCAAACCCATTTGTGTCAACTTGTATGCATGTTATCAGGTCAAAACAACCAGGGTAGGTAAACTTTTGATGAGGGCCATTTTGGAAGTTTCTGTTGTCATTAGGATTTAAAAGAGTAAACACAGTTGTTTCTTAATAAATGGCTTCACTCAACCACTAACCATGAGTGACATAAAAGTTTTTGTTATCATTCATAATCTCTGAAAAATGGCCAAAAATCATAAATTCTGTTAGGTTTTGTAAATTTATGAGCACAGCTGTATGTTCAGAGAGGACAAAATTAAGTTCATTAGGTTTTTATTCTCTCTTTTATTCTCTTATCTATTTTTATTCTCTTTGATATTATCAGCATCCTTGTTTCAAGTGATTCATCGACACATCTGAAGAGACTGCAAGCAGAGCTGCTGTTTCTGTTTCTTTAAGGTTATTGGACTCACAGTTACATCACTAGTAGTTGTGAGTTGTAGAAGACTGCGATGATTATTACAATTTCGGGAGAGTCTGCTTCCTTATCTATCTCTAAAAAGTCAAAACTGCTCTCCTGAGCTTCTCCACTCTACAAAACTTTTCTCCTCTCTGCTCTTTGCATGTGACGACTGTGCATGCACTGCATTCACTGCTGATTGGCTGTTACCCGTGTTTTGGCTCTGCATGTTACCAATCAGATGGTGCTGTGGGTGGGACAATGCTGTATACAGAAGAGTGAATGCAGGCAGAGACGCGGCTGTATGAGAGCCAAAATAATCCATTTTAAATTGGTCTCTTGTAACAATAACTGCTTGATTACAGTGGAGAGAAAGAAATCTGTCGAAAATCAAGAATAAACACTCACACCATCAGCCAAGGGACAAACAAAAAGTTGCTTGTAAGATCTTTAAACTTGTTTTCTCTTTTCTTCTCCGCAGGGCAGCCACAGACCACAACTCAGACAACACCACAGCCATACTGAAAGAGTGGCTCACTGTGATGCAGAAGTTTTACCACTATGTGGAGTGGAGACCAATGGACAAGCCAACGTAAGTCTAAACATACAGAAGTTTTAACCTTAGTAACAACAGTGAGGTTCAGAAAACACTCCTGTCGCTACATGAATTCAAAATGACTTCATCTGTTTTATTAGGCCTGGATTATAGTCAGAAAACATCAGACGTTTTGTGATGTAGGAGAAAGCTGAATTTGTTAGCTTGGGGTAAACAGATTTACAAACCAGAGTGTGTGCCAATGCCTAAATGTTGGACTATATCTAGAGAAACAGCTTTCAGGTCCATCAGTTGAGCTTTGTTTTGAGCTGTTTCTAGGACAAACACAGAATTTATTTGTGAAATCCCCCCAAATAGATGTCCCCACCCTGAGATATTCTTTAATTTCGTTATATATTTCTAATTTTTAAAACTAGTTTGTGGTTAAAGTGTATAAAATCTTTCATTAATCTGGAAAGCCACAACAAACAGAGCTTAATTTTCTTGTTTCTTCCCCAGGTCGTATGCAGGAGAGTTTGGTCCCAAACACTGGCCCAACAGCAGATATGAGTATGTGATGAAGCTGAAGCAGGCAGCGCTCAACTTTGCTCGAAAACGCTGGGCTGATTACATCCTGGTAAGAGTTGAGATATTCTAACAGAAGTGTTCAGATTTATTTCATCTGATGAAAGTTTTTCTCCCGTTGCTGCTCGTTTCTTACATCTAAGAAGCAGTTTTGGCAGCGATAGTTCCCACAGGCACCGGGCTCTTTTGTTTCCTCTCTTTCATCTGTTTCCTCTGTGTCTCTGTTTCAGTACGCTGACACAGACAATATCCTCACCAACCCAGACACACTCAACCTGCTGATAGCAGAGAACAAGTCTGTCATCGCTCCCATGTTGGACTCTCCGGGAGCGTACTCCAACTACTGGTGCGGTATCACTCCTCAGGTGAGTGTGTACTGGCTTTAAGATTCTCCCACTGTTACTGTGTATGAAATAAAAAATACTTAATCGATCCCAGAAGGGAGATTTCAATAAGGACTGGGAGATATATCCAATATATTCAATATATCACAGGTTTTTGCATGTGAGATGTATAAAATGACTTAATCGTGACTATCGAGTATAAATTGTCAGGTAAATGTTTTGGGACATCTGTGTGTAATTTTCTTTGTAGTTGCGTTTCTTTCACTCTCTGCTGGTGTTTCTCACAGTGAGCAGCTCACTCCCCCGCCCATCCAGAAATCCCTCCTGTGTGTTTTTGTATTTGGAGACGAGAAAAAAGGCGCTGTTTTGCTGCCTGATTGATCCTCGCCTGATTCTCTCCCAGCTCTCCACAACAAAAAGAGAAACAAATGTGACGTGTACTTAAGATTCACTTCTGTTCCATATGAGCTTCATTTGACATTATATACAGCTGAATACCAAAATACTGCAAGCTGAGATGTGATCAGAAAAAATTAAGTTTTGCAGCGTCACCACAAATATATCCAAATGTTTAATAACACACCCAAAATAAAACTCTGAGCTGTTAAGTAAACAAAGGGAGGAAGAGAATCCTCATACTGTCGCGTTGTATGATTAAGATTCCAACAATGGTTCATGGTGCATTAATACGTCCAGTTTTATTGCCGAACTAACTTCCTGTTATGAACCTATGTGTCCTTCAAAATAAGAGCACACTTTAAAACTAACATTACACCACAAAAATTCAGTGAGAGCCCAGGATCAGGGAAAGAAGTCACTAACAGAGTCTTAAAGCACGAGCAACAATATTCAGGTAGATGATTTATGGAAATCTATTGAGACAGTCGTGTGATACGTTCAGTCAGATGAATAAATCTGAATGAAACATTTTACTGGAACTAAAAATATGTAACTATATAAAGTGTGTTTTGGAATAAAAGGTTTGTTAAACTTAACCTGTTTTCGATTTTTCCCTTTTTGGCTTATTATGGTGATTTACAGGAGAAATCAGAATATCAAGACATATATTGTGTATTGCGATACAACCAAAAAGTATTGAGGTATTGGTTTTAGCCCATATCTTGCAGCCCTAATTTCAATTATCCTTATTCCCCTCTTTCTCTTTCAGGGATATTATCGTCGAACAGCGGAATATTTCCCCACCCGACACCGCCACAGACTGGGCTGCTTCCCTGTTCCGATGGTCCACTCCACTATGCTGCTGGATTTAAGGAAGGAAGGCATGAAGAAACTAGCTTTCTTCCCTCCTCATGACGACTACTCCTGGCCTTATGATGACATCATTGTGTTTGCCTTCTCGTGCCGAGCTGCAGGTCTGTTAGTCCACCTGTTTTCTGGTTATATCTTTACACTGCTCAAAAAAGTAAAGGGAACACTTCAAGCAACTTCAAGTATATCACACTTGTGTGAAATCAACCTGTCCAGTTAGGAAGCAACACTAATCGTGAATCGATTTCCCCTCTTGTTGTTCAAATGAAACAGACAACAGGTGGAAATGAGAGGCAGTTAACAGGACCACCCCTATAAAGGAGTGGTTCTACAGGTGGTGAACACAAACCATTTCTGAGTTCTCCTCGTTTCTGGCTGATGTTTTGGTCACTTTTTCAATTTTGTTAGTGTTTTCAGCCCTAGGCCCATGAGGCGGTGTCTACAACCAACAGAAGTTGCTCACGTTGGGCGACTCATCCAAGATGGCACATCAATGAGAGCTGTGGCAAGAAGATTTGTTGTGTCTCTTGGCATAGAGGAGATACCAGGAGACGGGCCAGTACACCAGGAGATGTGGAAGAGTCTGTAGCAGGGCAACAAACCAGCAGCAGGACCGATACCTCCTCCTCTGTGCAAGAGGGAACAGGAGAAGCACTGCAGAGCCCTGCAAAATGACCTCCAGAGGGCCCTTAATGTGCATGTGTCTGCTCAAACTGTCAGAAACAGACTCCACAAAGGTGGTATGAAGGCCCCACGTCAACAAGTGGGGCCTGTTCTTACAGACCAACACCATGCAGGGCGATTGGTATTTGCCAGAGAACAATAGTATTGGCAGAGTAGCCATTGGCGCCCTGTGCTCTTCACAGATGAGAGTGTTTGCTGCTTGCAATGTCAACCAGCATGACCGGTCTGGTGGTGGGTCAGTAATGGTGTGGGGAGGCATTTGTTGGGATGGCTACACAGGCTCCCACATGCTAGCCAAAGGTACCCTGGCTGTCATTAGGTACTGGGATGATCCTCAGACCCAGTGTGAGACCACCTGCTGGTGCAGTGGGCCCTGGGTTCTTTCTAATGCAGGACAATACCAGGCCTCATGTGACTGAAGTGTGTCAACAGTTCCTCCATGAAGGAATTGATGCTGTGGTCTGGCCTGCCTGTTCCTCAGACCTGAATCCCACTGAGCACATCAGGGACATCATGTCTCGTTCCATCCACCAACACCACGTTACACCACAAACTGTCCTGGAGTCGACTAATGCTGTCATCCAAGTCTGGGAGGTGATCCCTCAGGAGAACATCCACCACTTCATCAGAATCATGCCCAGGCGTTGTAAGGAGGTCATACAGGCACTTGGAGGCCACATACATTACTGAGCCTCATTTTGACTTGTCTTGAGGAATTTTCTCTGATGTTGAATCAGCCTGCAATGTGATTTTCTACTTTCATTTTGGTTATGGTTTTGAATCCAGAGCTCCATGGGATAGTAATTATGATCTACATTGATCATTTTTATGTTATTTTGTTCTCAACGCACTTTACTATAAATTGAATTAAGATTTTCAACTGCAACATTTCATTGATTGAGATCTAAGATGTGTCGCTTGACTGTTCCCTTTATTTTTTTGAGCCGTGTACGATTTATCCACTGAAAGCTCCTCTCAGGAGTCCTATGGAACAGACAGCAAGTTGATACCTCTAAATGAATGTCAGACAGAAATTTATACAAACTTGAAGAATCTTTATAAAGAGAATAATTCTGCTGATTTGTTGCTGATTTCATGAATTTTTTTTTTTTGTAATTCTCAGAGATCCAGATGTACCTGTGTAATAAGGAACGCTATGGCTACCTGAACACCCCGGCCAAACCTCACCACACCTTGGAAGATGATAGCCTCAACTTTGTCCATGTGCATCTGGAGTCCTTAAGTAAGAACAGACTTTTGAAACGAACTGATACGAAGTTAATCACTGACAGAAAATGCCAAAAAAGAAGTGAAACATGTTGAAAAGTGAATATGAAGCAGCTGCAGGTTCTCATGTTTTGTGTGATATCCTCTCGTCTCTCTTCTTTGCCAGTCGATGGTCCTCCTATGAAGCCGTCTCGTTTCGTCCACATGTTCCCGAAACAGAGAGACCTCATGGGTTTTGATGAGGTAAGAGACGTTCTGTTCTTTTTTCAGTTGCATGATGCAGAGCAGGGATGCGATTCCCAGAATAGCAGTGCTGAAGTCTAGTGACCCTCTTGGATGATACAGTACAATACACAATACACTGATAAGACAATCCAAAAATGAACAAAATAGGCCTCAGACACTTAATTTAGCTAATATAAAACTAAACTCATGTGCTCATATACACCTGATCAAAATAAGAAGACCAGTTGAGAAATTTACATTTTTCACTGTTGGATCTCAAAAAGGTTCCAAGCAGAGTTTCAAAATGCAAAAAAAAAAAAAAATTTGAGTGAGACAAAAGTCAAGATTAAAAGTGTAGGACCACAGCTCAATAAAACTTAAAACCCCACTGAAAAAAAAGACTCAGTTATGAGCTCCACTGTTCTTGTTGATCACTTCAAAAATTAGTTTGTTCATGTTTAATTTGAGTGTTCCCAGGAAGTTAGTGTGAACGTTGCTCCAAGTGGTGAAGATGCTTCATTGAGGACATCTACTGTCTAGAGCTGACGTCCATAGAACTGACAACAGTGTCCTCTACAGGAAATTACATGCTCTTCATGTAATTTAAATCAGGTGAACACACAGGATGCTCCAAAAGAGTGAGATTATTCCTCTGGAAGAAGAAAAAGTCCTTTGTCTGGCCGATACTGCAGCATTGTCCTGTTGAAAAACCCAGTCATTAGCACACAGAGCAGGGCCCTCAGTCATGAAGGACACCCCCTGAAACATCTCCATATAGCCAGCTGCTGTTTGATGCTCTCTGTCAAAGTCCAAATGGACAGTTGAGTGGAAGGAGATGAGGCCTTTGAAGAGGTTTTTGTTCCTCAAACGCTGTCTGATGGTTATTGGGCTGCAGTCGGCTCCAGTAACAACCTTAATTTGGGTCGAGGATCGTCCTGTGTCTTGACAAACAGCCAATCAGATCCTCTGACTCAGCGCTGGTGAAATGTTTTTAAGTCTACCACTTGAGTTTTTTGGTTCCATAACCCTCAGGATCTTTGAAGTAATTCAAAATGTCTGTCTTACTACCATCCATGTGATGGCGTTGTGTTTTTAGAGGTTTTGTTTATGCAGCTCAACAATGACCACGTACAAAGAGAGAAAGATTTTTCGTCTTTACCATCAGGAGGTCATGATAGTGTGAATACCTGACAGAAAATGACCTTGAATCCACATTTTTGTCCAGATTTTGTCTTATAAAGGCTGTGCTCTTCACCTGTTGAGCAGCTGATGAACAGAACATTTACCTTTAACTATTGTTGCAAGAAATTGCCTACTATGTTCTTTTTTTTTTCACTCACATTTCTCCTTTTTGCATTTTGAAACTCTAATTAGAACCTTTTTAAGATCCAACAGTGAGAAGTGTAAATATTCCTGCAATTTTTAAACTGGTGTCAAGATTTTGAGACGATATTTTGGGCAACATTTATCTGTGAGAGAAACAGGTTTCTGGGTTGTCAGCAGAAACATTGGCAACACTTGCCAAAATCTGGCACGGTTACAAAAGGGTTAGAGGGGTTGGTTTGTTCAGTGATAATAATATGATGCACCTGAAGAAGTTAAAGCCAGAGGAAGAGATAAATCAGGGTCTGATCCAGGACTATTATCAGAGCAGGTGTGTCCTTTCAGGTGAAGACTCATTTCCACCTCCCTCATCCAAGGAGGGAGGAAAGATTTGAACAATGAGTCTCCTTTTTGTTACACGTCCAGACAGATCTCTGAAGGTCTGTCTCCAAATCTTAGTTCATGCCTGTTTGGTTCTTGATTGTGTTTAATTTGAGATTAGATCACACAGCTGAAATGAGAAACAAAGAGAGAAAAAAAGAAATCCAGCTCATTGTTACTGTTTGTTTTCCTTGTCTTCTAGAAATACAGTTGTGCCCAAACATTTATACCCCCCAGCAGAATTTCTGATTTTTTGGCCTTTTCTCAGAAAATATGAATGATAACACAAAACCCTTTCTATCACCCATGGTTAGTGGTTGGGTGAAGACATTTATTGAAAAAAAATAGTTTACTCTTTTTAAATCATAATGACAACAGAAACTTAAGAAGTGACCCTGATCAAAAGTTTACACACCCCAGTTTTTAAAACCTTGTATTTCCCACTTTAACGTCAATGACAGCTTGAAATTGTCAAAAGTAGTGTTTATTGAAATCAAAACAGAGAATAACCATAAACACTTGACTTCCTCCTCTTCTCCTCAGATCTACCTGATTAATCTGCGGCGGCGTCAGGACCGCAGAGACCGCATGCTCTTCTCTCTGAATGAACTGGAGATCGACGTGAAGGTGGTGGATGCTGTGGACGGGAAGTGAGTGATCACTCTGAAAAACATTTGTTTGTGAGAAAAAGAGAGAAATCATCACAATAAAAAGCAGACTTTAATAGAAAACTTGGACCAGAGGGAAATAATGCTCCTGAGCAGAAATAAACTGATGCTCGTTTTTTAAATCCACAGCTCTGGGTTATTGGAAAACGTCTGAGTATTAAAATATCTGTTAATAAAACGTCTCATCTATGATTTCATATGCTTCCTTTTATATGGACGTTTGATTTTCAGTGCAAAGCTTCATTTTTTTAAAGCTTTTTCCTGACTTTGGTTTCCAAATCGTTAACACTGAGTCATTTTCTTTCACCTTTATTTTGTTCTTTCTGTTCCTACCTTTTTAAATTGTTATCCATCCCAAAGGACGTCAGGATCTGTTGAATAATCTCATGCCTCATGCAGGCAGGTGGTTGATTTCTGGCCACATATTTTATAGTATTAATTGTGTTTTTGTCCCTCCACAGTGCACTGAACAGCAGTGACATAAAAGTCCTGGGTGTGGACTTGCTGCCAGGCTACTACGACCCGTTTTCTGGACGCACCCTGACTAAAGGAGAGGTGGGCTGCTTCCTCAGCCACTACTTTATCTGGAAGGAGGTGAGGAGAAACATTTAACAAGCAGAAATAGTCTTTATAGAGGCGACTGTAAATGAATCTAATTCTCTCTTTTTGTTAAATATCCTGCTAAGTCTGGTGTTGTTCTCAGCACTGGCTCTGTAAATAAAAAACAAAGTGATTCAGAGCAAGTAAACACAATTCAAGCCAAGAGGTAACATGTTCATAAGGCTGACTGCCTCTGCCACTTAGTTTCCCTCTTTTATGTTCACGCTCTGGAGAAAAGGTTAGATAATGGTTAAATTGCTCCCCCAACCCAGGCAACAGATTCTCCAGATTCCTACATATTTCTCAGTGTGGAGTCATTTCCCTGGCAATGCATTTCCATTGGCTTTCATGGTAGCAGAGTTTCTGTTGGAGGAAGAAAGGAAGGAGTGGACACGCATCCATTCATTTTATCTACGTACTGTTTTTCCCATGATGTCGAGCTCGTGACAGTTTTTTTTCTCTAAAGCTTGACCTAGATTAGAACGACCGGAACTTGTTTCCACAGAGTTGGAAAAGCACGAAAAAGTCACAGAAATAAGCCGAGTGTATCTCACAAGCACGAGCAAACACCTTTTGTTTCCCAGACACTTCCTGTGAGAGGAAGTTTGTTCTTGTCACTGTAATTTGCTAATAGTTGCAAAGTGCTTCACAAAAGGTGGGTTTAGGCAAGATCAGACTCTTATTCTTGTTTTTATGTTGAGACTTTGTTGAGTGAATTTCCACCTGCTAATGATTTTGAAAAGCATCTTGAGATAACATTTTTTTTGTGATTTGGTGCTGTAAAAATAAAGATTGATCATTTTTATCTATTTATTTAACCTTTTACAAAGGTGACCTGTCAAAGAGGTCATAATAAAGAGTACATTACAGTGATAGATATTACGATAAACTATCCCATTTTAACAAGAAAACCAGATTTGTTGTCCCAAGATAACGCGGAACATCATTTTATATCTGTGAAAAAAAAAAAAAACAGGAAATAACATGTTGCAGAAAAACTGAGTTAAAAAATGGGAAGAAGCAAACCTACTTGGATTTGTGGACATGTTTCAGACACTGTTCTGGTTTGGAGTTTTTTGTGTCTGCATGTGATACTAAATCTATTTACAGCAATAAAAAAGGGTTACAGGTTTTCAGGGATTGCGGGGAAATTATTATTTGAAATATGATTTATTTTCATTGAAACTGCAAATCTACAGATAAAACGGGGTGATCATTAAAATTAGAATTATTATCATTATTTTTTTAATTATCTTTTTATTTAATAGCACAGTTTATCTTACATTACACATGACTTATAATTCACACCAGACTTCCTTGCTCCTCTTACAGGTATTTGTTCATTTTTCCTTTTTTTCCCCATAATATAAATCTCCTTTTTGTCCATCTGGTTATAGGAAAGACTGGTGCAGAAATTCAGTCTTTATCCATTATGCTTTTCTCAGTTTTTTTTTTTGTAAATTGAACATTGATTAACATATATACACATACACACATATATACATATACGTACATGTGCATACATACACACACACACACACACCTACATACATAAAGAAATTAATACTGATGTGTAGAGCAGTGGTTCCCAACCTTTTCCAAATCAGGGCCCACGTTTAATGCTCAAAAATGTTTGAGGCCCACCTCCAACCCAATACATACCGTTAATACGTTTTTTTTTAGAACCCCATTTGTAACAATGACCCAAAATTTAATTTTAAAAAATGTAATAAAACCCAAAATGTGATATCTGGTAGAAAATGAAACAGATGTTAAGCCAAAAACGTAGTAACTTTTTGCCCAAATTATGACAACTTGTTATATTCTGGTGCAATTATTATATTTTGGGTTTCAGGCTCAGCACTCCGGTTACAGTTTTGACAATTTTTGAAAATTTGGGATTTATTACATTCTTTTTCAATGGCATTTCAGGTTGTTGTTATTTTTCAGGTCATGCTATCTATAGAGGGATAACGTGCCTTCTTCAGGGACTTTTTTCATATATTAAAATCAGAACTGTTTTAATTTCCTTTAAAACTTAACCGAGTTAAACATTTTGAATGTTATTATTTGTATTTGTATCTTAATTTTTCTATTTGTACCTTGTATCTTTATATAATTACACTCCAATAAAATACTTGTTTGGAAATGATTTCGCGGCCCACTTGCTATACCTTCGCGGCCCACCAGGGGGCCACGGACCACAGGTTGGGAATCCCTGGTGTAGAGGGTTTTACATTCAAAGTTCACTTTACATACTCAGTCCATTTTGACCACATTTTATAAAACTTTTCTTGTTGTACTCTTAGGGGAAATGTTATCTTTTCCATGATATAGATCTCACGTACAATATCCATCCATTCTTCTATGGTTGGTGGTTTTACTTTAAACTATTTTCTCGTTACGGCTTTTTTATTATTTTCTGTCAAGCAGATTACAACTTTCAGGCGATAAATCACCAAGATATAGTTTCACCCTTCAGAGGAATGTCTGAGCCAAACATGTTGCTAATGTGTAGATGAATTTGCTTCCAATAATTTTTAATAACCTGACAGTTCCAAGATATATAAAAGTGATCACCTTCTTTAAATCCAAAAAGTCTCCAAAAAGGTTTATCCACAGTTTTATGCAAGAAAACTCCTTGTCTTCTGTTTACTTTGCATACAATCATAATACAAAAATTAAGGAATTAACCTGTAGATATAAGGCTGAGAGAACTGTCTGTCTGAACTAAAGCCTGTAAAGTTGAGTTTTTGAATCAAAAATCTTGACTCTTTTTTTTCTGTATTCCTCCAACATCTCTGACCTAAATCATGTTTCCTCTTCTCCCCAGATGGTTGACATGCAGCTGGATAAGGCACTGATCTTTGAAGACGATGTTCGTTTCCAGGCCAACTTCAAACGGAGAATGCTCAGACTGATGGAGGAGGTGGACCAGGTGGAGCTGGACTGGGACATCATGTAAGAGGAATAAATTCAACATGTCTAGTATCTGTTATATTAGGGCGATGGTTTAAAAATGACATCATGTCCATGAAGTATCCACTTTAACCTTGTGAATAAGAGAAGTGTACATGTGTTTATTCTGCAGTTGAAGAGACTGTGGACTCTTCAAGACTTAAAGAGAGATGTTTTCAATCATTTCTCAGTGATCAGACAAACTTTTGGAACAGGATAAAAGCATTTCAAAAGTTTGAATCACTTTTTTTCTTTGTTCTGGTCGTTGTAAATCTCTAAAATGAGTAAGCACATATGTTTCACAAATGCTGGAAAAAGGTTACAAACACATCTGGCAACAATAGAGCAGCAACAATCCATGAGGTTTCAGAACTCAGAGGTTTTAGATGATTCCAACTTTTTTAACCCTTGTTTTTCCATCTTTTTGTTGGTGCTACAGATACTTGGGCAGAAAGCAGGTGAATCCTGGGAAAGAGGAGCCAGTGGAGAGTGTTCGTAACCTGGTGGTAGCTGACTACTCATACTGGACTCTGTCCTACGCCATCTCACTTCAGGGAGCCCAAAAACTGCTCAACGCTGAGCCTCTGTCCAAGATGCTTCCTGTGGATGAATTCCTCCCCATTATGTACGACAAACACCCAAAGTGAGTATGAACCAGCGCTGAATGCAAACTTTATATACCCATTTAAAACACTTCTATAATTACTCTTCATAGAGGTTCAGGCTTTTCAAAACTTAACAACCCCTCTCTGCTGCCAGACCCATAAAGTCAAAACTGACCTCATAATTTCTAGAAGCTTTCCTCCCTATAGTTGAGTAAACATGTATAGATGCTATATATTTAGCTAGTTTTGTGGCCTAAGTAGATTAAAGAATAGTGCTAAGCTTTGTGGTTTCTACTTCTTTGTAGTTTAAGTCATCCAAGGCCATATCCCTTTTTGTGTCTGTAATACAGGTTTTGGATTGGCTCTCTGGATTATGGGTATGTTATTTTCGGGCACAGTGCTGTAAACAGACATGAAACTATTGAAGAGGAAAGTAAACAACATTTATGTTACTTGTAGGATGAATTCAAGTTGTTTCAGCTATATTATTTAGATTTTTCTTGTGAAAGTTTATATTTTGCATGGCTAGATCTTAGAAATGGGTCTGAGTAGAGTTTCTAAATGAAAAAGGAGAAATGGGAACATAGTAAGCAATTTCTTGCAAACACCAAATAAAGGTAAATGTTCTGTTCATCAGCTGATCAAAAGTTTAAGAGGACAGCCTTTAAAAGACAAAATCTGCACAAAAATGTGGATTCAAGGTCGTTTTCTGTCAGGTATTCACACTGTCATGACCTCCTGATGGTAAAGGCTAAAAATCTTTCTCTCTTTGAACGTGGTTGGATTTTTGAGCTGCATAAACGAAACCTCTCACAGCACAACGCCATCACTGCTGAGTTGGACGCAGTAAGACAGATATTTAGAATTTCTTCAAAGATCCTGAGGGTTATGGAACAAAAAGTCAAGCGGTAGATCCAAAACCATTTTACCAGTGCTGAGACAGAATCCGATTGGCTGTTCATCAAGACACAGGACGATCCTGAACTCAAATTAAGGTTGTTACTGGAGCCGACTGCAGCCCAATAACCACCAGATGGCGTCTGAGAGAGAAGAGCTTTAAGAACAAAAACCTCTTCAAAGGCCTCGTCTGCTGCCACTAAACTGTCCGTTTGGACTTTGACAGAGAGCAGCAAACATGGCATCAAGGGGAATCAAACAGTGGCTGGCTATGTGGAGATGTTACAGGGAGCGTCCTTCATGACTGAGGGCCCTGCTCTGTGAGCTAATGACTGGGTTTTTCAACAGGACAATGCTGCAGTTCACAATGTTCGCCTGACAAGGACTACTTCTTCTTTCAGAGAAACAATCTCACTCTTTTGGAGCATCCTGCGTGTTCCCATGAGTCCTCGTTTTTTCCAACTGTATCTCTATTTTAGGGGTTTTTCAGTTTTTCATCTATGCTCTTAAACTTTTGATCAGTTGATGAACAGACTATTTACCATAAGTTGTTGTTTGCCATGAAATGCTTACTCATTGTTTTTGCTTCACTCCCATTTCTGAGAAAACTGAGAAACTTTTTAAGATCCAACAGTGCTACATTTAAACTTGTGCAATTTATCAACTGGTTTTAATATTCTGCTTAGAATGAGCATTATAGCAAAGCCACATTAGCATGTCCACATCAGAGATTTTTGTTATCACAGTACTGATTGCATTTTCTGACTTAGAACAGCTGCCATAACTATAGACTCATTAGTTCTCTTTTATTACGATAATAGTTGTTTTAGAATTTGATCAGCCTCATTAATTAGCTTCCATTATTTCGACAGCAGTTTAACTGTCAGTGAGACCTGTTAGCAAACCTGTGAGAGTTCTTTTGCCTCAGCACAGCTTTAGACTCATGTTTAGAGCCCGACCGAGATGGGATTTTTGGGTTGATACCGTTACTGGAGGCAAAAGAAAGCAGATATCCAATATATCAGCTGATATCACACATATCTGCTGATACATAAAATAAGAACATTGATACACACAAGATATATACTGAACATGAACACAAATTGTTATAATACCCAAAATATGATTTTGGGTACGACACGGAAACATTAAAATGCCGTATTATAGTCTTTTATTAGAAAAGGGTGGACGTGTGTATTGACAGGAGCATTTATCTCTGTTTATTTCACAAAAAAGCATTTTACACAACTCTAGAACGGCATGTTATAGTCTTATATTAGGTAATGGTGGACATGTGAAATAACAGTAACATTTATCATTGGCAGAGTGCAGCATGCAGCCTGACACAGACACACAGGAGCAGAGACAACACAATCTCCACACAGAAAAAAAAGTTTATACATCAGCTACATAATGGTGATGTTGAACCATCAGTGACACGCTATAATCGACCTGATTAATCGTCTCACCAATTAATCGGTCGGCTCTACTCATGTTTACTTTTTTTTTTAAACATTGTTCCAGTCAAGTTTTTCTCAAAACAAAGCTGACGTTTTCCTTGTGTCTGAAAAAGTCCACTGCTCTTCTTTGTCTCATCATAAAAATCCTCCTCCACAGCATCTTCATACAGACATGATAACTGTTGATTATTGACATGATTCTCCTTTGATGTGTTCCCTTTTACAGAGAGTTCTGCAGCCTTTTATTTGTTAGAAGTATGTGTGTAACCAGCGGACTGTAATGAAACACACCTTGTACTGCAGGGTCTGCAAAGCAGTAGGCTTGGCAGTGTGTGTGTGTGTGTGTGTGTGTGTGTGTGTGTGTGTGTGTGAGTGTGCTCCATCATGTGTTGAAAACTGGCTTAAAGCCAAGCCACTTTCTTTTTCTCTCCCTCTTTCTCCCTCACCTCTTTGAGTCTGATTCGATATGCTTGACTAGTTTGCTAAGAATGCATCTCTACAGCGCAGCACACACTGCTCCTGCTGTTGCCCTTCATGCTTAGAGTCACAACACCATGATTGAAATAACAGCCTCTGTCTCAATCTACTGAAAAAGCAGAGTATTCCACACAAATCACTGAATATTAACTCTGAATTCCAGGATTAATGTGGATTCAGTTGTAGTTTTTTAATGTTGTCAGAGGTTTTTTTTCTAAATTTCACACATGTAGTAGGCGCCACATGAATGAAATCTTTTAATTTTATCACTGTTTTCTTTTTTTGCAGTGAGGACTACATGTCCCATTTCCCCAACAGAAACCTACAAGCCTTCAGCACACACCCCCTCCTGGTGCAGCCGTGTCACTACGCCGGGGATCCTGAGTGGATCAGTGACACAGAGACGTCCACTCTGTGGGACGATGACAATGTTCGCACTGATTGGAGGGGCTCCCATAAGACCCTGAAAGGCTCAGCTCCGCCTGAGATGCTATCAGCTGCCTACAGGGATGAACTTTAGTACAACGGAGCTGTGGAGAGCCAGCTGCAGGCCAAAGGTCAGGAGGTCAGACAGCGAGATGCTGAGGAGAGAACGTCATCTCAGCCTTTATTTCAGTCCTCTCTCAGAGTCCCAACAGTGACGTGCTCAGGGACGTGCAAATGAACTCTGGCTTTTTCAAAGCATGTTTGCAGCTCTTTGATGACAGGGGATTTTTTTATCAAGAGGAAAAAGAAAAGGGACAGCGAGTTAAGATTTGTATGACAGTGTTTCTTACACTGTTTCATTTCCTTCTTCAGTGTGACTCAATGAATTTCTCCATTGGTGCATGTCTTTTTATTTTTGAACAAAAATTGTTTTTAAAAGAAAAAATGAAAAAAATTCCATGAAATTGTCCGTAGCTCCAAAAGCAGATTAAAAGCTAAGGTACCTCATAAGTTATAGGGGAAGTGCAAGACGTAGGTTTTCTGGAAGTGAGCTGTTCTGAGAGTAGACTGAATGTTTAACTCAAGCCTTGTTTACATGTTTTTGATTGAGCGACAGAGAATCAGACTTTTATATTTTTCATCTCTCCAAATGATGCTGTCACCCAGCAAAATTCTATTCATGACTGTAAGTGTTGTTTTTTTCCAGACATCAAATAATTTTACAGAGACTTCAAATCAAGTGATTCAGTCTTTTACAACATAAACTTGTTGAGACTTAACTTTGCATTATTTTGAGCCAAAGAAGGGCTAATTTCTGGATTAACAAATACATGTTGAGAGCAGCTTTTATCCACCTGATGTAAAAACAAAACACCACTGATGTAGTTTTTTAAGAGAACCGTTTACTTTCCTGTCCTCACGTGTTAGAAATGAACCTGCAGGTTTAGCAAAAGTCTGTAAAACTAAAGGAGCCATCTTTGTAGCATCACAAGGATCCTCAAAGCTAAAATCAAACTGACTCTCATGCACTAAAGAGTGATTCTATAATTAGGGGGACATTTCAAGACCATGGGGTATATTTATCATTTTCTTCTGAGTATTAATTTTAAGAAATGATCAATTTCATATTAGGTCATTTGAGTGATATATCACTTTCATATAATACAGAAAGTTAACATCTTCTATCATTTTTTTAATTTACAGTTTTTGCGATGATCAATCTTAAATGTTGAGTTTGCTCGTCAAAATCAACACTTGTTCACATGTTTGTGTACACATGCACACACGTTTTCAGCATTATTTGTACAAAATAATCATTAAAACGTGATTAAGCTGTATTAAAAACTATTTAGATGATGAAAATATATCAAATTATTCACTTTGTGTCGGTCTGAGAAGTCTGTTGACTGTTAACCATTGACAAAAAAGAAAAAAAACAAAAAAGAAAAAAAACATAAATCAGCAATGTTTTGCTCCTAAACCAAACAACCTAAATCATTAGTTGTCAGATTTTAGTCGGACCCTTAAAGAAAGTGTGAAATGTTTCAACTCCTCCTCATCAATATTTCATCAGAATTATTGTCTGTACATGGTGTGCATCAATTCTTCATTAACTATTTTAACATTTCCTGTGCAGTTACTTTCGATATTAAAACTCAAAATGTAAAGAACATGCACAAATATAGGAGCTGATCAAGTTCAGGTGGTGACATATTCAAAGTCTGTAGTAATCACAAGGGACAAAAATGGAGAAAATATTCGTCATCACTAAAGTCCTTCTTGTCTTGTCAGCTGTGTAATGTGGGCTTTTGTGCCATGGATCTTGTAACTGTGGTAAAACTGTAACATAAATTATGTATATTCCTGGAAAGCAGAGTCCAAAATAATAATGTTAAATCACTCCAAATTTAGAGTAAAATGCGTCAATATTGCAAAAATAGTCACAACTTTTTTCGGTAACAGAGTTGACAAAGTAAAAAAAAAAAAAAAATTATTCAAATATGTAATTCGTTTGAGCTTTAACTAACTGATGACTGAATTTAGTATATTCTGGGTTTATACTATGCAAACAAATAGAAAATGAAGCAAAAGTGCATAGATATATTTTTTTCCTCTTTGGTACATGTGTTTGTACCCCCAATTTTAGAATCACTCTAATACTTATGTTTCACTTCTGTTGCCTCTTTTAAGTCTCCGTAAGTTTCAGTACATTTGTCGGTATAAGAGCATGTTGTCTCATTTTCCCTTATTTCAAGTGTTGCTTTCAATTTTTTCTGTATTTATTTGTAAAGTCTTTTTTGATATCCATCGATGAATAAGAACTGCTACAATGCAAATAATCAAACATCTAGTCTCTGTTTGGACAATTGTGAAGCAGACTTTTCAAGCTTTAATAAAGATTAGGTTTTTTGAATTTTCACAGTGAGTGAAAGTGACTTGCTTTGTTTGAGTTTATAAATACTTTTCTTGCTAAATCATGGCTGGAAAGAAATTCCAACCAGATGTTGCAGTAATGCACATCAACCACAAGAGGGGGTGATTTCTTTTCTTTTGCAATAAACCTGCAGCTCTGGCATGGTTCTTCAAGATTTATACTCTTAACCAGAGTATTCCTTTAAGTGCTGGAAACTAAAGCTGTATCCATGAACTTGGTAGCTCAAAGTAGCATTGGCGAGCTGTGATGTATTTTGTTAATTTTGGTAACACTAAATATTGTCAAAGTTTTACCTGATTATGATTATGATTTTAAAATATATCTACTGGAATCTGCAGTGCAAAATCTAATGTATCTGTCTTTGTTCAGTGATTGTGCTTTAATGCTCACAATCACCACACACAGTTTAAAGTGCATTAGTCTCTCCATTGTTCCTGCCTTATTTCTGGCTGAAAACTGCAAAACAATAAAATAACTGCAGTGTGAAAAAAAAGCTGGTCTTGTAATACAACTGAGCAGGTTTGTTGTTTACAGAAGCAGACCACAGTGAGCATGGAGTATGAAAGTATTCAAGAGAGCGACAGAGTTCAAAGGTCTGCTCAGAGCTTTTCCACTTTTCTGGTTTGCAGCGGATCGTTCACTCAGAGATAGAGCACAGAGGTCTTTACTGCTCCAGGTCTGCTCCAGGCTGTATGAACTGGAGAAAACCTCCTATCACTGGTTTGGTTCCCAAACTCAGCTCTTGATTGGTCCCTGACTTGGAGGTGTGGACACATGAGGTCAACTTATCAGGCAGAAAAAGTGCCAGTGGCTCGGAGCTTCAGGTTTCATAACGGGGAGTCTCTTAAAGCAGTGGTGATTGGGGTTTGAAGTTTCTCTCAACATTCATTCCCTGGAAACAGAGTCCACATATGTTTGTGAAGCTTCTCACAAACACTCATCACAGACATGAAATACCATGTTTATCTGATGTTCTACTTCTGCATGGATTGCTTTCTCGACCTTAAGGGCTCTCTACAACAGCTGCTACCCTGACTCCTCTCCAACACAACCACAAATCACTCACTTTATGGAGCTTGATGTGAAGAAGTATGACAAATCAAATGTTTTAAATTCTCTGATATTGGTCATTTGGTAATTTCCATAAATGACCATAATATCATCCCACCAGAAAATAAATATTAAAGCTCCTACAAGGGGTTTTAGCTGAATTATAAAACAGATTGAAATTAGTAACATGACCTACAAAAGCGAATAAAACAATCAGAGAAAAGACTGGTGAACTGTTAAAAGCAAATTTGTTTGACTGTAACCAATACTGTTTGGTAGGTGTCAGATGACATGTTTGAAAACATAATATCTTTTTTTGTATTCCTGCAAAAATGTCTAGGATATAGAAGCCCATTTGCCCCGGTTGGAAAAAAAAGATAAATTGGCTTTGTTGGGATTTTTTGTCCATTTTAGGTCTAAATTAAGAAATAAAAAGTCCAAATTCTGAGATGATAAAGCTGAAATTATGAGATTCATCACTGCACTGTGGTTTCTGTATCACCTATCTCTACAGCTTCTTCATTAAAATCTTTTCAAGGGTGCATTTGCTCAGCACCATCCCATGTGAAACCACTAGCAAAGATAATATTCATGGCATAGCCTTGTTTTGAGTAAGTCTCAGTGTACCCACAATCCATTTTTTTTGCAATATGAAACAGCAGCTCGAGCTCACTCTAAAAGAAAGCTACTGCTTAGTAAGGTTTCTTCCTTTCTTCTGTCTCACAATTGTGATTATTTATCTTATTATTATTATGAGTTTTTTTTTAATCTCATAATGAAATTAAATGAAAAATACTTTATTAATCCCCAAAGGGAAATTTCAATATTGTAGTGGTACCTCCCCCACCCACCCACCACCTTTTTAAAATAAAATCAGTAACAATAGCAATCAACATCACTTAACTGTGACTGTGCCTAAGCCTAATCATGACTTTTTTTCTCAAAATCCTAACTCTAGAATCTTATATTTTAAGTTTTTTCTCATACTTACAACTTATTTCATAAATTCAACGTTTTATCTCTTAAGTTTTGATGTTATTATCGCATAATTCTGATGTCATTTTCTCATAACTTTGATTTTTTTCCACCCTAAAATTATGACTTAATATAAGAAAGAAAAAAAAGCTCAGCAGACCCAAGTTTTCTTTTTTTGTTTTAGCTGGTAGAGCTGGGCTTCCGTACAGAGGACTTTTTATTAGACAATAAAATATCTGCAAGATAACTTTTTTTTGGCAGTGATGCTGATGCTGTCTCAGTGGAATCCACTATTTTCTGAAGGTTCAGTATGATACCAATGCTGGCAGTCACAATTTGGGAATTCCAGACACAACTTAACTTTCCGCCAACCTAGCCACAGGAAAAGAGGACGAGCTACCTTTTCCTGACAAACAGCTCCATCAGCTGTTTAAGTCAGTCAACCCTGTCATTTTGTAATGTTAAGCACTGTAACACTCTCAGCTGTAATTGTGGTCATTTACCATGAAAATCTTTTTTTTTTCTTTGTGTATTTGTCTTTACTTAGCCCATCATTCACAGGAAAGAGCTTCTGCAATGTTTCTGTTGCTCACTAACCCAAACAGGAAAAAGGAATATCAAACTACAGTAACCATGGCTGACACACATCAGCATTTACCATCTCCTGTTTGGGATCAGATTCTTGAGGTGTAAAGTGTAACAGGTTCTTCTGGAGCACTAGCTATGTTTGGTGTTTTTCCACCTCTGCATCTGTCTGTACTCTTCCGTATCAGAAACTTTCAGACAGCCACTCATCTCAGAAGCTTGTTAAAAGTGCACACCTCAGCTACTCTGATCACCTCATACACTTATGTACATGTTTTATCCCTGTGTAACCCTGTGTCCATGTAGACTACATGTATTATTAGTTCTGTATTACTCACTGTTAATATGCAATGCTAAACATGTTTTGCTTGGGATAAAAATATTAAATTATTTTATTTTACTGTTTGCACAATACACTTTGCTGAAACAACACAAATTCAACCAGCAGTGGGACGCTAACAGGATGACCTTACCTTTCCTTACCTTTCCTTAACTTATCTTATCTTGGGGCTGAAGATCTTCTACAAAGGCTTAACTTGGTTTTTTTCTCTTTTTTTTTTTCAACTTTTCCCCCCCCAAAAAACCTTTATTCAACCAGGATGACATGTTGAGATTACAATTATATCATATTCAATGGGACTTCTTTGGCTTTTACAGCAAGCCTCAAGTGGACATCCAAGGAACTGCAGTTTTTTTTTTAAATTTCTGCACTTGTTTCAGAAGTTGGTTGCAAGAACACCTTGAATACAACACGGGGAACAGAGTTAATAAACATGGTGTAGTTGTTTTGATCACATTGTACTAGTAATATAATGAAGAAAAACACCACACCCCTGTGCTGTACTGAGCCCCAAGCATTTTAGATGTTGTTGTCCCCCTTTAAACCTGTCAGTGCTTATAACTTTTGGCTTGTCATGCTACTGGAGGTGATTTAAGTCGAACAATCAAGAAGGGAGAAAAAAAAGTTTATGCACACATTTTATGCAATTAAACATGTTCTCTCATCACCAGAGTGTTTATTAGTATTGTTTCTGCACAGTTTTATCTCATGAGAAGTTGCAACACGCGGGTTAAAAGCCAGACACTCAAGTTAATTCGCAGTGTCCTTATTTGACTCATCATGTACTTTTGAGTTGACAGAGCCAATGGAAGGGGAGGGACCAAGACAGGAACTACTACTGCAGGCTGCAGTTACCCACTCACAGCTCGGTTATGTGACAGCTCCTCAACTGCTGCTTACGAGCCACGCTGAAAATCGCGTTGTCTCTCCGAAAAATCACCAACTCTCAACCATTTTCCACCAACAATATAAGACCCGTCTGCAAACCCCCTCTCATCGAGTGCATTGACCCGGAGAGTCTGTGACACGCGGAGTGTAAGTAAGTGTGAACTCAAGACCACCCGCTCTCAAGCAACTTAAAGTCATATACGCTGGACTTTCAGGTTAGGTAACGTTGTTTGTTTGAGACTACATGCATCAGAAATGCCACGTTACTGCAGGCTTGGAACTCACGAGCTGTTTTAGAAGGTTTTAAAACGCGGCGGTTACGCTTTAATGCACGCGATTAGTATGCACGTGCATTCCATATGTGTTTACGTGCATGTTACACTTTAATATGACAGTATTGTAAGTTGCCTCCGGAAAAAATAGGTTTGTTTGAAATCTCCGCCAATTAATAAATGAATACAAAGTAGGTAAACACTCTTAAATCGTGTTAACCTACAATTTGAGCTCAAAGTAGCACATACAGGTGTGTTATTTTTCACTGTCAAACACTGTCAGTTTTGTGTTTGTTGTTTTTGCATTTTGTTTACGTGACGTACGTTAAAAAAACATGCATATGCTTCAAATAATCAGAGTTCATGTATCTTTAATGTGGTTTAATTAACGTTATAAGTGACAGCTGCCTACGTCAGTTCCTCGCGCTTAATCAGTCGTTAATTGGAACCAGACATGAGTGTTCAGGTGATCTGCGCGTGCCCACTGTGGCTCACAGAAGCCAACATTTTCTGTCAGAATTCGTGGTTAAATTTAAGGAAAGAGCGACGTTTTTAACATAAGAAGAGTGGAAAAAATTATGGCGGAATTTGAAAATTGCAAAAACGTTAACTGTGAATTCCAATATCTTGACTGCAGCGAAGACGAGACGAGCAGCTTGGCTTGCGTACGGGTGAAATGCGTAAGTAAGGAATGCGTCAGCCTGTCCTTACGTATTTCTGTCCAAGGCTTTAGCCCAGGCTTTTTATTCAAATGTGTTTGTCTTAACCTCGTAGCTATCTGTTTTTAGATATGTTGCATACTTCTTCTCATCTTATGGTTTCATATTGGAAAATGTTTATTTGTAGTTGTCTTTTGTGGTAATTGTAGTTTTCTTGTAATTGTAACTTGGTTGCCTACTATTCAGTAAAAAACTTTTCTTTATAAAATGCACTCTGACACAGCCAGGGAACACAATGACTTTTAGAAAAGTCTTGAGAGCAAGATACACTTTGCGTACTAAACAGCAAACAGCGTTTTTTTCTGATGTTCTGTTGTGCATTCCAAACACTTTAAAAAAATGCGCCACTCGCAACCCCCCCCCCCAAAAAAAAAAAAAAAAAACAACAACAAAAAAAACCCCCTGTAATTCTACATACAAAGTTTGAGTGACAGTAAGTGCACGGCCAAGTAATATCATTAGTATGGACCCATCGGCTGTGGTGAATGAATTATACCTTGGCGAGGAAAAGGGTACTGCTTAAACAAAATATCTGAAACACTAAATTACTGTCCTGCAGGAAAAAGAGGGCCATTGGAAAAAGTTAAAAACCAAGGTCCAATATGACTTTTTTGTTACCATGAGAAAAATATCCTAATTCTGCATTTTACCCCATAATAACAACAATAATGAAAAATAATGTTTTAATTTTTTTTCCTTGTTTTCCTAATCTTCTTCTGAGCTTTCAATACAAAATTTTGCACTACCTTAGCCTAACCTGCCACAGGCACAAGTCTGACTGACTCTAGGTTATCCTGAAGTTATCGAGCTAACCGAGTTAACCAGGTATGAGGACAGGGTAACAGGACCCAGCTAAACAATTATTAATGGTTTATATGGATATATGAGTTATTACCTGGTCTTGTTCTACTTTGAACTCCCCGCTGACACTAACCATGGAGCTATGAAAGCTATAAAACCAGTTGCAGAGATAAAAGCTCAACATTCTATCATTCATTGTAACTACTAAAGATACACTTGAGTTTTTCATTAGCGGATTTGTTCTTCTCAATTCTGCACATTTTTTTAACCTTGTTGTCAGAAGTGTAGTTAATTTATTGAAAAAGGTGCTATTTTTGATATGTCACACCACCCTTTCTAGTTAAGACCCAATTTCGGTTTGATAAACAAGCTTTGTGTTTGGCTTTTTGAAGACTTCAGTTAATTGCCCAAGCTTTTATAACTTCAACCCCCAAAGACACCAAGCCTTACCTTCATTCATACTTTTTCTTTCATCCATTGTGTTCTATTTAGAGAAATCATTTTGCAAAGAGTTGAAGCTTAGTTTCTGTATATGACTTAACTCTGTGTGCTGACACCATTAGCATACTGGATCATCAAGTCTAGAGGCTGTATCTGTCTCCAGGCATTGATAGCATCATTTTCTCTCTCCGTGTCCTCTTCCTGTCCACAGGGCCATGGCCTTCCTCGGGAGCACAGTTCGGCGGTTGGTGTCAGCGGTGCGGCCTCCTCGCTCTCCCTTGTGCCGGATGCCTGCTCGCTCCTGCAGCTCTGAGCCCACCAAGGAAAAAAATGTCCCCTATGAAAAGACACTTAAACAGGATGGAGCAGTCTCTGGGCCCACTAAACCTTTACCCAGGTGAGCTCAGTGTAACTTACAATATGTGGATGGAACTCACTGGATAATATGCTGTAAACCTGGTGATTCACTTAAAGGCTGTAGATCAGTGTGTAGGTGTTTCAGATCTGAAAAGAAATGTCATAGTTGGCTTGACAGTGATGTTCGCTGAAAGGAGAAATGTTCATTTGCAAATCTGTTCTAACAATATTTGGGCTACACACATGCATACATGCACTGGCAACTTGATCCGCTCTGCATGTGCATTGATGGCATCTCTTCCATTACTTGCAAATTTTTACGACAGAACCTCAGTGACATCATGTACCTTTTTTTTCGTTAAACTTTGATACAGCAAAAGTTATTTACTCCTAAATTCAATGGTTCATGTGGTGGAAATTCATATTGGCCTGTGTCAGGATATTTTTATTCTTCTAAGGGCCTGAAAAAATGTTTTCAGTTTTTTCCAAAACACATACATATTTTAAAAAATGTTAGAGACAAACATTTGAGGGTGAAAAAGCTTAGAAACTAAAAATTATTCAGTGTTGAAATGGATGAGAGTTCAAATGTTTTGCAAAGCATTAAAAGAAGATGATTCATGAAATAACCCCAAAAAACAAAAGAAAAGTCAAACAAAAAAAAGCGATATTTACATAAAGTTCACACTGTTTTATGTTGAATTCTCAGTAACAAATATTTGAAAAAAAAGCAAAACTTTTTAATGCCTTAAGACAAATAAAAACAGTCAAGGGAAAAATCCTGACTCTGACTGTCATAATTCATGCATCAGAGGGTTAATGATTCAGAACACAAACAAACAGAACATAGTTTCTTTAAGATTATTTATCCTCCACATCCCCACTGGGAGTGTTATCATCTCCACATTTCAAATCACCTTCATTATTTATTCATATCTATTTATTTATTTAAGATATTTCTTTCTTTATTAAGTTATTTTCAATTAAATCAAAGACACATACATATGCTGAAAGACAGGAATAATAATGCGTAGTAGAGAGAGTCCAGTACCCTGATGTGTTGCTGCGGTAAAATGGGTTGTTAAGCCAATGAGCGGATGTGGATGTGCTCTGTATATGCGCAGGACAGACTGGGTTGCTTGTACTGATCAGGAAACGACAGTGACAACAGCGCTACCACCTGGTGCTTAGCTGCACCCCTCACCTTAAACACAGCAAAAGAGGAAGAGCTTGTAGTAAAATGTGGGAAAGAATACAGGGGAGGCAACAGAGGATAATTGGTCTGTTTGGGCAAGTGCTCCTCCTCAGCTGGTTAGAATGCACACTGTCTCCTGAAGGTTCCTGCCCATCCTTAAAAAATCTCAAATTCATATTTGTAAAACTAAGGCCTTCAAAAGTCTTAAATTCACTAAACAGTCATATTCCAGTCTTAAATAAATTACCTTAAGGTCTTCAATTTGTCAGAGCAGGATTTATTAATGTTTTATTGTATTTCTTTTTTTGCGGGACTCTTCGAGGAGGAGACGTAGTGGATACTGTCTTACAAAGTGCTGACACAAATTATTTGCATCCTAGCTGGGCAATCTGTGACTGTGGGTCACTGTTTGCACTCGTACATACGACTGTTAGTCAGAGAGCACTGAGGATCACTGAATGTTCAATAAACAGACAAAGTAAACTTGAATGGGTCTCATTGAGAGACACGAATGCTATGATTTGATTGTAGTACAGCTGGATCCCCCAACCATCAACTATATTTGTTGTGTTTTTTGTCTTACATTTATTCAAGGTGGCATTATAAGGTCTTAAGTCTTAAATTTGACTTGCTGAAACCTTCAGGTAAGCTGGAACAGTGAAATAAAGGCATTGGCATATTCACTGCAGTACATCATGATTCAAAACAACATGATGTAACAACATAATGTGACACAATATGATGTAGTTAGATTTTTTTCAGTCTGATTGACTTTATTATCTTTTAAGGGGAGGTTTGCTTTGGACTCACGCGCTGCACATGTTCGGCTGCTTCCTTAGAATTTTCAATTAATTGATGAAGACAATAAGACAAACAAAAGTTTTAATAAATGTGACGACAAAAGAAAAAAATAACCCATCATTAACACCTCTAGAAACATGTTAAAAACTTTGAGTAAATGTTGGAACAAATGGGTGTATTCTGTGTGCTGAATCACTTTGTAACTCCACTCCTGAGGTCATGCTCCTGATCATCTGTAGTTTTCTGTTTCTGTTCTCAGGTCAGCGGACGTGGTGGTGATTGGAGGAGGCAGTCTGGGCTGTCAGACCATCTATCACCTGGCTAAAATGGGGATGACAAACGCTGTGTTGTTAGAGAGAGACAGACTGACTGCTGGCACCACCTGGCACACTGCAGGTAGCCCACTGTCAGGGTATGGACGGGTGTGAGGACTGAGTGTGTGAGACACTGGGTACACTAATGTCCTCTTTGTCTTTTTAAATGTGCTTTTATTCTACTCATCTGGTCTGAAAAAAAGGTGTGAAAAAAGTGTGGAGAAAGTACAGATATTACCCCTAATTGAATCTTTTACTTGTCTAGTGATCTCGTCTCCTGTCAAATGTGGTCTGTAATAGTTGATGTGAAGTCTGAATATAACTTCGTCCACTTTGTGTTGAATTGTGAAACCACACATCTACTCTCACACAGTGTATGTGCTGTCCGATCTTCAAACGTGTGTGTTTGTGTGGTCCAGGCCTCCTGTGGCAGCTCCGGCCCAGTGATGTGGAGGTCGAGCTCTTGGCTCACACCAGAAATGTGATCAGTAAAGACCTGGAGGAGGAGACTGGTCTCCACACAGGCTGGATCCAAAATGGAGGACTCTTCATCGCCTCCAACAAACAGAGGCTGGATGAGTACAAGCGCCTCATGTCGGTAAGAACCAAGTATACATTTTTTGTGTGTCATCATGTGGAGTGTTTGTTGATTAATGAATGAAATATTTTTCATGCGCTAAATCAGAAATTGCTCATGAAAGGTACAAATTTCCCCCCAGATGTAATTTTTTGTGTGACTTTGTTCATGTTTAATCTGTAAACTTTTTGATAAGTGTTCCTCCTTTTCAAGAAATTGCAAAAGTTTAACTCCACACTGAGTATAATTGTAGCTTCAGGCTGATTGTTTTGATATTGTAGATATAATAGCCTTCATTTATTAACCCCGGAACACCTGACCCCTCAAAAAATACCCAGAAAATGCCAACATTTTGAAACTGAGATGTTTACTAACCCTTTTACGAAATCCACCAAGAAATATTGCTTTGCCATTTAATTTCATATATTTCTTGTATCACATTTGACACATTGGGGAGTTTTGCCCACGACTTTAGAAAAGTTTTTTGTTAAATATGTATTAATTTGATGCAGAAAACACTTCTTAAAAAGAACTGAGTAACAATTTCAATGTTATTCTTTCTGCATTTTCTTGAAAATCAATGATTTTCCTGAAAATATGTGAGTGGTTGATTTCATGAGAGCAGACATTTTGAAAAGAGCCAAAATACAACTTCAGCTGACTGAAGTGATTTGACAGTCCTCAAGGTGGTAGAGAGCCACTGTCATGCTGATGAGATAGAGGTCTTTGAAACCCATGTATCAAACGTGATGTTGTGGTAATATAATATAGGGTTTATCATGTGTAGAAACTGTTGCAGATTTGTGGGCAGAATTGAGCACATGACAGTGTTCAGGTGTCACTATTGAAACACGTCCCCAGGCCAATCTCAGCACACGTGTGAACAGGTGTTAATACACTTTTCTAGGTAAAAACAGTTGTATGAGAAACAACACACCCCTGAATATTCCTGATTCAACTGGTAAAACCCACAGAACTCATGACAACACTACGGTAGAAAGAAAAGAAGAACTCCCAAATGCAGGTGATCAACACCGTAGTATAAGAGGTTGAGCCAAATAAAGCTGCATTGTTGAGCAGCCAGAGAATTGCAGTCCAAGAGAGCGTTGAAACCCAGGTCTGGAAGGAAATCCCTGCAAAAGTCGATGTGACAAACCAAACTACAGCTGAGCCCCAAACATTTTACTTACACTGTGTTTTCCAAATGATGTGAATTTTTGTGAATACTTTGAAAATGATCTTATCCATCATTTTCAAGTTAGTTATGAAGAGTAGATACACTGCCTGGCCAAAAAAAAAACTCGCCAGCAAACAGGTATAAGCTTCCTATTGGATAATTATCTTTCAGCTGGAAACAAGTTATTTAACTTCAGCTGATGCAAAGAGTAACTTCTCATTTTTTAACAACCACGGAGAAAGACACATCCTATGGATATGGAAACGATGTTAGTCAGTGTCAGAAGGGTCAAATCATTGGCATCAAGCAGAGAAAACATCCAAGGACGTTGTAGAAACGACTAAAATTGAGTTAAGAACTGTCCAACGCATTATTAAAAACTGGAAGGATGGTGGGGAACCATCGTCTTCGAGGGATGTGGTTGGAAAAAAATCCTGAATGATTGTGATCCAGCGATCACTTTAACATTTGACTTTTATTAAACTTTTATTGATTGAAAATGTTATTTTTTTACAACCGCATTTGAAATATTTTGAATTATCTGTTTCTCTTAATGCCTGATGTAACCTCCAGTGAGGGTCAGAAGTAGCTGATTCAGTTTGGTTTCTGATGACTTCTCTGCTTACACTGTGTGCTTCACCTCATATGCCTTTGTAAAGCTGCTCCTTTGAGCTGCATTACTTGCAATCGCTATTAATAATCCCATTTATTTTTGACCCTGAGTTTCTCCTTTGGGTTGAGATCAGGTGAGCTGACAGGCCAGTTCATGATGTCTTTAAAGCCCTGAGATACTAATAATCCTGGGAATAATGTGAGCCACGTGACAGTACATTGTCAGGCATAAACACTGGTGTCATTTTGACTTTAGATTATTATCTTTTCCACCATAATAGGACCAACAAGTTCATCATAAACAATGGCAGCAAGTTGAAGCACCATGGTCATTTGTTACCCAACCAGGTGTCCACCTGTCTGGTTTATTCTAGATTATGCTGCACTCATCTGTGAATATAATTTTCAAGATTTTAGCTTTTATGTATTTTTTAATGTATTTTTTGGCCTAAAAGTGCATCACAAGATAAAATGGAGCTTTGTAATGATAATTTATACTAGGGGTGTCCAAACTAAGGCCCGGGGGCCAATTGTGGCCCACCGTCTATTTTCATGCGGCCCCGAGCCGTCATTTTGATATGTATTAATTTTGTAACTTAAATGAAGAATCTTCTAGTTGTGTACATTTAAAGTTTCTTTCAGAAGCTTGAAAAAAAAACCTAAATATATCTAGTAACATTTCATAAAAAATTGGACTGTGCATAGGCCACTTCAAGAAAAAAAAAAACCACACGAGGACAAAAGACTGAATTTAAGTTATGAAATGATGAAGAAAAGACAAAAGTTGATGCATAAAATGGTCCAGAATGCAGGATCAGAGATATTTGGGGTTGAAAACGTTCTTATCACTGTCCATAAACAAACATTATAAATTCCAGATCCTGAACCTGCCATAAAAAAACGACACATTTTTCCCTGGTTAGGTTTTATCTCATAGGTCTGTGATGATAACACAAGCATGTTTGACTAAACTTGGAGACTGTTTTTTGTTTAGTTGTTTGTTTTTTTGCAGAAACTACCAAAATAAAAATAGTTTTCAAATTGAGCACTCATTTGTTACTTTCACTGTTAATAAACATGTCAGTAAGAGCCGTCTGCCCTCAGCCATTCTCACAGTATGCAATGCAGCCCTTTTGGAAAAAAAGTTTGGACACCCCTGATTTATACCTTCAGACGAGCCAAAAGGTTGTGATCTACTTGAAAAGCTCTGTTTCTTTGTTACTTTGCCTTTTCTCATGCAGTGCAGGTGTCTATGATAAAATAATCAGAAGTTCAACATTTTTTCCATTTTTAATCCTTTTAACAGTTATGGTCAACTAAAAATGTTTTACATACCAAAATTTATGTCTGCTCAAATTCACACAATATTCCCTGTAGAAGTCTTACTGTGCACAGAGGAGGATTTGTAATAACTGAAACAGCTTCTCTAGTTGAAATCAGAGCTATAAATAGAAGAAAAAAACTAATCAAAGAAATCAGTTACACCTCACACTGCTCAGGATAATTTCAAAAGCAGTGGATTTTAGAGTAGTTGGAAGAGGTAGAGTAAAATTCTGAAAACATTTCAAGTGTCATCCATTTTACCTTCCTCAGTGATGATTTCTGAACTTCTGTTTTGCTGTCTTAAAATGAACTGCACACAAATGATGTAATAATTCACCACACAGACAAACTTACTGTTCTGCTACACTCTCCCCTCTGATTTGAAGCTTACATACATGAACTGAGACCTGAGCGTGCTCGTCCCCATGCCCAGACTGATAAATGTCAACCCATGCGTTGAAATACCCATTCACCCATTTTTCTTTCATAAACACATTGATAAATGAGTCACTGTGCACAAATGTCACATGTTTCAATAATAGACCGTAGGTTTACAACACCAAGAGGTTCAGCTTTGAGCTCTAAAAGTCAGAGTACATCAGCTAAACTTATCAATGATTAATAATCAGTGTTCATAGAAAAGGTATTTGATGGATTTAGGTCAGACTAATAATTCATCAAAGATTGCTACAGCTCGGTGATAAGTCGGTGATTGAGAGGCTATCGATGTGGAGCTTCAAGTGAACAGTTTACAAAGTTTTCAACAACAATTACTTAGTGAGTCGGTCTGTGATGAATTTTGATCTACAGGACACAGGAAAGGGCTTTGTTTACCTTCATTTTTGTGTTTAGGAAGTTCAAAGTTCACTTGGGACCTTGGCTTGACAATAAAACTGACCCAGACATGTGCAGTTATACTCTATAACATCAGTGCTGCTAATGCTTTTACTACCACTATTTCTGAAGTCTCCTGCACAGGTGAGAAAAACACTCATCTGTGAGCTTTTACTGTGAGGCCTATGAAGGGGCAAAGATTTTGCATCTGTAAAAAAAACAACAACAACAAAAAGATGTGAAAATGTGACTCTCCTCTTTTTTTCCAGCTGGGTAAAGTTTATGGAATCGAGTCTCATGTGCTGTCACCTGCTGAGACGAAGGATCTGTATCCTCTGATGAACGTTGATGACCTGTATGGAACTCTGTATGTACCAAAAGATGGAACCATGGACCCAGCCGGCACATGCACCACCCTGACACGAGCCGCATCTGCCAGGGGAGCCATGGTAAGAGCAAACATCTATTAATACATCCAAAGACTAAAACACAGGAGATGTTTGTAACTGCAGCCTGGTGACGCAAACAAGAATCAGTTCTACTCAATATATTTGTCAAACTATCACAGATAGTGATAGATGCAGAAGAAAAACTAAAATCTCTTGTTTTAGAAGGATTCTCCTTTAGCTCAAAATCCTGCTCTCCGACCTGCAACTCAAACTCATTTCAGTTTTGTGATCTAGAGCCACATTCTGAGTTTGTGGTACAGCACCCTTATCTGAGCAGTGCAGATAGTCGGGTCATGACCTCGTGTAAAAGCTAAACATTAATTACTGTTTCAACCAAATAGCTTCTTGAGTTATTATAACTGAGTGTGACACACAAACCCTCCTAATTAAACGTTATTGGAGTTAAACTTATCAGAGATCTGCATGTTTTTAACACTCAATGCCTCCGTTTTACATTTGAAGAACTTTGGGGCAAACTTCAAGAAGGAAAAGTGCAGTTTTTACTCGTGCAGTGATTGTCAAGTCCCTTTAGAAAAAAGAGGCTAATTCTTGGCCCCTGTCTCACCCTTTGACCTCACAGAGGTAGCTGTTCTGAGTTAGATCTCCATGGAAACTGAGAGTGCACAGCTGCTGGACAGCAGGATAAACTCAGGCTGCTACTTTCAGTGGAGACGTTCAGGTTCAACAGCACTGTAGTGGAATGAGTCATGGTTTTCAAATAGTCATTCATTTATATGATGAAAAGCTTATGTAACTGATTTTATCCTATTTTATATTATTTTTGATGCAGCCTGACTTAAATACTGAGCAACTGATGCACAACAACTGTAGCCCTCTGGGAGTTATTTGCTAAATGCTAATCAAAGACAATCAACAAGAATAAATTAATTAGATTAGATATCAGTTCATCTTGCTCCTTTCAAGAAGATTTGGAGTTTGCTAAAATTTCAAGTGACTGATATTTGACACAAAACTTCAGATAACTTCAAGGAGAACTTCTTTGAAATAATAACCCAAATGAAGTGCAAAGTTTCTTTGAACAAGGTAACTAAACATTAGTCCACAAGAACGACCTTGAAATTTCACAGATTTGGTGACGATGTAGATTTGGACATTGTTTGTTTATTATTTCTTGTTGCTTCACTAACATTTTGCTCTTGAAACAGGTGATCGAAAACTGTCCTGTGACAGGTATCCAGGTCCGGACAGATGACCTGGGTGTAAAGCGAGTAAAGGCCGTGGAAACGGCTCATGGGACCATCGAGACGCCCTGTGTGGTGAACTGTGCAGGTGTGAATCACACAGTCAGCTGTTATCTTCACCACTTTAACATTAGGGTACAGGTTGTTTGATTCATTCAAAACTAGTGCTGCTAAATACTAGCTTTTTATTTGAGAACACAGATTTCTAATTTGTACAATTTGAGTTTTTAAAATACAACCAAAACAGCTTTTACACCACTGTTTGCATTTCACAACATGCTTTGTATTGTGCAGAGTGTGGGTTTCCAACCTTCAAAACAAATATATATCTCTTCTCTATCTAAAGCAAGGATTGAACAGAGTATAATTTTTTCACATACCCACCCGTAACAATATTTATCTGTAGTTGATTAAAAATTCTCTGCTTTGTAAATGTCTCAGGGAAAGATCTTAAATAAACTCTTTAAAAGTGCAAGAAAGAAAATAGAATATTGAAGGAAGGGACTTGAAGTTATATTAATAAAACTTCTAGTTTACAACAAACTGTCCATCAGGGTGATAACTAACAGGGAGAAAAGATAACATTTCTATGACAGTTTGGTTGTAGCTGTCTCATTAGTTACCGTAGTAGCCGTGCTGGACACAAACACACTCAGTCCGAGCTGCTGATGGGCACCAGGGTCGAAATGTTTGCAAACACACCATCCAAATTTGGCCACTAAAATCACAAATCACAGCCTTTTGCGATCACACAGTTGCAGATTATCATATCATGTTGTGATTCGTTTAATTTTACAGCACTATTCAAAAGTACTTGTTCTGTTTCAGGTGTTGTTGGTGATTTCTTTTTGTTCCCTCTGCAGGCGTTTGGGCAACCAAACTGGGAGAAATGGCTGGAGTCAGGGTGCCTCTGATCGCTATGCATCATGCTTACGTGGTGACTGAGAGAATTGAAGGCATTCAGGTAAGAGGTCCTGCTGCTGTCTGAGTGAAGTGACTGTTCATCATGTCAACACTGACAGTGTTCTTTAACACCTTATGACATACAAGTAAATGACAGGTTTAATCTAGAAGCAGTTGGATCCAGTGTTTCCCACAGAATGACAGGATACCTGTGGTGGTGATGAAGAAGCAGCAGAGACAAAACCAAAAGATGTGTGTTAGATAACCAGCTAGCCAGTCAGCTGTTCCCACAGTATGAGGCCTTTGCTGCAGCGCATGTCATGTTGGGATGTCAGTGATCGATGGAGGTTGCCTCGCCTGTGTGGAAGTATTAGGTGTTTCATTTCAGAGACAAAGTGTTTGTTTCCTCCAGCCTACAGGGGATGTGGAGCAGTAGTGGCTGCAGAGGAAAAAATAAAACGTGCAGAAAAACTTGAGACAAACAGTGGACACTAAGCCGAAGAGTTCTGTCACAAACAGACTCTGACCCTGAGCAAGATTTAGTTGTCAGATGGTGTGGTTCTCTTTACACTGTTGATTAATAATGCATCCATTATGTCTGGTTCTTTTTGTACAGTTGAGTTCAAAGACTCCCCTAATGTGAACCATATAACAAACAGTAATCTAGACCTGACCTTTTTTCAGTAACTTGAAATAACATTTGTTGTGAATTGGTATATTAAAGGGACTGTGGGGACTTTGTAAGTGATATTGGAAAAGCCTCAAAGCAAGATACACATGTTATTCACAATTTAAAATTAGATTATCAGTGCTAAAATAGGTTATTTCTAAATGCTAATACCTAGTTTCCCGATCGGGTCAGACTGGGCCAGATTGAATTTTCGCAAGTGAAAGTATCCATGACAACTTCACGCCAGCTGACAAAGTTTAGCATTGAGAAGAGAGATCTGTTTTTTTTTCTCTGCTCCAAAGAATTTCTGTGATTTATTTAGTAGTGATGGTGGAAACAGGAGCTAGACTGTCTGACAGAAAGGCTGAGAGCAGAAGAAAGCTAAACAGGAGAGAGATAGAACATGAGGTAAAGGCTAAAACATGAGCTAGAGGCTGCAACAGGGGGTCAAGCTGTTTGTAATCATGTTTATATTAACCTTCATGCAGCAGACCAGAGAGTCGATCAATAAAATGAAGAGCCAGGTTACGTTTATTCTGCTTCATGAGTTTAAAATTGGAAGACCAGCGTTTGTAGGACATAACTAGGATGCACTTGTGTAATCACAACTAACATAACAGATGCATCTCAGAGCACCGGACTGTGAATATCACTAAAAGTAGCTGGCTACTGAACTACAAAACAAACCTCATCTTTTTGTTGCTGCAATCCACTTTATACAGATTCTCCTCACAATCCCTTTAAAAGATCAGTGAAATGGAAATTGATTTGCAGATTTTAATATGTATTCTTTAAGTTTTTCCTACAAAAGCATGATGATTTTGCTTTAAAAAGCTGTGAGCATAGATCAGATCTTTAGTGTTAAAGGGATTCTTTGTGAGATTGTTGTTTGTCTTGTGCTGCGGTTCAAGCTAAGCTGAAAGCTAAACGCAAAACAAAACCCCTCTCTGAACTCTTGCCAGTTGTGGTTTAATTCTAACTGCAAACTGAATATTCCAGTTTTTCTGCAGCATTACTAAAACATGTTACTGGTTTTTCTTCTTTTTTTTCTTTGTAAGTAAATAACAAATTAAGAGCTTGTTATAGTAGTCATTTAAAAACAGGAGGAGAATTCTGCAATTTTCAAATTGTACTGTCAAGATTTCCTTATTGAACTTTTAAACCTTCTAGATTTAACATTAAAATGACCTTGCTCTGTATTGAGCCATTCTGACCAACAGGGGGCACTCTGAGATTGTGGATGTTGACAAGGCAGACCATGGTGAGAGAGTGTTTGGATGAGACTTTATCAGTGTGCTTTAGAGAAAGAGAGGAGAGTCTGGTGTTTGTGCGTTCTTTTAAATGTTGAACATGTTTATTTTTGTTGGGATTCTTGGTTCCTCCACGTACAGATATAAAACATGTGTCAGGGTTTGTGCACATGATCCACTGCAGCTCTGTGACTGTGGATCTGGTGTACATTAGGTTTAGCTTGTGTACACATGCATAACTGGGCCCATCCTCTAGAGGCTGGTGGATATAGGCAGGCTGTCACAGCTTTCCTGTATTATGGAGTTTAAGAGCAGCTTAGCCAGCATTACTGCCACATCATGTACACACAGACAGCCCACACACACTGACACACTCACACACTTTGACACCATTAGGAAATGCATTCCCACACGTACGTGCAACTTGTCAGGTCACACATCTCACACTGACCACATGTGTGTGTGAGATTGGACGTGTTTTTGCCCCCTGAGGGTGTGTTAGTGGTACATCTGAAGCACAAAGCTGGCTGAGGACTGGTGTGTGTTTTTATCTGCGTGACTACATGACGGACAGAGGGTATTGAGGTCCAGCTCAGTATGCTGTATTCAGTATTGATCGCATGAGTTAAGTTGCCTGACAGTACAGGAAAGGACAGTCTGGCTTTTGTCACAAGCACAGCGCTGTTTTCCAAATGTCAGCTTGTTCACTGGTATTTTGCTTTTGTACCCAGAGAGCTGATTGACTTTCGAATAAGAAGCACTCAGGCCAGGATGAAAACAAATGACACTACACACTGATAGTCTGGCTATTCATCAGACCCTCTGCAAGAATGTTTACCGTGACTCTGGAGGCTGAATGCTTCTCTCTGCTGTGATCTGAATGAGGATTTCATGGCATGTCAGTTGCTGTCTGCCTATACATAAAGAGATGCTATGGCATGTTAAGGTGCTGCGCCACAGATTTAATGGTTGTTATACCTTGTATTGTACATCCTGGTCTGAACATAAGCTCCTGTTAAAGAAAATAAAAAGCACTGAAGCTCTTTTACTGTCCATTAGCAAAGAGATAAGCTTTGATTTCTTTAGCAAAACTATGTGAACATTTTTTGTATTTTCTGTGCAACCTAATACCAATGAAATTGGGACACTGTGTAGAACGTAAATCAAAACCTAAAACAATGGTTGGTAAATTCTGTTCAACCTATATTCAGTTGAACGCATGATAAACTTTTTATTTAGCAAATATTCATTCATTTTGAATTTGGTTCCTGCAACATGGTTCTAAAAAGCTGGGGCAGGAACAAGAAAAGACTGAGAAAGTTGAGGAATACTCAAAAAAACAGGTGTTTGTATCATTCCACAGGTGAACAGGTTCACTGGAAACAGGTGAGTGTCATGATTGGGTATAAAAGGAGCATCCCTGAAAGGCTTAATAATGCACAAGCAAGGATAAGGCCAGTTTCACCACTTTGTCAACAACTGAGTGAGCAAATAGTTAAACAGATTAAAAACAATATTTCTCAAGGTACAACTGCAAAGAATTTATGGATTTGATCATCTACAATCCAATATATCATCAAAAGATTCAGAGAATCTGGAGAAATCTCTGCATGTAAGCAGCAAAGTCCAAAACCAGCACTGAATGCCTGTGACCTCTGACCCCTCAGGCGGCGCTGCATTAAAAATCCCCATCATTGTGTAAAGGATGTTAGCAGGTGGACTCAGACTCAGGAAATTCAAAATGAGTGAATATTTGAAAAGAAAAAAAACAGTTTATCAGTTGAACTAGAAAACATCTTGTCTTTGTTGTGTATCACAAATCATAGTATCCTGTTTTTGTGTTGTACACAAAACATTGAAATTGAGGTTGTACATTTTTATTTAAAGGCCATGTGAAGACTTGCTAAGTGGTCTTAAAATAGTCTTAATTTTATATATTTGCCGATACATAATCCATTATTTAAGTATCTGCGGTCGTGTCAGACATTTCTGGAAGAACACAAACCCATTTAAGTTATGTGCATTTCTCCTGAAGATAACGATTTCTGTGATTTATTTAGTGACAGAAAAAGGAGGTCAGAGCAGAAAGATTTATTTATTTATTTTATTGTTTATTTGATGTGGACATCAGAGTAACGTCGGACGAACCAGGTGCATTGTTCGAGTATCTTAGCACAGGTGCTTATTCCCAATACTTGTCCGAAGGAGGCTTTTGAAATGATGAAATAATTGAAATATTTAGAGAAAGTAGGGAAGAAAAGAAAAAAAACCCACTGTATTATAACATTACAGAAATAATAAAAGCAGTTGTTCCAAATTAAATATATATGTATGTTGTAAAGCAAAGGCAGTATGATAAATAAATCATCCCATCAAAATTATTCATGTGAGCAATGTTGTTTTGATTTTAGCCATTGTTTGAGTCCTTTGTTAAAAGCCTTACTGATTTTCTCTAGTTTTAAATTATTGGGTAGAGAGTTCCAAAGTTTTGCTCCTTTAACAGAAAGAGCAGACTGACAGAACGATGTCTTGTGTCTTGGGACAATTGATACAATTTTCAAATGTGGAAAGATTGTGTTTCCTTAAAATGCTGCAGTGATGCCATCTCATTGGTTCCATGAGTTTTTTTTTGCCCGTTTGTACATTGAGGTTATGGGTTTTAATGTGGTTGGAGAAGCCTGTGACCATGTGATGCAATATGATAGGTGAGAAAAAACATTTCATGTCATGTACAGTTTTGCAGCTCGATGTGACAGGATAAACAGGCGAGTGACAGAACAGGGCTTAAGTTGTTTGTGATAATGTTCACTCCAACCTACATGCAGGAGTTAGACTCTCAGGTTTGAACAGATCACTGCAGTATATCAATAAAATGA
The DNA here is from genome assembly GCA_008086565.1 of Thalassoma bifasciatum. NCBI lineage: Eukaryota > Metazoa > Chordata > Actinopteri > Labriformes > Labridae > Thalassoma > Thalassoma bifasciatum. Next base: position 156,633 of record RPOG01000964.1, on the reverse strand, counting down.
AGATCCAAGTTACGTCTGCTCTGTTTGAGATTGGAATTGGTAGATGAGCACTGGTAGGACATAACCAGGATTCACTAACGTTACACATTACGAAGTGGAGCACTTTTCCTGCTCCAGGCTTTGGCTTTCCATGTAGGCAGGTTGAAGAGCAGGGAGCTCTCAGAACAGAGCTATACCACCAAATATAATATATTCAATGGCTTCAGATGTGTTTCCATTAACTTGCTTGTCTTTGTGTTAGAGGTTAAGAGTGTTTAGTTATATAAATGCATTCACATTTCACATAGATTGGAATACCTAAAGGCTGAAAGGTCAAATTGAATTCTCTCTCGTTTATGAAGCCCAATGGTTATTGCTCTGTGTATCCATCATCTTCTTTCCATTTTAATTTCAGAACATGCCAAATGTCAGGGACCACGATGCATCAGTGTACCTGCGCCTTCAAGGAGACGCTCTGTCCGTTGGGGGTTATGAACCCAACCCCATATTCTGGGATGAGGTAAGTCTGGTTATTACTGAAATGATTGACTGTCTCATTCCCTGTCTGTGATTCTGAGTCTCCTCATTGAAACCTTAAACCTGAATTGACTGTCTGCGTGTCTGAATGAGAGGTATGACGCAGGATATGTCTATCCTGTTTGGCATAAAATCAATACTTCAATGAGGTAGCTGAATGAAGTTTAATCCTATAATATAGTCTCCGTCAGTTTGACCTTATCTCTTATTTATTAGGTTTTGTTTCCCATGTCTCAATATCTTGCCGCTTCATTATCTTGGAGGTCAAAACATCCCCTTGATGGGACTTCTACTTAATGTGTGTCTCTGTGTGGGTGTGTGTGGGAGAGAGCGAGCGCATGGGCTTTACTTATCTTGCCCCCAGTCATAAACTCATGTATAACTAGAATATTCTAATGCCATTAATCACTTCAAAGTCTTTCATTTATAATTTAGCAGAGGTAATATTACCCTTGTGTGTTCAGCATATAGAGAGGTTTTATGTCTTGTGAAGGAGTTGTTAGTTTAACTGAGCATATGTGATTTAAGTGAGCATGCTTTACAAAAATGTTATTCTATAAACAGAAAAAAGACCAGTCTTGCACATAACATGTTTTAGAGAAATTGTCATAAAACAATTTCATTTCTCTAAACATATATAAATAGAAAATATACATTTTGACTACAAGCTATATAAAGGCCTGCAATAAATGCCTGAATACAAAACAACGAAAGAAGATACTAATAATTCAGGGATGCAAACTTGTCACCTTTCTGCAAAATTTGCTGTTTTGGATCCAAAATAGATCATTTCTGTGATGCATGCAAATCTGCAATAAAATTTTTTTGGGGGAACTGAGGAGTCTTAGTCCATGACAAAAGCCCAGTCGTAATGATTTTAACTCACATTGATGCAACTTTTCCAAGCTTGCTAGACTCACTGGCAAGCTGTTTTTTTTTTTTTTTTTTGTCTTTTTTAAAATGATGTGCTTGTCTCCATTGGTTAAATGCTACGTCATGCTGTTGGTGCATGACTTTGTTGTGCCTGCTCTTATAGACATCAAATCAATTGGCCTCTTAAGGTGCAAGTGGTAGTGAATCCAATACCAATGCCATTATTGAAACTTTTCACAGAAAAGCAGCTTGTCAGAATTAATGAAGAATAACACACTACCACCAAAACTTATGTTTCTGTTAATCAAAGAATTTACACCATAAAATTGTGTGCTTCAATTTTCTTGCTGCTTGTTGTTAAACAATAAATGTAAATATTCACGGATCTTCACAATTATCCTCCAGCATTAAATAAATCATTTTGATCAAAGAGCCTGCACCTACTGGTAGATTAACTATCTCTGTTTTTCTAATGAAAATATGTTTGTAGGAAGAAACAAGTCTTTCTAAAAGTGCTGTTTCCATTCATAGCACAAGTCAAGTATTTGAACACTTGTTTTATGGTTTATCATTCCCAAAGATTTGATAAGTATAATGCACGACAAGGGAGAAAAACAGTGATTTTTATGATACCATCGCTATTCTTCAGCCCCACGTACAGCTTTATTTTTGGTAGCACTGCGGGTGAAATTGCTTTTATTGGAACATTAAACCCAAAGTAGTGAAATCACAAAGGCTGTGAAGAAAGTTATTCAAACAACTCCACACACAAAGTAATCATTAAGGTGGTATTTTAGTGCACAGACTGACTCCTTAAAGTTGAATTTGGAAATAAATCTCTCTAAAAGCTTGATTTGACAGGTGATCCTAATGGATGTGGACTGTTTGTCAAGGACAGGATTTTTGGAGCGGTTTGTTAAGAGGAATAACTGGCTCAGTGGAAAGCAATCTCTGTTTTTCTCTCATCCTTGTTTTCTGCACTAATTCCTCATGCATTTTGATTTATTCATGTATTCTTTTATACCTCTGCTTAGTGCTGAACAATACAACACAGTCCTTCCTCTATGGCACTCACGAATAAACATCCAACCTGTTTAACTCGCTGGCTGCTGCTTTCAAAGCAGAGAGCCCCATACTGCCAACCGTTTCAGAGCGTTTTAACTGATCGTTCAAAACCCATAAAAGATTGTGTTCACGCCTATGTAAATATGAAACAACCAAAAGAAAGAGGAGACTTCTTCCATCGGGGAAAAAAGGTTTGTTTTGACCTTTTTCTGTTCTTTAAAGATGGACAGTGAAATAAAGACTGGTCTGGTGTGTCACCTGTTTTTGACTTTAAACAAAGCTTGTTTCCTCTGTTTTTTTTTGTTTTTAGTTTTGTCTCTGAAGCTTCACACTTTGATCCTACCCATGATCTCCTTGTCTTCTCATTGTGACACATTCCCCACTTCAGTGTGAGCTATCCCAACTTTTCCGACTAGCAACATCTGCCATTGTCTCACTGTCATTTCTTCTCATAATCTTTGCTGATCTCTCATCCAAAGAGAGCACCACTGTCATTTACAGGGGTGGAGTTTACGAGCCTTAAATTAATGAACAAGCTCTGCCTGTCCACTGGCCCGCCCAAAAACAGAATGAAGAAAATATTATTGTCTATAGACGTCAGTGGCAGCCAATGAGTGAAGAATCATATTGTGGAGGTAAAATTTGAATGAATGTCAAAAAAGGATCTGAAAGCTTGATTTAAATATGTTAAGAAATTTAAATGACTCAGCTTTTTTCTAAATACTGGGTTAAACTGTGTATTTTTAGGACACTGATAATGTGTTCCTGCTTGTTTGACTGATGTCATGTCTCTGTTTGATCAAGCCGGTCTGTCTACACACTGAAAAACCACACGGTTTAGCATTGACCTCAGTGTGGATCTGACCAGCGTTCACTCAGTTAAAGGTATAAGACTGCAGGAAGTTTGGACATGAAACGTCAAATTAAAAAATAATAATACTAAAAAAAATCATTCTGGTCTTGTTACAACAAAAACTTAATTATTTTCTTATCCAGAAGAGTCAGATTTCCTGACACGGTATCCACTCTTCTGACAGTCCAACACTGTGATTAAAAGCCCCTTTGCTGTAAATGGCCATGTGCTGAATTGACCCTGTGTGGGTCTGTTTTGTAACCCTGAGATTTTAGCGTGTTGGACTCCTCTACACGCTCAGAGCTTTTCATTGTGCCGGAGCTGCTCCTTTTGTTCTCGTCATGCAGCTGAGTGTAGCTTTGATGTCTTGAGCAGCTTGGAAGAAGAAAGGAGAGATACAGAAAAAAGAATTAACGCGGCGACGGAGAGAATAGACGGAGCCCACCGAGTGAAGATGAGCAGGATCGATGGCTCTGGAGGGATTGTGAGACGTGTGGTGCCTGGGACAAAGCATGCAGCTCCTGCGATACTCCATCTGACTGTCAGAGCTCAGTATTAATGCAGGAAGTCTCTGTTCACATGAAAGCAGCAGCCATCACTTCCTATATCCCTGTGATGTTGCAGTCTGAAGTGCCACTGTTGATGTTAATTGTATTTGAACCTGTCTTCCTCAGTAGTTCTTTTTAACAGCTGACTTCTGATTTAAAGAGTCACATAAATTTGATATGTTCTACATGTAAAGCAGCGAGTCTGTGAAGCCTGATGCACCCGCAATTCCAACCAGCCCACTACAGGGGACATAGAGGACTAATGTCTGACCCAACACTGTCATTCTGAGCCCCCTGAGTCAGACAGGTTAGTGTAGGTGGAGAGAATATGAAAAGAAGGAGGTCTACACGTCTCAACATAAGTTTCAAGAGCTAAATGCTCAATACTGGCCGTGCTGATGGGGGAGAGTTAGAGCCGTCCAGATGGAAGCAAATTAGAGCTTGGAGCAGGAACTGAAGGATGGAAAGGTATGATCTAACAGATGTTGACTTCCTGGTGAGAAGGAGTCATTGCAACAGATGCTACAGGATTGTGTTTTGGCTGTGACTGTTTGAGTTTACTGTCACATGTAGTGACTCTGCTCTGAGTCATTGTGTTCATGTCAACAGTGATAAGGAAAGGGGGAAAAAAAGGAGCAGAACAGCATGGATGACACAGGCTTTTGGATGACGCAGCAACATTGAAAGTCCAACAACCTGCTGCAGAAAATTATTCTCTTTTTCAGAAATGAAGAAGTTGACAACCAGGCAGAAGTCTACATTTTTAAAAGTAACTTACTTTCATGCTTTGAAAACCAAAGAAGAATGAAATAAAAAGGGAATCCACCTCATGCAAGAAGAGAAAAGGTGAAGCATGCACTCAAGTCTGCAAAGAGAGGGACTCATGGAGGCTCGAAACTCTGAAATTCAGTCTTATGTGCTGCAAACCAGTGTGATGCACTGCAGTGCAGACTTTCACCTGTGTTCATATAGCAGATGTTTTATTGGAGACGACAAAGATCATAGAAGCAGACTGAAAAAGCTCTGCTGTAGTTTCTATTTGTTCAAAGGTAATCTGATTGGATGATATTGGATTGGATAACATTTTGAAAATAGGTTGTTCAAAAAAGAAAAATGGATCTAGAATTGGATTAGATCACATAATCTTGTCCTTGTTTTAATCTGGATGAAACCTTCAGTTTATGTTGTTCAAAACTTTTCTGTAGGATTTTAATAACTTTGATTAAAAAAAAAAAAAAAAAATAATAATAATCAGGATTATCTTGATCCCTATAGGGGGTAGGATTTCGTGAAGAAAATGTAGTAAAACTTTAAAATTGGTGAAATGATACAACATTTTTATTATGTAGTGCATATACTTTTATTTATATTTTGCACTTGACTTGTTTAACCATTACAGAGAAAGTAGATGAAGTAGGTTCAGGCTGCCAAAGAAACCTTTTAATCAAGTAAAATTAAAATCAAAATGATCTTGTCCCCATGAAATACTTCCCAAACAGTTTTGAATAAGTAATAACTAAAAATATTGATTACTTTTGTCATTCATCACTGTATATTGATTTCAAAGAAATAATCAGGGATGAAACTGTCAAAAATAATTTAATAGTTTTATTCCTTACTACATGTCCAGTCAGTCCCTTATTCTCAGATTTTTATCTAAGCTGCTTTCTAAATACCTAGGATGTTTTTCTTGATGTATATTTGTTTTTATTTGTTGTGGCTCAGGTGAGGAGTCATTAAAGAAATTATAAATTGGAGATAGATGTTTATTTGTTTGATCCAGATTAAATTTTTATAACTGGCCCCTGAATTTTACCACTGGTTATGTTAATGATCAATATCTTCTAAACATCCATGATAGAAAAAAATCACATCAGTCATGTACAGTGTGTGCTGTTAGAGAAGTTAGCAATGTAGACAGAGGATGTTGTTGTTCCAGGCTGTAAACATGTTTATTACTGCTGTGAAAATGACTTTTTGGCAGGTCTAGGCCTGTTAACGCCCATCAAATGTTATTTTATTAACAGAGAACCAACATCAAGACAAGACACAAGACAGGAGATTTGATTTCACTTTAACCCACCATGAGTACAGACCTTTGCGGCATTTAGCAAGTTACACTGGAGAGGAACAACTGGTTTCGGTGTGGTTTCTTCTGGAGCCAGCCCTGAAGTGGACAATCATGCCGCAGTTTTTAACACTTCCACATCCACTCAATATTTTTAGATCAGAGGTTGCTGTTTAGTTGTGATGCTGTTCTGCTTCAAACAAGTGTTGAGTTTCTACAGGTCTTGATGTGATCAAAACATGGAAATGAACAAAAGAAAACCCACTTCAAAAAACAAAGAAAGTAAAATGGCTTCTGAGTTCAAAAAGATGGAGTGGAGGTTTTAATCTTCACATCCACCCTCTGTTTCCACCAAAGTAAATGGTAGACTAACTGAAAATAGGCCTCAAAACACCCTATGAAAGGGGGGAAAAAAATCTCTTCCAAGATTTAACTTTCTGAAAGAAACTGTGGTCGTCACACACACACATACACACACACAACTCTCCACTCAAAATATTTGAGAGATTTTCTTTTTTTCTAAAGTGCTATTCCTAATAACTATTTTAAGTCCTTATCATTTTAGTATAATAATAATGGTAGGGGTGATGATAATAATAATGATTATTGTTGCTGTTATTATGATTATAATTATTACTAATTTTTTAGCTTATTTCTTTTTATCTTGTTTTGTTTTTTTCTTATTCTATTTTATTATTTTATTGTTGCATCTTTTGCACTTGGAATGTTTGTGAGCTGCTGTGACATTGAAATTTCTCCCATGGGGGATCAATAAAGACTATTCTATTCTATTCTAAAACACACACACATACACAAAACAACCAACTGAAGGTGTTGGCTGCCATGTGTCACACACTGAATAAGGGAAAGAAACTCCTTTTAAAGAGTAGCCTGGCTGATGAACACAGGGCTGAGTGTGACAAGGACGGGTGATCTCAATCATGGACTCGTTGGCAGCTCTGGAAGTCAAAGGAAACCTGCAGACCACCAGGCCCCACCTGCAACAACAGAACAGGACCTAACCACATTTCATTTGTGTTTTTCTCCAGGTGTCGGATAAATTTGCTTTCAGCCTGTTTGACCTGGACTGGGATGTCTTCATGCAACACATCGAGGGCGCTATCAACAGAGTTCCTAATCTGGAGCAGACTGGCATCAAGTCTACAGTCTGTGGACCAGGTACTCACAAATGCACATTAACACAGACACATACACTAATATAAAACCATTAACTCATGAATCCACTGAACCAAAGCACCTTTTCAATAAGTCATGATCCTCTTTCTTGCATTAAGAGTCAAAGTGAGGAACAAGTGATTCTTGTCACTTGTTAATTGAACATGTTCTAATTTCAAAAAGTAATGTAAGTGCTTTAGAATTAGTGTCTGTGAACTATTTTGCAAACCCATTTTCACCTTCACTCATGAATACCTACCTGACAGGAGATGAAACAACTGTGGTGTAGATGCTGTGATCATCTCTCAAATGGATATAAATTTACTGTAGTTACTTTTCAAGTGCACCTGTCTGTAGTTATGCTGCAGAAAATGTTACAGTAATGAGTTTGATTTTTCAACATCCTGGTATTTCTGAGTCTGACTGAAAAACCAATATTGACAGACAGATACTGCTAAAGTAAAGATCCACAAAAGGAAATATGGCATGTAAAAGATGGTGGAGACAAAAAAAGAAGCCATGATGACAGGACTGTTTAAGGATGGAAAGGAGGGAAAGCTCAGGTAAAATGGAGTTAAGGATTTTATCAGTACCATACTGTTGTTCTGGTCAAAGAAAATCTCAACACTTGTGAACTCACAGTCCTCAGCTGTCAGGCAGAAACAGAGTCCTCTCTCTTTACCTGCACAAAACAAACCCCAGCTTGAAAGCTAACTCCATCTTTCTTCCTGTTGAGTCCTGTTAAATGAGTATTTCTGCATCCAGCACAGACAAAATATACAGTCATGGACTAAAGCATTGGCACCCCTGGGATTTTTCAAAAAAAACACCATTTCTCCCAGAAATTGTCGCAATCAGAAATGTTTTTGGTATGAATGTGTGTATTTACTCAATGTGCATTGAGAAAAACACAAAAAAGCTGAAGAAAAAAGACAAAATTGACACTTTTTTACACAAAACGCAATAAATGGGCTGAACAAATTGTTGGCACCCTCAACTCAATATTTTATTTCACACCCTTTGGAAGAATAAACCATCAAAACCAATCACTTCCTTTAACCATCAATAAGTTTCTCATACCTCTCAGATGGAATTTTGGACCACTCTTCTTTTGAAAACTGCTCCAGGTCTCTCAGATTCGAAGGGTTCCTTCTTGCAACAGCAATTTTGAGATCTCTCCATAGCTGTTTAATAGGATTTAGATCCAGACTCATTGATCACTTCAGAACTCTCCAGTGCTTTGTCTCCAGATGGTCTTGTATCCTTGAGATTGTTCATATTTTTCAACAATCTTGCATCTTAAGTCCTCAGACCCTCCTCAGCTCTTCTTTCTCTTCTCCATGCTTGCCATAAGACACAAAGGCTCACGACAAAAAGGTTGGGTCAACTTTTATACATTCTAACTGGCGTCAGGTGTGATTTCTATATTACCAGCACCTGTTACTTGCCACAGCTGAGTTAAAACAAGCATCACCTGCTTGAAATTAAAGGATTTACCCACAATTCTACAAGGGTGCCAACAATTTTGTTCAGCCCATTTTGTACGTTTTGTGTGAAATTATGTTTGTTATGGCTTTTTTTCTTCAGCTTTTTTGTGTTTCTCTAATGCAAATCAAGGACATAAACAGATTTGTACCAAAAACATTTGTGATTGCAACAATTTCTGGGAGAAATGGTGTGTTTTCTGGAAAAATTCCAGGGGTGCCAATACTTTCATCCTCAACTGTATAACCATCTTAATGAATAGTGAAATTAAATGACTGTTCGTGTTTGTTGTGGAGAAACACAACAAACACGCCTCAAAATGCCCGCTCTCACTAACATCTGTTATGCACATTGGTCAGAGAACATTGAGTCCTGTCAAATGACGCAGTGTTGAAAAAAAAGAACGTTTTACACAGCTGAACTGAAAACAGCCTCTCCTTTTTGAATCTGTGCCTTTTGTGTCTAATAGCATATAAAATCAATGGGAGACTCACTCTACAGCCACTATCAGACAATATTAAGTGTTATTAAAAAGAAACAACTCCCAGTGTGCTCTTTAAGAGAGAGTTGTGTAAATGGAAACCTTCACAATAGTGGTAGTGTTTTGACTCCCATAAGTAAATGTGGTATGTGCTTAAGAAAGAAAAAGAGGAGAACATAGAGGCTGTTTCTCCACTCTTGGCTATTTACACTTTTACACACACACACACACTCTTATGTGACCTTTCTTTGATAGATAATGGTAGTAGCTAGCTCATAGCTATCAACACATAAGTAGGCAACATTCAAAGAAAAGTCAGAGCTGGAGGTGTTCATTTCTGTTGCTCTCAACATGTTCGAGAACTCCACTGGTGATAATGGGTTTCACCTGTGTTCTGATTCTTCAACTTACAGTTTGTTACCACATCACCCCACAACATTTATCTTCTGTGTTTTCAGAATCATTCACAGCAGACCATAAGCCCTTGATGGGAGAAGCTCCAGAGGTCAGAGGTTTCTTCCTGGGCTGTGGCTTCAACAGTGCTGGTAAGTGCAGCCAAAAAAACATGGCAAGCTTTAAAAGACAGAAGAGAAAAAGGGAGAAATGTAAGAACACATCTGATTTAACAAAGTCAGAATGTCAATATCCTGGGTTTGTAGAACACAGGAGGCTCATATCACTCACAGTAGGATACTTTGAAAGCCTGATGTTTCAGTGCTCTCCCTGGGGAGACACTCGAAATAATAGAGCTGTAAAGGTCAAAGAAATCTTCATAGAAGGATGTCTCCTTTCTCCTGTTCAGTTAAGAAAAAGGAGACAGACTGAGGAAGGAGAAGTGGCCAAAGAGGGGATTCTGGATTCTGACCTCAAAGCACGGATGGATAAAAGTGCTTCTCAATTTCTTTTAAGTGAATCCATAGATAAGACACACATACACAGGAACAACAGCTGAAGCCACTTTCTTCCTCCCTCCATTAGCCTTCCTTTGACATTAAACTTGGAGGGATGTGAATATCTTAGCAGGGAGGGAAAATGGATGGAGAGGAGGCACAAAGGGCAAAGTAATCACCACCAGGGATAAGAGATAGCTGAGAGAAAGCCTTCTTTTCCTTCTTAAAGACCACAAAGGTTAACCTCTAAAGCTGTTTCAGTTAGGGGTCAGGAGATGCAGAGGAGTGGAGCTCTGACAGTTGAGTTTTCAAAGAGGAAAGGAAGCTGATACAAACCACGCCAGCACATGTTGGGGTATATCCAGAGCAGTGTAACCACTTCTTTTGTTGGATAGACACTTCAGAGGGAGCACCAGATGTGTTGCCTTCATTTTAAAGGATGTGACACGTTGGTTCTCAAACGTTTTTCCCCAGAGCCCCCCCTACTTATGTCTCAAACACGTTCAAGGAAGAGAAGTTTGTGTCTACTTTTCTGTTCTTTCGTAATCGACAGTCGAACACAGGCTGGTTTCAACAGAGTAACCTGTTTTTGACCAAAATACTGAGAAAACGAGCTTTGAATACGTCTGAACTTTTCCAACTAGCAACGTCTGCCATCATCTCTCTGTTATCTCTTCTCATAATTTGTGCTGATCTCTCATCCAAAGAGAGCACCACTGCCACCTATAGGGCTCAGTTTGTCAGTGCACTAGTTCACAAACCTAATATTGATGGACACTATAAGTTAGAGGAAACAAAGAAAAAAAAGCAACAAATGAGATGAATTCCCTTTTTTTAAAAACTACCAAAAGGACATAAACACATGGTCTAAAGTGCTGCATAAACAGTCCAGGCTCGTAAGAATGCCCATAGATAATCAAAAAACCAAACAAAACGGCAGTCAAAACATATCTCACTAAAGAAACAAGCATTATAACATAAATTAGAAAATCATAAATAGATAAATAGAAAGAAAAGGAAAAATGGAGGAGATGCAGTCAACAGAATTAGCAAAAAAAAAAAAAGTGTCTGTTCTGAATCCAATGACGAGCTCGCCTGCCTGCTATTCGATACTCTTTTATGTAGCAAAATAAGGACCTTGGATTTGTGTTTCTTTTGGGTCTCCATCTGTACACAACTAAAGAGGGCTGTACCAAAACACTGAGGTACAAATACATGTCCCCCTACATTTGGATACTTTATCTTAACTGAAATACTTCTGAGATGAGTACAGCAGCACAGCTCAGGCTGTGGAAGTGTTGATGGTTCATTTCTGTCTTGTTCTGGACAAACTGATGTACAAATGGTCATTAATTGTTGAGCCCTCTTTCAGCCATGTTGTATTTTTCCTCTTTTCTCTCCTCTTTGCCGTCTGATTTGTGATGTTGGGTTCTGAAATGAGGTGGATGATGTACTTCAGTAATTGTGTCCTCTGCTCTGTTTTAAAGTGTCATGCAGGGAAAAGCCCATTGAAACTGACCAGCTGTCACAGATATAGCACACCTGCTACCAGAGGCTGGATAATGAGGGATTTTAAGCCAGCAAAGCACAGCACGGATGGTTCAGAGTCCTTCTATTAGCCCGGACACACGCTGTTATATTCAGTACGCTAACAAACAAGTCAAAGCAGGAACTTTGTCAAGTCCTCTTTAGTTTCTTTTCCATCTCATTCTATCTTTCTGCCTCTGGTCTTTTTGTCTCTGACACAGGAAAAAAAGCTCATACTTATCTTGTTATGTCACGAAACACATTCACAGTCAGGAAGTCACTCAGCGTATTCACGTCATAGCTACAGGACTCATTTAGAAACCATGAGATCACGACAAACGGACAATAAGTGATCATCCACTACTCAGAAGCTCTTAAGCTGTTGTTTTCTTCTTCCCAATTTTTAGACATTTTACTTAATGGAGTTCTCATTCTGGTCTCCTTTTATACTTGTTACTAAGCAACCTTGAAGTTTTTGCTTCTTGTTGTCAAAATCAGCACAAAGAACTTTTCACTTTGAATGCATTTATTTGTTGTAATTATGAATCTTTTTCAGCTTTCAACTGCTGCACCTCTGCACATCCTTAATCCCCCTCTTATTCATAATCACAATAATGAGCACCTTTACTGGTCTCAAGAAGTGACGAAGCTTTTACCATGAGAAAAAAAACGGTTGTATTTAGGCTGACAGTGGAGGCTGAGAAAGCAGCAGGGGTTAGTTGTTCAAAGCTTTTCCAAAGAGGGGTTATCCTGCTTTCCCATATTTGAAACATGCATAGAAAGTAACAATCCTCGATGTACATATTGAATTAGGGAAGATTTCCAAACTGCTACATGTATGTATTTTGTAAAAATCTCTTAATCAGTCGATCATCATAAATGAGGCTCAGCATTTCAACATCCAGCATATGCTGAAAGGAAATGCCCCCCCCCCCCTCCTAGTTTAAACAGTAATGCACAGCTGATTGAGAGTAGTTGCCTCTCAATTGGGGGTCAGAGGTTCCATCCAAGCTCCTGCAGACACATATCAAAGTGTCGTCGTCAAGCAACGCCCCAAATGACTGCTGCTGTGGTTAAACAGTGTGAGTATGAGTAAGGTTACCTAATACTGAAGGCTCCTCACTGTGGCAGCCTGTATCACTAGTGAGTGATGTGTGAATGAGAACAGCAGGGTAAAAGAACTTTGAGAGATCAGATAGACTAGAAAGGTGTTTGAGAGGTACAAGTCCATTTAGTTCAAGTAAAGACTTCACAGTAAATGTCTCAAGACACAAGAAGAAAGCTGATATTTATAAAGACTCAGTGCAGAGGAGAGGGAACGCTAATGGCTGATGTAAAAAGGTACAAATGTTTGCACAGCATTTATCAACATGGAGTGAGAGATTAATGGAGGGTTAATGAAGAGGGGAGTTCCAGAGGCAGACAGGCGATAAGACGAGCGGTGGCACAGGCACGAGAGTTCACACGCAGATACACGCTCTCACATCAGCCTGGTTATCTGGGCTGACATTTATCAGTGCCACCTCGCCTTGCTGCTTGTCTTCACATTGTGTGGAGAGAACTCCATCATCCCCCTCCTCCCTCAATCTCTCTTCCCCTGTTCCGATTCATCCATCCATCCATCCATCCCGTTTGTCCGACCCGCCATTCAAACATCGGCCCGGGCCCAGCCTGGAGTGACGGCGCCGCAGCGCGAGTGAAGCGATGAGAGATAGAGAGACGGAGGGGTCGCTGTGAGACATAAAGATGAAGGGATGAAAGAGTGGTGCAAGGACATGCAAGGACTGGTGGCGCCGCTGCATAGTGATGTTCTGAGCGTGTACACACACAACCCAACACACACATGCAAATTACCAGCTACAACACAACAGAAGGGGGTTGCTGAAGGGGAAGCTCATTACCACAGCAGTTTTGGGTCTGGGTGGATGAAATATTGAATTGCCAGCGTTCATATGCTGCTTTCTTTGAAACACACAGACTGCAGAAGATGTACGAGTGCAGATGATGAGATTAAATTGCTCCAAGGATGCTGTGAGCAAGGGTCAAATGATAGAACAAAGATCAGCACTAACCTCTGTAGGTTATATCACGCACAGAGGCTGAGGCAGAGACAGAAAAGAGCTTTTCTGTTCATTACTGACGTACTCTCCACATCCTCCAGACATGCTGCAGGTGAGAGAGAAAAATGTCCTGAGCGGTGCAGATTTTTACTCATTTTCCAAACTGTCAACTGTAATGGGTCGAGTAACTGTGAGCATACAAACACAAGTGGTTGCTCTGACTGCTTTAATCATTGTCATTATCACTAATTGTTAGTTTACTTTTGAGTAATCGTTAAATCTTTGTTTACAAAAGGTCAGAAAATAATGGGACTCCTTCACCAAAGTCTGATCAAACAGACAAGAATGCTGTCTTACCCTTGGACTCTATTTCAGACCAATGTTCTCAGTATAAGACAATATACAGCCAACAAACTTTGAAAGATCATAGCGAGTTGAGAAAATTTAGGCCTAAAATGAGAACTAATATCTATAGAGCTCGGACTGCTGAGGCATATGACTGTGTGTGAGGTTGAACTGTGCCAAGATGGTTGTATTTTCAGAGACACCACGTCAAACAAAAACCTAGCTCTATTAGCTTAATAACACCAAAGAATCATATTTAGAACATGAGTTTCAAAGACCTCTATCTCATCAACATGATAAATAGCTTTCTTAAAAAAATGTTAGAACATATTCTCCCCCTCAAGGATTATCAAACTACTGTGGGCAGCTAAAGTTGTATTTTAGTTGTAATGATACGAATTGTTTCTCATTTTTAAAATAAGCAGTATTTGCATTGACGGAAAACATATTTCGCGCCGCCTTTTACCATTGTACAGTTTTGATGCAACCCACTTCAGAGGGCTTGAATTTATACTGACACTGAAGTATTGTGTGTCACAGTGAGTGATCACCAACGCAGCACAGGTGGACTCGAATGCTGAGAGGCTGTCAAATTTGTGCATCAAAAAGTAACAGGGAGGCCCTTGTCTATTCTAGAGAATGGGCAGAGACAGCTGAAACTGTGATGTTATGAGAAGAAGAGGTTTACAACTAGAGTGTTTGTGCAGGTAAATCCACAATATGTGTGTCTGGCTCAGGTTGGTGCTGAGCTGGTCGGGATTAAAGTTGAACATTGTAAGCTCTGATGAGTGACCAGACGGGAACTCTGTTCATGCTAACTCTAAAGCTGGGACGGGACAGCAAAAAGTTCATCTTTACTGGGCAAAAGTTTTATTAGATATAATGAACAGCCTGCCTTTTACTGATGCCTGTCCCAAACAGAGACTGGCAAATTTCCAGATTGAAACAAGTTAAAAAAAGTTTGTGTTAAATGTTGAAGGCTCTGTTAGGACTTCATAAGTGATCTTGAAGTATCTCCACTTCATAATCCACAGTTTAAAACAATGTTACCAGAGCCATAGTTGGATACTTTTAATTAGGGATGTAACAATGCATCGCAGGGCTGGTTAAAATTTAAAACAGATTTTAGTCTCATCTTACAGTAAGTTTGTTTGTTGGAATAAATGTGTACTCTGTTCTGATATGTAAATAAATCAAAACCAAAAGTCCCGTCCCTGGGACAGTCATTGAAGTGGTGGGGCCAGCAGCAAATTTACCTCACTGTCAACCTCTGTAAATGTTGTGTGTGTTTAAAATATGCTGTCATGGCACAGTTTGTGTTTTGCAGTTACTCCCTCTCTCAGAAAAGTGTTTTTTTTGTTGTTGTCATTGTTTTGGGGTTTTTTGTCTGAGAACTAATTGAAAAAATCTTTTCAGTCACTTTTTGTCTGAAAGCCTATTCTGTTAAAATGATCGTGACTTATTATTGGAAATGCGATCAGATCTTGAGTCGAGTGTATTGTTACAGCCCTACTATTAAATGCTATTTAACAACAAATTCATGCATTATTTCAACAATTTGCATCCTGCAGTAAGTTGTCCTGAACAAAGAAAAGTAGTGTTAAAAAGATCCACGCTCCATTCATCCACTACTGAGGCAAGTTTACATCTTGGCAAGAGTCATGTCGTCATGACAGTAAGTCAAGAGGATAATCCTCAAACAAGAGACCAGAAGATCTGAACCAAAGTTGACTGAAAATCAATTTTGCAGGTAGATACTGAGAAGAACAACACACAGTATGTCAGGACAGATATCTTTAAGAGATCAAAAAGTTATTGCCACCCTAGTTAATGTCTTTTCTCTTTCCTTAGGTTTCTGAATGTAATCATTAGTCAGCCTTTATGCTCCTTATTTTCTTGCTTCTTGTGTCTGTCAGGTATGATGCTGGGAGGAGGCTGTGGCAGAGAGCTGGCTCATTGGATCATTCATGGACGCCCTGAGAAGGATATGTATGGTTATGACATCAGGTATGTACAGTGTCACACCCCATAATAATTCACTCCAAGAGTTTGATAGTCGACCATGAAGAGCAGCAGAAACAGGAATACTGGGGATTACATCTGGATTATTGTGATGTCTAATTAGTGGAACTCTCTCAATTCTTCCTCTGCTTTCAGGCGTTTCCACAACTCACTGACAGACAACCAACGCTGGATCAGAGAGAGGAGCCACGAGTCCTACGCCAAAAACTACTCGGTGGTTTTCCCCTTTGATGAGCCTCTGGCCAGCAGAAACATGAGGAAGGATCCTTTCCACCAGGTAGACCAGGAGTCTGATCTCCCCAGCTTTCCAATGTACTTGTACATGTAAAAATGTACTTTTTAGTTTCTTGTATGGAGATATGAACTTTATTTTAAGAAACTAAATGAGTACATTTTCATACCCAATTTGCAGGTCTTGTTTTACACTTTACAATCACATCAGGCATTATTTCTGCTTTTCATATCCTGAAACGAGGCCTTTTTTTTTAGCCTTATCTGGTGAATGTGGCTCATATTAAATCGAATAACAATTTTAACTTTTGATAAAGCAGAAACACTTACTTGTATTTTTAGTTTTTGCAGTTTGAAGAGTTCAAAGAAAAAACATTGAATGTTTTACAATTTTTTGTGTGTTAGCAAGAGTTCTTTCAGCTCTGAGTCTTTCAAGTCAACAAAGGTTTCAATAATGTTTCACTTTTTGAAGTTTCAACTTAGCAAATAATAGAAAAGAAGTCTGAAAAGATCTCGTACTTGTTTTATGAAGGTCAAGAGTGTTCAGGAAAATATTGTCTAACTCAAAAACAGGTTAAAACACAAACTTATCTGTAAGGTAATAGTGGAAGTCTCTTTATTCAGTTGTTTTTCTGTGTTTTGTGTCTCAGGAAGGTTAGATATAAGCTGGATGAAAGCAGAAACACTTTTTTTTTCATCGTCTCCTTGAAATGTAACTTGAATACTCATCCATCATTCTCCTTGACCTGACCAAACACACTAAACACACCATAACCCCAGTTTTACTCAAGTGCAGTTTCAGTTATGTAACTGAAGCTTTCAGTGTGTGTGATAAAAGTGTAGGCTGTGTTGTGTATCTCTGTGGAGTTACTCAGACTTACCTTTTGGCTTGTGTGTATCTGAGGGGAACTTTGTGGCCCCGTATTGACAAAGTTTCCTAATATAGAAGAATCAGCTCTTCCAGTCACAGGAGAATCTCTGCTGCCGTTTAATCAGACCAGACAGCTTTGATCAAATCCTGTATTTTACTCTTTGCATGACTCACTCCTTTTTTTGCTTTACCATTCATTTCACTGCCTGTGAAGTTTTTCCTTGCACCTACACGTAGCCTTCACTATTCTATCCTACATTCATTATTCTATCTTTCTGACATCTTCCTCCAACATGATTTCCTCTTCTATTCATTGGGCTTTTCATTCCTAGTCTATTTCTGATCATCTTTCTTCCTGTTGTTGCCACTTTCTTTGTCTTCATCATAATCTGTGTTTTGTCTGAGAGAACAAGAGAGGCTTTTATTTCTGTCTCTCTATTAATCTCCCTAACCTTGCGTCTGATTGCATAAACAAGATGCAGACATTTGGATAAAGCAAATTTATACGCCGTATATGCTGCTTCAAGGTGCTGCTGTGTAGACTTAAGCATCTGTTTGTGCACAAATGTACAAAAAATAAGAATATTCATTGAGTGGCTGACTGCCTTCAGCCTGTCTGTGGCTTGTGTGTAATCTTCCTCTTGTTGTATGCACACAACAAACAGAAAGCATGAGTCTGGGGTCTACGTCTGTGGGTTTTGGACATTTGGCACCTTTTAACTTTGAAAATAACTGAGTTTACTGCTACAGACCAGTTGACTTTAAAATAACACAGCAGTTTTGTGTTAAATAGATTTAACTACGTATAGATGAAGAGTGAGTCTCCACACTCTTTGTCACTAAAAACGAAGCACTATGATCATATATTAACACTTCAAGGCCCTCATCTGTCTGATTTTGCACGGACTGTTAAAAAGGGAACTTGAACTGCTTACACTTCTTCATGTATGTCAAAAATGTCCACACACTTCTAGAATGTAACTTTATTTTCAATGAGACCTCTCTTTAGCCATGTATCTTTTGTTGTTCATGTACATGAGTCCTTGGGTCACATGGGATCCAAACCAGGGGTTCCCAAACTTTTCATGCTGGTGATCTGACCCTTGGAAAACACTAAGAGACCAATTCAAATCAGACTTAAACAAAACAAAAAAATAAAAATAATAATTTAGCTGTTCCTTAGAAGATTTAGGTTTCCTAAATCAATATGCCATAACCGATACTGTTGCAATCCTGGTTCAGAGCGTAGCCACACTGGCCATCTGCACCTCCCCCAAACACCCATCAACCCTTAAGTTCAGTTCAGTTTAGTCAGTGTGACTGCAAGTAAACCATGCTCATGCATTGTCCACTTAGCTTTGGCCCATAACACAACATAAGCATACAAATGTAACAAGGACTTGACGTATATTCCATGATATATAGTTGCTGTGATGGCTCCTCCCTACAATAATTTTAAACATTGGGCGGCTGTTAAAGGGCTGTGTCGGACCAAAATGACAAAAAAGTTGCTAAAGTCATAGCCTTGTGAACTGACACTTCATGATGGTGTAAGTGATATTGTGCTATGCATGCGTTGGCAATCGTGCTTGAATCTGGTTCAAAAGTGGTGCGACCATGAGCTGTACTGGCTAGCAGGACAACTTTGACTGTTACGGATGGCCAATGTGACAACACCCTTTGTCACAGAATGGAGAACCATGGGTCAAATATTTTCTGCTAGCATGGGTTTATGTAAAATGTTATCTCTACTTTTATTGATATTTTAACAATAACAGATGCAATATAGATTTGTAAAGAGCTTTTTTATTCTGAAAGCCACTGTGTCACCTTCAAACCAGGGATCATCCCAGTTTAAGTCAAAATAAAGAAACTTTGCATGTTCAAAACCTCAGTTATAGCACTCATTCTACAGATGTAACAGTCCTCAGTGCTGTCAGTGGCTCAGGGGCTGTGGAAAAAGTAAAGAGCTTTATCCAGCCCTCAGACTTCCTGACTCAAACTTTGCAGACTATCTCTCATTATTTATGAATGTAAGTTGAATAATGAGTGAAAGATTCCCATGGTGCCAATCTGGTTAGTTGTCTTTTAGAAATGTATTTTGAAGGTTATAAAAACTAAATGATACCTTGATGTTAGGTTAGAATTTTATTTGCAAATGTGAACTATTTTCTAGTTCAACACTTAAACGCGTGTTCACATATCAGCCCCACATTAACCAGTGCACAACCGTTCTAGTGGCAGAAGTCTGGATTTAAGTCTCTAATTGGGAGAAAAGAACCATCCTTCATGTCTTTGTATTTGATATTTGTATCTGTCCCTGTCTCTCTGTCTCATGCACGTTTCATGTCTTCTCTGCTCAAATATAGCGGCAGATATCTTCTTCAGGCCCGAGCAGACAGCAGTTAGCGGGGTAACTTATCCCCAGCAGCTGCATTTATTAATGCGCTGCCTTGCCAACATGACTATAAATGATACACTTAGCATTGCTGGCCCGTTCTCGAATGTCTTTCAGCTTCTTTTCTCTCCTCAGTCCGACAAAGGCTCTTAATGGGCCTCGGCACCATATTTTATGCATTAATGACCCACTTAGCCCTGCTTTCCTGTTCCAGACTTCATTTACCTTTAACTGTTGCACTTTCTACACCCACTCATGCATGCGCACATTCTTTCAGCACAGCTTACTGTCACACAAACTGCATTAGCTGTGCTGTTGATACAGCTCATGACAGATGTCTGCCGTTTCCTTAAAGATAGTGTTTTCTAGCGTCTCTGGTCTCCTTAATTCACACTCAGTCTCCAAGATCTTGGATGGAAAAAAAAAGGAGAAGAATGATAACTTCTGTGCTTTTTTGTTTGTTTGTTGTCTTTTGTTTTGTTTTGTTTCCCCCTGGATGATTTTGACAAAATGAAGAAGAGGAAATATTAAGCATTCCATAATTGTTTTGTTCTTGAAGAAAATAAGAGAAAATGCTCTTATTCAAGTGTCAGAAAAGTCGCAGATGCAGGCTGAAACACCTGGTGCATTAAAATAGAGTTGTGTCCACTGTGTCCTCGTAAAGCAAACATAATCACCCCCTCTTCTTCTCACTTTTTACTGTAAACTTGGGTTATTGTATTCCTTGCTAAGTTTGTCATTGTTGGACGACTGAAAATCTGACAGGTGTATTAAGTGAGTGAGGTTTATGTTAAAATAACTTGAAATAACTTCCTTTTTTGTGTTAGAATATAAACAATAGTTGTCGCAGGCTTGGCCTAATGGTTAAACTGGTTTGCTTCCAAGCCAAGGCTTTACTCACCTCATGCTCTCGCTCTTTCTCCAGGTTTCCTGTTCCTTAACTGTCCTATCCCCGACAGATGAATGTGTAAAAGCCCCAGAATATAACTTACTTCTGACTAACAGTTCTTTTAAATGAACACAACCTTGTAACAAGCGAAACTACAAAGACAATTTTTTTATTGTTCAAACTGATGAACTTTTTTATATTCACTAATTTTAATTTTGATACCTGTAACAGGTTCCTAAAAAGCTGGGACAGGAGCATGTCTGAAATTTGCCTTCTGGGATTTGAAAACGTTTTTATTTTCATTTCATGTTTCCCACTGTGTAACATCACCTTTCCTTTTAACAACACTCAACAAGCATTTGGGAACTGAAGACGCTAATTGTTGAAGCTTTGGAGTTAGGATTCTTTGACATTCTTGCTTGAGAGTTTGAACTGTCACTTGTAGATGTAGTGATGAACTGTATTAACTGACAATGGTTTTCTGAAGTGTTCTTGAGCCCACGTGCTAATATCCTTTGCACAATGATGTGGGTTTTTAATGCAGCACTGCCTGAGGGGTCAAAGGTCACGGGCATTCAGTGTTGGTTTTGGGCCTTGCTGCTTACGTGCAGAGATTTCTCCTGATTCTCTGAAATACCTTGCAGTTACTTGCAGTTGTATGATGAGAAACATTGTTCTTTAACTGTTGGACTATTTGCTCACACAGTTGTTGACAGAGTAGTGAACCTGGCCCTATCCTCACTTGTGAGGGGCTGAGTCTTTCAGGGTTGCTCCTTTTATACCCAATCATGACACTCACCTGTTTCCAGTGAACCTGTTCACCTGTGGAATGATCTAAACAGCTGCTTTTTCAGCATTCGTCAACTTTCCCAGTCATTTGTTGCCCCGTTCCAGTTTTGAGGAATGTGTTGCAGACATCGAATTTAAAATGAGTAAACGTATGCAGAAAGACAAAGTTTTACAGATTCAACAATAAATGTATGATCTTTGTAGTGTATTCTCTAACATGTATTTAAAAGGTCAAACTGATGGATGTTACATCCAACAGAGTTACAGTGATCCCAGTGTTATGATGAGATGGTTTTGGCAGACCTCAAGCTTCATTGCACAGTGTGGCTGGATTAAAATCAATCCTAATCACGACAGCTTTTATGTTTTTATTTTACTACAAAAAGCTTAGTCTGAATGATACAAGAACAGGCTCAGTCATTTATTTCAGTCTAATTATGTGATTTCATGCCAGCGGTTACAATACAAAACATTAAAAGGACCCAAATGGCAGCCCTCAGGTAGACTGAAAGGAAAGTGATCTCAGTCCCTGTGAGGCTGGGTTGGTCAAACCCTTGGATGCAAGCCCATAAGACCCCTGCTAATCACTTGTAGAGGGCCATCACCTAGCAACTAGCCTCCCTACTGTCAGAGAGCCTCAGATAAATGTTAGGCTGGCAGAGAGAAGAGGAAAAAACCACTGAAGGAGTCTAATTATTATCACTTAAATAAGCGTTTTTTCACCACACCAGCTCGTGTTACTAATCACCACTGCGTGCGTTAATGCTGGAAGGTGCTTTAAGAGGTTGAATTTCTATCCACACAGTCTCCTGTGTAATTTATGAGACTGTCCTTTGAAGAGATTATTTCAGAACATAACCAGGCAGTCTCTGACACTGCTGCTCACACATTTTCTCCACCTCGGTAGCAGGGATGGTAAATATAGCTTGGTGTGGGAAGTTTTGGCAAGAGACAGCTAGCTGCCTGCTAGAGGGAGAGGGTAACAGAACATACCTACCAACTGTGGGCGACTTTCAGTTTAACAAGGAGATGGAGAGCGCTGAAACGTCTTATTTTAACTGCGGTCAAGCAATTAAGAATGACAAAATGAGGGTTATTTTAGTGAAAGATGACTCATTAGCAGCATATCCGATCTGAATTTTTTAATTTTTGGTATTTGATGTACCGGTATGTAAACAAGTTTATTAAAACAACTTTAAAAGTTTTGAAGCTTGTTCTGCTGCCTCCAAGTGGCCAAAGAAGGTAGTTGGTGCAGCTTGGATATTAAGTTAGGATTTGAAACTCACATGAAGAAGAACTGGGTTGAGGGGTGTGTTTCTGGAAATCCTTGGGTCCCAAGACCACAGATGAAAAATCATCAAGTATCTGGAAAAACCTGCGTCACTTGTCAGACTTCATACTGATTGGCCCAAACTACACAGCTTCAGACAGAATGGCCTCAAACTAAAGTGACTCAATCCAAAAGGCTTAGAAAAAAAACATAACCATCGGCCCCTAGAGTATTAATGAGGAATGCACCAAAATGAAAATTCACGGCGGAAATTGAAAACGAAATTTGAGGAAACCAAGGCTGAAAACCAGAACGCCAAAACACTGAAAAAATGTATTTAGCCAATTATTTGCACCTCATTTTTAGCCCCTGGAGTGTCACGTCTTACATTGACCCACTTACATCGTGAGAGGTTATGTGGCGCAGTATCATACTGTTATTTAAATCACATATAATTATGTTATAAAGTTGCACTTGGTGAACTTGGATGATGGTTTTGTTTCCTGATTTACCATTGTGATTTGCACTCCAGGGCCACCGTATGTCTTACCTGTTCCCTCCTCTGAACTGGGAGGTTTTTTTCACCTCGTCTTGATGAAATTGTCACTAAGTTTGGCTGCGTCAGACTGTAATGTTTCTTTGCGGGCCAGGTACAGGGTTAAAAGCTTCTGTGATATATTTTAACCCAGTAATATGACTGGACACCAGCTCACGTGGCCTCAGATCCGCCCTCCTTGAATGTTCCAGATCCTCAAGATTAGCCACTGCACACAGACACACACAGAAGAGCACACTCTGTATAGCAGACGGAGAGTCAGGAGAGATAATGTTACAACCACTACAAGAAATGCAGAAAACAACAGCATCACAGTGCCCGTCTTCTCGTCCCGTGTGTTGGCTGCAGTTTTTGCTTGCCTCGGCACAACTGTCTGTTGCGGCCATGTTGTTTGGAGCAAAACTGAAAATGCACTGTTTGCAGCGGACTGATATCTGGTGCTTCACTAGTAATACTCTTCTTCTCTTGCTCAATTTTTCTGAGATTTATGTCACAAGTTTGTCTGAAAGAGTGTGAGATTAGGAAAAGAAACCTGATTTCCAGACACGGTATGCAAGTTGAACTTGTTGTTCTAATTCATATCTGCGAACTGTTACTGCTTCAGACGACCTGTAACAAAACTAGATATGTATGTTCCCTGGTTCCCTGGTGTCAAGCTAGTTACACACCCACTCTGGGATCTGCATTTCAAAATAAAGGTCTAAGAATTACCAAGCATTGCATCAATAAGAAAAGTTTAACTTTTTCTCTGTACTAATGCCCATTTTACACCAGTGGGGACTCATGATAGAAAATATATAAAGTGGTGCCAACCATAGACTGTATAATGAGTGGACGTAACGACGTTCGGCTCAGACTGAAGCCTCCAGCAGATGCCCCGCCCCCTGGTGTCTGGCTGCAGTATAGGTCATAAGCCCCGCCCCCTGGTGTCTGGCTGCAGTATAGGTCATAAGCCCCGCCTCCCCATGTATTCCAGATATGAGCCGGGAAAACTTAAAAAAATTATGATACCTCGTAGAAACGTTTCTCTCATCTTTACCCTAAGGTAGTATGACGATGTCATCTGGCTACATGGTGTTCAGGTGTTTTTTTCCTGAGAAGTTAGTTTCTCATTAGTTATTGGACGTTAAAAACTGCGATATAAGTTTCGTTTTACGATAGTTGACAGCTGCCGTTCATGAGTAGTTTTTATCGGGGATATAAGAAACTTCGGGAAAGAGCCAAAATGATACTCAACCTTCTGAAGAAGAAGAAATAAATATTTTTATTTCTCTTTTTTACTTGGCTCCACCGGAAATTCTCTACTGCGCAGACTCTGGCTGCACAATGGCGGCTAGAAAAACGGGTTTTTTTGGCTTCAAAATCGTAGAACGGTGACAGGCGGAAGCACGCTGTCCATTCTATATACAGTCGATGTTGCCAACAACGGTGTATTACTGGATTCTCTATCTTGTATAACTGCTATCAACTTTCATTTTCTGCTGTATTTTTTGCTGTTGTTTCCATTTCCAGTAAAGCCTGCATAAAGGTGGATATGCATCAACCACACTTAGTATAATGCAAGTAGAGTTACACATTTTATCACATAATTATTGCAAATCCCTACATTGAACATAGGACTGTGTGTTTACTTCTGCAAATACAATCATCTCAATATCCTTCTTTTTGTTTCTGCGTTCTCATCCCAGAGTTAACACCAAACTGTGAGCCCTGGTCCTTGTTCTGTATTCACCTCCTTGCTTTTGTGTGTGATGGTTTGTTTCAGGTGCTCACGGAGCAGGGCTGTGTGTTCCAGGAGAGACACGGCTGGGAAAGACCTGGCTGGTTCAACAAAGACTCGCCTGCTCCTGTGAGACACGCACACATTAACTTTATACATTTATCATAGACATGCAGTACAAGCCACTTACTGGCATGCAACCATGTATTAAGAAAAAGACACTCTGGAGAGCTATAAATAAGGTTGCTAATTTTATTGGAAGGCTTATCATGGACAGCAAGTGTTTTGCTTAATATATTCTCTACTTTGAAACAGCAGTGATTGAATGGCTTTTCATTCTTTGTCTTTATTGTGATGAAGGTTAAAGACTATGATTACTATGGAGCGTACGACATCAAGAAGAACATAAACTACAAATACAATGAGCTGCTGGGCAAAGAGTACACCTTTGACTTCCCTCCACATCACAACGTGGTAAGATGCTGAGCAGTGAAGTTAAAACTTTTCTTTGTTTAGTTTTAAAAATGTGATTAATTTGCTACTTTTGTGGAAAAACAACTGTTCTAAGAGTTAGAATGTTTCCTCAGGGGAAATTGTTGAGTAGTTGGAGAGAACAGTCTGTGAGGTTAAGTGAGCAAAAAGTCAATACCAAGCTAACACAGAGAAAGCTAACCTGAAAGTGGAATCTTCACTGTTAGTTCTCCTTTAAATTCCACCGTTGTGGTGAGATTCTTATCCTCCTGGCACCAAACATACACAGTCATCTTGTCGTGTCTGGCAGTGAGCAGGACACACTTTGGTGAAATTTCATAACTCCTGATTCCTGATCCTTGGATCGTCTGATTTTGCTCTTTTAAAATGCAGATTAAGAGCGAGTGTCTCTCGTGTAGACACGGCGTGGCTGTGTTCGACATGTCCTACTTTGGAAAGTTCTATCTCACCGGACCAGATGCCAAGAAGGCGGCTGATTGGCTGTTTACCGCTGATGTCAATAAGAAGCCAGGTCAGTGTGTTGCAACATGAACACACACAAACATACACACACAAACACCCATGAAGGCTCAGGCACAGACAGATGGGAGAAAAGATTGACAGGATGAAGAGGTTAGAAACATGGATGGGGAGACTAAACAGGATGCCAAACACTGTCCCCTCTTTTTCAAAATCTCCTCTAAATGTTCATCTTATTTCTGTCTCAGCTTCTGTTGGCTTTAGTGGTGTCAGATTTCACTTCATCTAATCTCAAACTAACATCTGTGCCTGCGCTCAGCAGTGACAGGTGTGTGCAGATGTCCAAATAACATGTGGGCTGAGTGCGTGTGATGTTCCTTTTTCCACTTATCTCCCTTTTTATCTGCATCCTGAGCTGAACAGAATAGATGGCAAATGAATGATTCTTTCAGAAAAGTAGAGATGTCATCTAAATTTAAAGGAGTCAAAGTTTGAAGACGATCCCAGCATGGACAGTGAGTGAATGGGCCTGTAAGCAAAATCAAGAGTGGAAACAAATACAAAACCTCCACAGGGAGAAAAACCTGAAAAAAGAAGTTCACTGAGGGTTTAAAGAATATATCTACAGAAACATGAGTTTATTAGATGCGGTGCTGATCCTTGTGTGGATGTCATATTATTCCAAAACTGAAGCTTTGTCATTCGAGGTTATTACTTTCCAAATTAAAAAGCGCTATTGTTGTGCTAATGGGAAAACCTGACAGTTTTATGGTTTTGCAGTCTATTATAATGCTCAGAGAACTCGGAAATGAGAAACAGCTCCCTCTAATTACTAATAATATCAACAAGCCATAAGTGTTCTTGGGGCAGATACCCAAGGACAGAAATCCCACTTATCAGTAACTTAAAAATGCACCATATCACAAGTAAACTGCCCTCTGCCCTAGTGAAATTTTGTCCTTGTCATTCCCTTTTAATGGCAGGTGAGATTTGATGGAGATAGTCATCATTAACTTAGAAATGTTAGAAAAAGAGATGACTCCACTAGCTTAAGCTTTGAAACTTAGCTTCCCACTTGAAGGATATTTTCTTTATTCATTTCTCCAACTCCAATCTAACCGCTGAATCTCATCATGATTTCCCGCAGGGCTGAGGGTCGTTATCACAGACCTCAGATGTGTTAAATCCCATGTTACAAAGATTGGCAGCAGCGCATTAACCCTGACAGCCCTATCATAGCTACAAAGAAATAAATAAATAAATGTTGTAAGCTGTTGCAGAAACACACAGTCAGTACATTAACATGTAGCTTCAGAAATCAGGTGATGAGCTTAATCAAACCAACATCAGACTTAACACCGCTCTATGACACTCAAAATAAGAGAAGTGGAGCTGAAGACACAAGACTATAAATGGTAACAGCAGCAAAAAGGGTTAAATATCAAACTGACATCACCTCAGCAGCTTGTTGTGGTTTTGTCACCAGCACACCAGGGGTTTAAAATCATCAATGAAAGTGAGAAAGAAGCACGGAGGAGGTGAGAGCTTCTGCCCGCAGCACACCTGTTACAGGTGTGTGACTCACCCTGTCACAGGGCGGCATGGCTTGTAATATCTCAGATTAGATGCACTGTTGGGAAAATATTCCAGGTACAGAAAGTCTGACGGCACATCGTGAACGTTTTTGACTCGTCATTCTCATTGATAATAACATACGATCTTCACAGTTTTTGGCGTCAGTAAATTGTTATAGCTTGTCTTCATGACATTGTTGATACACTCTTATCATCACAATTCACATTTACAAAAATAAAGCCCATTCACATCACATTCCTACCAAAGAAAATGTTTTTTTTACAGAAAACATCCCCAGTAAAACGTAGCTTATACAAGATGTGTTTAACCCTTTAACACCCTTCAAGGCCTCAAAATGCTTAGGTATGTCTTATTTTTGCTGAAACACTTTGACAATCAACAACTGCATGTTATATGAAAGTAAAACAGTTTAAACTGAAGAAAAACAATGAAACCAGATTTGGATTTTAGAGGTTTAGTGAAGAAAAAATATTTCAATCAAACAGAGATTACACATTTTACAGAGTGCACTTACAACTTGAACATTGACAAACGTGTACAATAACATTTTATATTTGTTTCTTATTGTTGAAAACAAAAGGTCTTTGACAGCATCACTAGAACCTTCAGCATCTCACAGCTTCTCCTTCTCTGAGCACACAAGTCACTCATGGATGTGTTTTCCTCATAATGAGACAAAAACTGAAACTGAACGTAGAGGAGAAAAATACTCAAAGGTTCACACACACTGTACAGTACAAACAAGACATGGCACATTATTTATAGATTAGCGACAAATACAAGCCTCAAATCAGGCTTAAACAGCGAAAAGAAGACCTGGTACACGATTCTAAAACAGTACAGCAAAACATGCCCCACAAACAGCATGGAACTCTGTTCTAAAAAAGTTGCTACATATTGCCAATATAGAAAACACACATGTACAGATGAGACGTGGTACACTGTTCTAAAAAAAGTCACTACACAATACAAGCATCAGTCGAAACATATATACTGCATATATGCAGTAAAAACTAGATAGAGAGATCTTCATCCATCCTGAAATTCGTCCCAACTATTGTTATGTTTTTGCACATGACATTTCTCCTTTAGATGCTCTTTTTGTCTGAGTCACGCAAAAACTTCATTGGAGGTTTTATAACCTGGGAGGATCTTCTTTTTGGCATTTTTGGAAAAACTCTGCTCTGTTTTCTTGTACTTTCCTTTCATCTATCCGCTGCACTCTCTGTGCATTTGAGGATTTCCTTAAATGTCTGAATAAAATTACCTAAAGAATGACATATTGACTGAAAGGACAACTCATAAGCTTTCATAAACCATTGAAATTTTTCAGATTGTGCCAACCGTTTAGGAATAATGTTCATTCAAAGTGCGCTTGCTCAAACGTACTAACAAATCTGATGTTAAAGGGTTAAAGAAATATGAATTGTCACTTATCAACACTCATATGTTCTACATTGATGGTATATGTCATTCATGAATGTCATAGCTTGCCTCATTCTAGAAAGTGCAGGGAACTGTACTTTTTCTACACCCTCTAATCTGTCACAGCATGAAGCAGGTCCACCTGTGTGCAACAAGTGAAAGTGATTGATGCTTCGTGCTCCTAATTTATTTCCCTCCAATTATCTCCGACAACCAGATCTCACCCACCTACAAAAGTGGCTGTTGAAAAACCTGGCGTTTGATGTGGTAGATGAAACATCAGCCAAGTTCACCTTCTCAGTCTATCTGTCTCTCTTTCAAAGCTCAAGCTTATTTTGGCCAACACATTAACACATCCTTCGCACTAGCATCGGTGACATAATGAGACTGGCGCATGAGTCACTCAGTTACGTAAACGCTGATTGGCTGATGGTTTTAGTGTCACAGCAGACGTCAGACTCTTTGGCCCAGTGGAGGATTGAATCGATATCATTCTGTTCCTTGTGACGATGTTCACTAAAAAGGTAATTTTTGTGAAGTGATGATCCCAGCAATCACTGCACTTTAATAGGATTTCATTGTTTCTGTGGTAACTGTTTTTCTGAAAGATGAGTTTGTCCAGGAGCTTGGTCCCTGGAGGAGTGTTGAAAGAGGTGTAAGTACTCTAGACTTGATTAAAAAATCAGTTTTTCTCACAACAGGGCCAGGAAATCAATGAAGCACACATACGCACACGAAGCTCATTTACATAAAAAATCCTTAATGAGTGCTTGACCTCAGATTTGTGTTCTGTTCACAGATTTTGTGCTCTTTTTTTCTATCAGACAACACGTTTTAAGTTGTTATGAGAATGAATCATAAATGTGTTGATCATTTGTGTGTGTGTTTTTTAGGCTCCACAGTCTACACCTGCATGCTAAATAAGAGAGGAGGGGCAGAGGCTGACCTCACAGTGAGCAGGTTGGAGCCTGGAGCTGCAAACTTACCTCTGGCACCAGAGTCCAATGGTAAGAAACAGAGAGTGTGTGGATATAAAGTATCAATGCTCAGAGTTTCCCCCCAGAAAACTTGCTAAGCCCGGTAGTAGAGAAGCCCGCCGGCCGCCCAACAGGTTTTTGACAAGAATTTTAAAATTATGACAATTATGTTATTTGAAGCCATGTAGTAACATTTATACTCAGTGCTTAAGCAAAGAGTCTTACAAAAAGGCACAAACTTAAAATACAGGGATTTTTGATCATTTTCATTTGTGTTTACACACAACATTCAAACTGAGCTCCTCCTGAGTCTGGATAATCATATTTTAAAATCATTATTCACAGTCCTCGTACTATGTGAAGAGATGCATAAAAAAAAAAAAAGAGTTTTTTTTTTTTTTTTTGTGTCTGGGCTTGTAAAATTCACGCCCCTCTTCTGTATAAATGGGTCAGGGCACCCCAGTTAAAAACGTCTGACTCGCCCCTGCTTGTAGCATGCAGCTCGTTGCAGGTTGGTTCCGGTGTTTTGCTCATTAACGGGGGGATTTATGCTGAACAGAGGGTTCAGACGATGGAATAAACAAAGTCACGGTGAAAGACAGGGCTTAACTTTTCTCCAGGTAAAAGTCAAACAACTTTTCATATATTCTGTCCCAATAGAGCACAACTCTCTCTCCAGTTTAAATGTCGATCGCCCATCAGTGCCGTCTCCTAATGTTCAGGACCATGAATCATGATCCATCCATAAAACCAAAAAGAAGACATTTTCTTCAGCCAATCGCAGCAATAATAATAATCTACGGGTGAAACAAAAAGGATCCCGGCTTTGTGAATGTGTCAATAAAAAATCAAAAAGAAACTCCTCTAAAGTGCCAGAGGTTGTAGAGATGTGGTTCCGGATCAGATCATTGTTTTCTAAACGAGTTCAGTGACATTATCAAACATTCTAGTGACCATTTTCTCACCCAGCCCTACCATAGACGGTATAAACAGCCCCGCTAACACCTGAAGCATCACGCGAGACAAACTCTTGAGCCACACACCTGACTTACTCCAGGTAAATGAGATACGCAGCAACAACGTAATTCTTTCTCTGTGTTGCGCAGGATAGCCTCTCCTACTCACTGTCATCGACACACAAAGTCATTTACGCGCTGGGTGTGCTGTGATTGGCTGGTCATCATAAAAACCTATGTAAAATAGACAAACCAGTGACGCTTAGCCTGGAATGGGGGGCAAGGAAAGCCTGGCAGCCCACCAGGCTTATAAAGCACTGGGGGAAACCCTGAATACTGGGTGTTCTTACTAAGTGTGAATAGATTTTCAAACTACTACACGTTCATATGATGTAGAGCTCCCTGAGTCTGTCTGGAAATAGCTCAAAACTTTCTGTTCTAGAAATAGCATGAGCTCTTGACAAGTGCTGAAATGAGATCATTGCATAACCATTAGTGGTACACCCAATATTTGGCCTCTGAAATTTTTTTATCCAAAAATGTCTTAAAAGCCCATTTTTTATCTTTGACTGAGAGACTTTTATCACCAAAACAACACAGCCAAAACAGAATGTTGTGATGATGCAAGTAAAACCCACAACCAGCACTCATTGTGGTGATGTGCCCTGAGGATGCTTATAAAAGTTGTTTTCTGCAGCTGTCCCAACTTTCTGGTCACTATATGGAGCGCGCTCATTTGTGAGTGTGTCTGTGTGCATCAGAGCGGAATACGCGATAGCCAGAGAGTAAAGGATGTGACTGCGCAACTATAGCAACAGAAATAACATCCCGTCGTGTAAATGAGATTCATAACATAAGGCCATTTAGTTTGTTAGATAAAAGCTGAACAGGCGGCTCATCTTGTTCCACAAACGTAGCCAGCCATTACCTTAACAACACGTCTGAGCACATGCAGCAGTGTTTGTCAGTGGATCATGAGCACAGGCACAAACATGAAAATTGACTGTAAGAAGAGCTAGGTTTAGAATTAAAAAAAGGAAAGTCAGTTTAACAGCCCCATGCGCCAAAGTAGCTATTTCTCTCAGACAGGTGGAAAAAGAAACTCCAGATGGATGAAACAGGTAAGGTATATGGTGGCCCTGAAGTGCAAATCACAGTGGCAAACCGGAAAACACAACCACCATCCATGTTTCTGAATTGTGTTGAATTATAAGGATATATCATGAAAATAACAGTTGATGTTGTGACACATAATTTATGTCATGATCA
Organism: Thalassoma bifasciatum; assembly: GCA_008086565.1. Lineage (NCBI taxonomy): Eukaryota > Metazoa > Chordata > Actinopteri > Labriformes > Labridae > Thalassoma > Thalassoma bifasciatum. The sequence continues at coordinate 124,826 of RPOG01000964.1, read as the reverse complement.
AAGAGGGTCTGAGGCCTGAAACTCCAGGGTTTAAAATGAGTCCCAATCTAGCCCTTCTTTGAAATTTGGAATGGTCAGCACTAACAGTTGGTGAAATAATGTATTTCGTTTTTCGGTATTCAGTATTCAGCCTTGGTTTCCTCAATTTCGGTTTTCAGTTTTGGCCAGGGAATGTCATTTCGGTGCATCCCTAATAAGGATATTCTGCCTGGTTCATAACATGTTGGAGGGGCAGGCCTCAAACACAGAGGTCGACCCGTAACTCCACACTGTCAGACCTCAGAGGGCTGACCAATCAGAGACAAGGGGTTTGTGAAGCGATGAGTCTTATAGAAATGTCAGCTAAAAGGAAGAGTTTCAGAGGCTGAAATGACAGTTCTAAAACACCAGTGTGAGAAAGATAAGGATTTTTTGAGCTATAAATCATGTAAAGCTATTACAGTGATAGCAGAGGGACTGTATTGAAGTGGAAAAAAAGAGCAGTACCCCTTTTTAACCTCTCAGGACTCTGTGTCTGGACATTACATTTCTGCCTCTCAGACCCATGATACTTTTTTTTTTTTTTTTTTTAACTTTGACCTACCAGCCACATTAAGGGACACTGCCCATGTCATCTTATAGTGACATCACCCATTTCAGTGAAAATGCTGTGTGGTTATCTATGATAACACTAAAAGCTAATAAAAAAAACTCGTCACACTGATAACCAAACTTCCCATTCAAAGACCAAGTTTAGCTATGATACTGTTAGGTCTAACTTATCCCAAATAGCAAAGAGAGATAAAAAATGCACACTAGACAAAAGTTTGAGTCTCAGGAGGTTAAGATCTTACTGGAACAGCATTTTCAATGCTCTTTTGCACTCTTCTACTTGTCAGTTGTAGCAGTGGAGCAATGTACAGAGTTAAAGATAGTTGGAACAAAGTATGAACAATTCTTAACATTTAAACTGATAGAATAAGATACAAACTCATGCAGCAAACAGCAGGATGTCAGGCTCACCATAGAGACTAACCTTTATCAGGACTCCATGACTGACCTCTGGTACCCCTGGCATCACTCTAACACAGTTTTGTAGTGGACTACTGTCCTATTAAAGGTGAATTATTCAGTGACCTGATGTGATGATTCAGAGCACAGTGACTGAGCCAGTTATTTCATTCAGAGTGATGAGTGGACTTTGATGCACACTCAACACACACTTAAAGCTGCTTATGAGTGTCATGTCACATGCATTATGGACTGATTTTAGACTTAAATTGAAGACATAAGCCCCCCCTCTGCCCACAGAGCACATTAGTGTTCCACATCTTCATACTCATCACATTGAAACATTCATTAAAACACTGAAAAGTTTACAAGTTACAGGTTTCAAAAGCAACTTAAGCAAAGTCAAACTGTGGTTCTCTTTTCTTCCCACAGTAAAATGTCTTTCTCTGTGTTCCGTACTGCTGTCTGATTTTATTGAATACTTTGGTATTGTGTTTTCCATTCAGCCATTCAACCGCTGTCAACATTTCCAAGGTTTGTTTATTCATCTTGTCAATAATGATTTGAAAAACTCAAGTCCGGAACCAAAACAATTTTTCAACAAATGCTGGTGCATGACCCTGAACATTTAATTTTACCCGATCTTGGTTGAAAAGGATGGAATGAAGGATGCCAAGAAGAAAAAAAACAGTCCTTCTCTTCTGCTGTAAGCAGAAAAATAATTAATGAAAGACAGGATCAGGGGTGAGTGTAAACACAATGTCTGCAGTCTGAGTCCAGATGGTACTGCGGGGGCCAAACGTGGGGTCACCATAGCAGGTCAGATAAGAAAAATTGTGCTCACTTTAAAAACACCATCTGAGAAGGCAAGTTGCAGTTTAACACAATTTAACACTGTGATATGAAAAGTTCTGGTGCTGGATGTATTATGCAATGCATCCTCTAGATTCATCCTCACAAAGACAGTTTAATGGATCCTTTTCACAACCGATTCACTTAACACTTTCTGGAGCTTTTTCCAATTTCTAGACAGAAAAATTCTGCAAATGAACCAAAAATGAATAAATAATGCAGATTTAAGACTAGGTTTGGCCTTGTTAATTGTCTTGTTAGCATCAGTCAGTTGTTCTTTATGTGGGGTAGCCTCTCTGAATCACTACTCATGCCTTCCTTCCCACACCTTTTCTCCAGGTGATGCGTACTACCTGGCCATTGGAGGTGGTGTTGCAGAACACAACTGGAACCACATCAGAACTGTTCTCCAGGATGAGGGCTTCAGCTGCCAGCTGACCGACCACTCCGAGGACATGGGCATGATCAGCATCCAAGGACCCAAGAGGTACAGAGGAAAAAAGGGGAGGGGCATAGAATGTAACATGGGAAATAGTATCTGTCTGCATCTCTGTGGACTGTTGGTACAGGATCCACCTACTGGTATGAGATCTGTCCACTACAGTTAAAGTTAGGGTCAGGGGTACAGGATACACCTACAAATGTAGCAGATCTGCCTCCCTGCTACAAGCCCACAGACAGACCTTACAACAAGGTGAGGAGAGGACAAAACAGGAAGAGATGGAGAGGAGAAAGAGAGGGGAAGTGTCTGTTGGGTCTCGAGGAGGGTAATGTTACACATCCTTGAAACAAGAGACAGGGATCATGTTGGATCAATGAAAGAGGAACCTGTTCTCAAGACTTGGGGGAAGCATTAAGAGGTGAGTGAGAGCAGGAACAGAAGTGAGATGTAGACAGAGGCAGGAACAGAGAGGATCAAGTATCGTTGTGTAGTTTTATATCAGGGTTATAGGTCTATGGGTTTAAAAGCTTGATGTATGAGAGAATCGGACCATAAGAGACTTTTATTCAAAGCAGCTGGGTTTTGTGGACTCGGAGTTGCTGTGATCCTAAATCAGCTTTTTAGTGATGTTTATTTGGCCATGAATGGGATAAATGCTCATTATTTTAGGCTGGATCTATAAATGAACTTCTTCAACTCTTAGCCAGTCTCACATTTGGTCAAGAGTGAAATATTTCCAAATATGTCTGACAGTTTTTACAGGCCCTCATTGTCCCAAAGGAATGAATCCTCGCCGCTGTAATGTCTTTCCCAAGTTTTTTTTGCTTGTCTCCAACAGATAACATCACGTCTCCATGAAGTAATTGGGCCCAAACAAACTTTTGTTGCACTAACAGGTGCTGCATAATTGAGTCCCCCCCTATACTCTGTCCTGATGGATATTGATAAAGATTCTCACTTAAATGCTGCTTAAACATGCATCTGACAAACTGAAACAGCAGCTGTAGCCTTTTAATCTGATAAACATTCCTTCTGTTCACAGTGCTTTTAATGAGTCTGCCTGTATGATGTGCTGTTAATGGTGTTCAACAGGTGAGAGTGACAGTTTGCAGCAGCACAGACTCTGCAGCGTTTGTGATGCCTTTAGGTGAAGCTGGAGACTCACTGAAAGTTAACAAGCAACCATTACTGCTGTTGTCTCTCAACAACGCCTGCATGTTGGAAAAGAAAGTGTCTGTCCATAAAGTGAACAGTTTTTACCTTTAACTTTTTGTTACTTTTCTTTTGAAAACCATTTAATGAACTGCAGAGATTCTGCGCTGGTTTCAGCTGCATCGAGACAAAGTTTCTTTGTGAACTTATCATAAAATAAAGCCTTTACTCTATGGTAGGTATAGAGCTAATACTGTAGCAGAACTATATGTGCTTTTGCTACAAGACGTATGCATCCACCAATTACTTACAAGTGAGAGAAGGATTATATACATACAGTCTCATGGACAAAAGTCCTGGCAACCCTGGAATTTTTCCGGTAAATACACCATTTCTCCCAGAAATTGTTGCAATTACAAATGTTTTTTGTATAAATGTGTTTATTTCCTTGATTTGCATTGGAAAAACACAAAAAAATAGAAGAAAAGTAAAATTGACACAATTTTACACAAAACACAAAATTGAGCCGGACAAAATTGTTGGCACCCTTTTAGAATTGTGGGTAAATCATTTAATTTCAAGCTGGTGATGCTTGTTTAAACTCAGCTGTGACAAGTAACAGGTGCTGGTAATATAGAAAACACACCTGACGCCAGTTGGAATGTATAAAAGTTGACTTGACCATTGTTTTGTGAGCCTTTGTGTGTCACACTAAGCATGGAGAAGAGAAAGAAGAGCTGTGGTGTCTGAGCACTTCAGAACATTGATCTCAAACTGGGACACATAAAAAAACACGCTGTAAGCTCCAGTGAGGAATTGAAAGAGGACTTTAAAGGGGCTCACTTATTATTAATAATGTACATTTGCCAGTCCATTATCCCTGATTTGAAATGACCATATCAGCACCAAAAATTGGATTTGTGAGCTGCAAGGACAAAAGGCACGTAGACAATTAAGTTTCTTCACACTAGAGTGACTGACAAAGTTCTTCTTTTGATTTTGCTTTGATAGTTTGACATCGATGCTGGACTGGCAAAATAAAAAAAAGAACAGAAGAGAGCTAAACAGAAGAATGATCGAGCACAGGCTAAAGGAACACCAAACAGTCTGCTCAACTACAAACTGACTTTACAAAGTTTGTTGTCATGTTTGAAACAATCGTACGACATAACTAAAGATAAGTACGTTACCCTGTCAACCTGTGAGGGAGATCGTACAATGTATCTAAAACATAAATGACACATTCAAACAGCTACAGAATATTTTTGCAAACAAATTGATAAGTATTAGGGAAAAGTGAAGTTGTGTGTCATTTGCTCAGAAAATGTGTAAAGTCATAAGAGGAAGCAAGTTATTTCATGTCTTCATCCAGTTTGCACAAATGACACAGTTTACAAGAACAGTGGACGATTTATTTAACTTAAAAATGTGACATTTTGATATGCACATTATTATATTTTTTATGGAAGCTTTGTATTTGATTGAAGTTTCAATATTTTAAGCATAATTGGGGGAAAAGGTGTAAATTTCATGATTAATGACTAAATTTAGTCAATTCACAGATTTTATTTATTGAAGATTTTTTTTCCCGTCACCAAAATAAGTTGTAGTTTGACACACTTATAGTAAGAAGAGTATGTTTTAAGTTTTTTAGGAGGCTGATCATTCATCATTTGTGCGTACACATGGTGTGAGGAGGCTCTACATTTGTTCGCAGAGTAAGAATAAATTCAAGTCGGAAAATGTTCATGAATCACAGATTTGTGTGTCAAACGTTTGTACACATCATTCAGGAAAACATTTGGGCATATGCACTGTTGTCAGAGGCTCTCAGAAAATAGCCAAACAAAAAATGAAAACTACGAAGCACAGGATTGTGCCCCCCCCATGTAGACCTGTGAGGGGAAAGATGAAGCTCCAGGTATCAAAACTCCTCAGTAGATATTCTGTATTTAAATAAGGTTTGATGAAATAACTCAGATTAGTAGGAATTAAAAAGTGCAGATTTTAGATCCTTTAATGAGGACGAGCAGAGATTAAATTGAGACGTCTTAGAGAGGTATGGCTGTTCGCCTTCAGTGTTTTTCAAGTCTAAAGTTATGATCATTTCCAGTGCCTGATAATGTTTTCGGCTAAATCTCTATTTTCTTATCTTCATGTGAGAATTCATGTTCTGTACAGATGAGAGAATTGCTGCACATGTGGATTTGGGATCGAGCCCAACGTGTGTCTTTCTTCATCGTCCCACAGTTTCTCTCTGTTCTCGTCTCAAAGCAGAAGCCAGGCCACCTTTACCTCTCTCACTCTCTGAACTCCTAATCCATCTTTTCCTCTGCTCTCCCCCTCCTCACTGCTCTCTCTCTTTGCTCTCTCTTCTTCCCAGCTGCAGGGTCAGGCCACTCTGTGTGGGCTCTGTCGGGCTTTTAAGTCTCCAGGAGGCTTTTTCTAATCTTCTGCTCTCTTAAGTTTCTCAGCTCTCTCCTTGTCTCTGTAAATCTCCAGATTTGTCTCACCTTCTTCTCCTTCTGTGTCTTCCTTCTCTAAATCTGCCTGTTTTACGTCAAATCAGAAAGCAGTGCATCACCGGCAGCAGAAATCCTCCTTATGTGTGTTTGCGTTCATTATGGGTTCACACACACATAATAGGATGTTGATTAAGGTTCATTGAGTTTCCCAGAGCACAGTCAGCTTGTTAGTGTGCGTTTGCATCCGTGTATGTTCGGTGTGTAGCATCAACAGGATTGGCATCTGCGTTTCCCTCCCCTCAACGATCCTCTGCTCCTCTGTGCTGCTCCCAACACAAATGAGGAATTACAGCAGATCGACCCTGTAATGTTTAGCTTTTGTTTTCTTCCCTGAGGAAATTGATCTTTTTAAATCTCAAGGAGAGAGACAATTACAGCTTTTATAGAAATTCCTCTAAACTTACTCCCTCTGTCTCACTCCCAGTCCCATGAGGGTTGAGAGCCAACAAACTCTTCTTGCACAAAGGATGAAGCTGCTGCTCTTTCATTTGCTTAGTAATTAAGAACCTTACTTGTAATATATGGAATTATGTGAGGTTGTGTAAGAAGGCTGTGTGTGATGCATATGCATCTTCTGAAACACAGCTGAGAGCGGTTGTTAAGTGCCAAGTCCAAGGAACAAATTGGTGGTTGCAGACTGCCTCAGCACGCATGCACGCTCACACACACACAATCACACACTCACACAAACAGCCATTCAGTGATTATACATAGCTAATTGGCCTGGCTCTGAGGCTCTTGAGTTCATTGAGCAAAGCATGCTTATGGTAAGACATAGAGGGAGCCTACAGAGAAATATCTGTGCATCATCACATAGCTGCAGGCAGGACTCATGCATTTATGCAACAAATATTTCATGCCCATAAAACCCAAGCAATGTATTCACACACATCACTGCATGTCTCTATGACTGCTTCCATTGCTCATTAGAAGAAAAGGACGCCCACATGCGTGCACACTAATGTAACACGAACCCATCCCCAAATATCTCCATCCCTGGCTTCCTGCCCCACTGTAGCAAAAATATCCCAGCTAAGGCCTCAACCTGCCCACTCACACACGTACGAGCAGCAAAGTAAGCTAAACTTAGTCGCTTTCTTTCTGGTGACTCATCTTTATGTAATATTATTTTTTTAGTGTGTGTGAGTGTGTGTTTGTGGGAGAGGGCATACTAGATCATTTCTATAGCAAATAAAAAACATTCTTGTTGTGATTTTTTAAAATATTCCAGGTGATAATAACAATGACCTCACAAAAATGCCTACAGAGGGAATATCTTCACAACATGAGTACAGGTGAAATCAAAATTGTAACACTTCCATGGCAACCTACTGCATGAATTTATACCCGTCTATCAAAAGTGTGACAACGACTGAATTTAATTATAGGGAAGAGCTTATGTACAAGAAAAAACAAACTCAAATCCAAGAAAGTGTTTGTGTCTTATTTTTAGTAAAAAAGTCTTTTAAGACTTAATTTGAGCCACAGACTAGTCCAGAAAATTGTTTTCCAATTATTTAATGACAAAAATGGTGTCTGAATTGCTTGTAACAAGGGAAAAAATAACCTGCCAATGGTTGAGGGGAAAAGTCTGTTGTTCAAAGACATTATTATAGTTTCAAGAGACTTTATGGGCTATTTTTTCCTGCCCCATTGGCTAAGTTTCTTTACTTTATAAGCAATTCAGACATTATTTTTGTCTTTAATGTCCTGAAATAAGACATAGTTCTGGACTTGTCTGCTGAATGTGGCTCATATCGTGACTAAAAGGACATTTTTTACCAAAAAAAGACAAACACTTGCTTTGATTCCAGTTTTTTCAGTGCAGTGTTTTCCTCTCTGCTGATTTATGAGAAAATGATGAAATACAAGAGGGGATCAGCTCTTATATTTTTATATTTATGAGTTGATTTTGCAGAAACAATCACTTTTTATACTTTCTCTCATGTCTTCTAGTCAAACAGTCATGAAATATTTCATCAGAACTCACTTTGAAGTATATTTGCCCACAGTGGTGTACACAGACTTTTTTGAGGGCAGGTGTGAAAAGAACAAAAAGACACAGACAACATGTATTTTTACTGTCCAGGAGGGAAATTGTACTGTGGGAAACATGAGTGCACTCTAATATGAGTTTTGGCTCCCGAGTGGGCACTTCAGCGCGTTATTCAACAATCGGGCCACTCCTGCCAGGAGCCCTCATCCAGGTCTACACCCCCTCTCACCTGCTGTGCACTGGCTGTGAAAAACACCTGGTTCTCCCAGCCCAGCATGACTCTATAAATTTCTATCCAGACTCTTCCTCTCTGTGGTTCCCAAATGGTGGAATGAATTACCCAACTCCGTATGATCCAGAGTCCTTTCGTACTTTAAGAGAATGAACCACAAGGTTCAAGATGTGGCTCTTAGTGAATATTTAGCACTGAGTATTGAACGTTGTTGAATGTTAAACAATGTTGTTGCCATTTAATTATCAGTCATGGTTCACATTTTCTTTTGTTTACAGTGATATTTGCACTGTATGTTTTGTCTGATTCTTAGCTCCGTTCTAAATTAGTGATGTCTTGACATTTTCTACGGGTGTAAAAAAGATAGTAATGTCATTTTTGATAACAGTCTTTAACTTTTCTGTCTGTACAGCCGAGAGGTTCTTCAGGAAGTGTTGGATACAGACCTGAGCAACGAAGCTTTCCCCTTCTCAACCCACAAAGTTGCCAACGCAGCAGGACATCAGGTAGAACCAGAAACACTTCAAACAGCTCTTCAACTAACCTGCTGTGGTTTGGGGAGGGGAGATTTTTCACTTTCAAAATAAGCCTGTTAGTATTGAATTTAGAACACATAAAGGTAATTGAAATAAATCTGAACATTGAGTGTAGCTGGGGCTCAATCAGTGGAGACTGTAAACTTACTGATATCTGTTTTTCTTTTTGTCTTTTCCTCCTTTTCCATCTGTTTCCTCCTTATGTTGTTGAAAATTAGAAATCCAAAAGAGGAAATAACTTTGTTGATCATTAGTGGTTAAATCATTTATTATACTCGAAGCTCTGTCTTTCATTGAGGTTGTCAGCAAACAAGCTGTTGGGTAATGTAGCCCCGCCCCCCACAGGTTGACCTCCACAATGTTCCTGGCCTCTCATCAACACACGCATGTTGCACTGACACATGCTGTGGCACATATGTTCACACGCTCACCCAGTCTGAGCTGTTCTTACATGAATTATGCAACTCTCTGTGATTGCAGGCTGCATCTTCTGGAAGTGTTTGGTGTGTGTGTGAATGTCAGTGTGTTTCTGTGTGTGCGTGTTTCTTGTGCTGTGTTCCAGCTGGTTTGCCGGCCTTGTCTTGGTGACATTTTAATGGCTGCACTGCTGCGAGAACAGAGCTTTCTCTCTGCCCTCTGCTCCCTTCACAGCTCATTACAACCCCTCTCTCCCTCTTCTCTCACTTTCTCTCCCTTATTCTCTCTTCCTCTCTTTCCTAATTGCAAGTAGGAGCGAGTGCATGCATGAGGACATGTTTACATTCATTTTTGTTCTTGTGATTGATGTTTGTCTGGTCAGTCTCTGAGTGACTGTACATGTGTTGAGGATGACGCCTGTGTGTCCTCTGCCATGTTTGTGTTATGAATACACTCAGGCCTACATGGAACATCCTCCTGAGAGTTTCATGGTGTACATATGGGGCTCAGGGTGATCTGGGGCTGTCCAGATGGCCTGGTCGTCATAGCGCCCACTGGGAAAACAGTCGGAGATGGTTTTCTCTCTTCACTTTACACACCCTGCCATATTAACTCACTTGTTTGCTTTCCGTTTCTCCTGTGCTTTCCTTTGAAAAATGCCTTTAATGTAATTTTTATGTTTTATGATACAAAAATTCATCAATCTTGAAGCACAAAAAAGAGCCAGTGAATTAACAGGGGTTTTGGCATGCTAGAATATTTTTATCACCTTTCCCCCAACTAAGATATGTAAAAATTTGGTGGGCAGATAAGTCATGCCAAGATCTACAAGAAAGCCTCTCAGAATTATAATGTAATACCAACAAGAAACCTGCCATTTTGGATTTTTCAACAAGAAAGCCCCCTTAATTTCAGCCCTTCACCTGTTACTATGACAAATTCTGCTTCTAATGTTCATCTGATGTTCATCTGATGAACTGCAAGTTTGGTGTGGATACAGAAAAGACTTTAACAGTGAAGCATTATCAATTTGTAAACAAAACTCAAAAAGCATGACTGTGGCACCTTCCTGTATTTGTGCACCCCCATGATGACAGGTTCATGTGTATGAAGATTCAGGCTCCACCAACTGCTACAAACTTTTTACAGCAGCTTTTTTCCTGATTTTATCTGCGGCTGATTGGATCTTTGGCGTGGGCAGAGATAATTTGGCAAAGGTTTCATGGGCGCAACCCACATACTCAGCTCTGCTGCCCATCTCACAAATGCACATTACATAGAAAAGTAGATTTAAAATAGAAAATTAACAGGCTTTATACAAGTATGAGGATTTGTTGCCAGGGTGTCAGCATATCCCTAAAAAGTAATCAAGTATTAAATTCATTTTAAAAAAAGTGTCTGAACTTTGGGCCTTGAGAAGTCTTAAACTCATCTTTCTAAATGAAGATTTTGAAATTTCTTGAATTTGTTAAAAATGTTATATGCTGATCTTTAGTATATTACTTAAAGGTTTATAACTTGTCAGGGCAGGACTTGTAAATGTTGTGTATTTTTTTCTGTTTCTGACTTTTTTGAAAAGGAGCTGTAGAGAGGCTACTTTCGTGCTAGCCACTGATATAAATTGTTAGCATGTCTGCATGCTAGCTAGCCAGTCTAAGACGATGGGTCACTGTTGTACATACAGCTACTGAATCAGAGAGCACTGACTGAGTATCACTTAATGTTCAATAAACAGACATAAAGTAAACTTGAATGAGTCTGATTGATTGACAGACTTCTTATGAATGTTTTTGGCCTTAAATTTCATTCAAGGTGGCATCAAAAAGGTCTTGAAAAGTCTGAAATCTGACTTGCTGAAACATACAGATACCTGAGTTGCCACGGAATATTGTTAGAGTAAATAAATAACCCACCTAACACAAATTTCCTTTTTTTGTGCCAAGTGTATGGATGCACTCAAACCAGTTGCAAGTTTTGGTTGTAAAGATGTAGAAAATGACTCTTCACAGATTGCAAAAACAGAGTAAGTTTCGCTCTCTGCAGTTTCACTTTTAAAAAAAAGACAGATTCCAGTTGAGCGTATTTGTTCCTCCACTGCTGAGCAGCTCATGTCGTAGCTGCAGTGATTATCGAGGGACTACTTTCTCTGTTTACTCACAGTTGGAAAGGTTTTTACAACTCTGTTCAACGAAGTCTTTTTTTCAAGGGTGAAGGAAGCAAACATTCTCAAATCAGTTTTTATTTTTATTTTTTCCATTAGAGGATAGATGTGTACTGCGGATACTCTGTCAGGGATGAAAAAATCTGAACACATCCATGCTGCTAAACTAATCATTTTCTTTCACAACTTCAGGGGGGATTCAGTTCTTTTCCTCAGCTTTTTATAGGCTCTTGTTTAAATTGACAAATATTTTTTGAACAGACGTGGAAGGGGGGTATCGGTTTTGTTTTTCATGTCATATTAGCCTTTGTAACCTGCTGCTGGATGCTAGGAATTTCTCTCAGTATCAGTAAAGTATCTATCCATCTCTCTTGGCTAAATTCTTTCCTTTTTTAACCAGAGAGCTGTTAAATCTTTCACCTCTCAGACTCTGTCTCCTCTGACTTCTGCTGTTGTGTTGTACCTTTTTTCATTCTCTCCTATTAAACCCCAGCCGAGGTTTTGAATCTCTCGGGACTTGAAGCATTCATTCAGCATCCGAAAGAGATAACAGTATTTTCTTCAGGACCTTATCTTACCTTATGTGTCCTCTCTACCTCAATTCTTCTCTGCTGCTGTTTCTTTTGCCCTGCTGCACTCCCCTGAGCAGAGAAAAACTGTGTGTCACTGTGTGTGTGTGTGCACAAGACTCACTACATATCTCTGAGCCTTTTCTCTACGTCTCTGTGGTCCAGGTGCGAGCCATGCGCCTGTCGTTTGTGGGAGAGCTGGGATGGGAGCTGCACATTCCCAAAGACTCCTGCCTTCCAGTCTACCACGCCGTCATGGCTGCTGGAGCAAAGCATGGTATCATCAACTCAGGCTACAGGGCCATCGACTCACTCAGCATAGAGAAAGGTAAAACCAGATACTGATCAGTCAAGTTTTTGTTCTATCCAGCTGTAGTTTGAGGCAAAATATATTTAAAGACTTGTTGACCAGACTTACCATGGATGTATCCTTTAACCTCCCTTTCTCCTCATGTCTCTTCAGGCTACAGACATTGGCATGCAGACCTGCGTCCTGATGACACACCTCTGGAGTCGGGGCTAGGCTTCACCTGCAAACTCAAGAGCTCCATCCCGTTCCAGGGCCGTGATAGGCTGGAGAAACAGAAAGCAGAGGGGCTGAAAAGGCGCATCGTGTGCTTCACGATTGACGAGTCAGTGAACACTGAGGCTGCACAAACACAAGTATCCATAGGAACATGCTGAACAGTGAATTTCATTTTTGATCATTTACATTCACTTGATGTGGATGAGGAAGGGGTGAAAACAAGGCATGTTTTCTAATGTGTGGATAGTTGCATAGATGCAGGAAATAAAAACAAGAGACAGACAATCTGGAAAAAAGAATTGTTAGCGCTTTGTCAACAGTGTTATTTTAGAGAGTTAAGGCGCTCTGGGTCAGTGAATGTACTCTCACCTGCCACTTTAATAGGTACACCTGTTCTACTGCTCATTAACATTAATATCTAATCAGCCAATCACATGGCAGCAGCTCAATGCATTACAGTATGTTGACCTAATGAAGATGGAACCAGGCACCAGAACGAGAAGAAGATGATTTAAGTGACTCTAAACCTGGCATGGCTGATGGTGCTAGAGAAGTTTTCTTAGACATCCATCTCTAGAGTTTACAGAGAAAAAACATCCAGCAGCTCTTTCTGGAACTAAATGTCTTGTTGATGCCAGAGGTCAGAGGAGAATGCACAGACTGGTTGGAGAAGATAAAAAGGTGACAAGAACTAATCTCTGAACACACAACACATCCAACCTTGAAGCAGACGGGCTACAGCAGCATTAGAGCACGCCCACAGGGTGACCCTCCTGTCAGCTAAGAACATGAAGCTGAGGCTAAAGTTCACACAGGCTCACCTGACCTGGACCTTAGAGACTGAAAAACTCTGCCTGGTCTGAATCTGGATTTCTGCTCCACAGTCAGATGGTCGACTCAGAGTTTGGCTCTATTCTGACTTGGATCAACACTTCACCCTGCTGCTGCTAGTGCTGCAGTGGTTTGTGGGAGATTTTCTTGGCTCACCTTGGACCCCTGAGTACCAAAAGAACCTGATTCGAAGTCCACAGTCTACCTGAATATTGTTGCTGACCATGTCCATCCTTTTATGAGCCCAGTGAACCATCCTCTGATGGAAACTTCCAGCAGGAGAAGGCTCCATGTCACAAAGCTTAAATCTTCTCAGACTGTTTTCCTAAACTTGACGATGAGTTCCCTGTACTCCAGCAGCCTCCACAGTCACCAGATCTCAGTCTAGAGTTCCTTTGGGATGTAGAGGAACAGGAGATTCTCATTATGGTTGTTCAGTCCACAAATCTGCAGCAGCTGTGAGATGCTGTCATGATAAAAAGGAACAGAGGGATGATTACAGTGCTTTGTTAAATCTATGCCATCAAGATTTAAGACAGTTCTGAAGCAAAAAGAGGGTCTGACCAGGCTCGAGCAAGGTGGACCTAGTTAAGTGAATACAGCAACACAAACTTGAATCGCTAAGGGATATGTATCAGGAGCAGGGGTTATCATCATCATCATCATCATCACCACCATAATCATCATCATCATCGTCGTCATAGTTATCGTCATCGTCATCATCACTGCTTATGGTTCGAATTCCTTCTCGCCTGGATATTATAAAATGATCCAGTTATGTATAGTCTACTGGTTAAGTATGTTTACAGAAATGAATATTTCCCCCCCCTGTCCATAATTAGAAGTAAAACGTACTCGACTCATTCCAGCAGATTGATTTGATATGATGTGTCCAATGTGTTTCACCCTGCAGTTACTTTAACCGATGAGAATTACTAAATGATAAGAGGCATCAGTCAATCAGGATCATAATTCCCGCCCTCTCTCTCTCTCTCTCTCTCTTTTCCAGGAAAGTCCCCATGTTTGGTCTGGAGGCAGTTTTCCGTAACGGCGTTCCTGTTGGTCACTTACGGCGTTCAGATTATGGCTTCTTCATTGATAAAACGATCGGCTACGGTTACATCCGTAACCCTGATGGAGGAGTGGTAAATACACACACAGCTCTCACAATGATCCCTTTACTCCTTTTGCATCCCTCCTCCTACGTTCTGTGTTCAACACTTCAGGTTTTACTCTATACTCTAACTCTTCTTCACTGCCAACTGGAAATATCCTTCACTCTCTGAAGCAGTCAGTTTGTATTTTAACCTCTTTATAGATCCAAGCTGTAACATCTCATCATTGAGACCTTTTGCATAGATGCACCACAAAAACATTCAATGATAGTATTTGAAGTTATTTAGGTTTTATTTTGCTGATGTCAGAGTGAGCCTGAAAGTGTCTGTGTTATCAGACGTCTGACAGGTCACTTTGCTCACTTTGCTCTGAGGTACAAGTTTTAATGGGCAGCATGCAGCTTTTTGTGCGAGTGTCTCCAGATAATGACACAGACAAACATGGAGATGAACAGATGGAACATCAAACAGAAGGATGAGAGCAGCAAGAGAGGAGGGACAAAAAGTTGCAGCTTGAAGTGCTCTGTTCAAAGACAGAACCAGTTTTTGACTCTGGAAAATAGAACAATCCTGCTGTGATTTGTCTGAGTATTTAGATTTTATCTGAGATAAACAAGTACAGTCTGTGTGTGTGTAGTTGTGTGTATGTCTGTGTGTGTGTAGTTGTGTGTATGTCTGTCTGTGTGTGTGTTTGGTGCTGTGTCAGTCTCCGTGTTAGTGTCTCTGTGCTGATCTGTTTATTATCATCCCCAAATTGTGAGCAGAAAACAAAGCGGATTGACACTTGGCTTTGACTTTGGAAACACACTCAAAGACATCTACACAGTGTCCACACACACACACACACACACACACACACACAGACAGGTCTGGAGCGTCTCATAAGCTGTCACTCAGTATTACAGATGACATCCTCTACAATCACTTCACCGGCTTCAGCAGAAATGTGTATTAACTTCTCTGCTGAGAGACTTACAGTAAGTGTCTGCTCTCCTCTGTGAGCTCTTTCTTTTCCTTCCATTCATTTCTTATACTTCTTTTCTTACACCACATGTATCCGCTCTTACAGCTCCTGAAAAAGAGCCATTCATACAAAAACATAACAATTTTCGCCCATTTTTTTTTTACACTTAGGAGGAAGCTGAAGATTTAACCCAGGATGAGAGCTTGAAAATGTGTTTTTGCTGTTGTTCACTTTTAAGAGGAGGAACATGCTGAACTTCAGAGCTCAGATGGGCTAATGGACTTAAGATTGAGGTTATGTAGGTGTTTGCCAGGGGCAGCCAAAGTTTTTTAGAGGACCGCGGTTGATTTTTTTGAAAATGAACAAAAGCCAGAAGCCCTTACATTTATTTCAAGAAAAATAGTCACACATATGTAACATAGGGCTGGGTCTCAAGTAAAAAAATAATCTTATTAATCAGAGGCTCTGTAATAAATGAATCTTAATTAATCACATTTTAATCGCACATCAATATTCGATCCCAAGATTTGTGGACATCATTTTTTTTTGAATGGTGTATGAGTGATCTGAATGAATATATAAGCTTAAGCAAACAAAACATTGTTTATTTATTTTCAAGGTGGTACTTAACCAAGACTGACAGATCAGTGCTTTTTTTATGCCATAAGGTGCAGCAGTTTTAGGAATGAAAAATACAGAATCTATTTTAGAGACTCAGGTCGACTATAAAGGACCTTCTGTAAACTCAACACGAGTCAGACTGTTAGCTTCCCCTCTAGCTGCAACATGTTTAGCATTTAGGTGATAGAGACTCTCAGCTAAAGACAGAGGTTTTGGTGAGCTAATTTTTCATTCAGGCGCAGCAGCCTGACCGCAAGATACCTGAGCTGAAAAAACACTTTTCTGTGTCAAGATAAAATCGTCAGCTAGAATGGCAATTTTTGTGAATGAGGAAATGTTTTGTTCATTGAGAAAACGACGATTCGATTGGGTAGACAGCTCTTAAACTGCACATTAAAACAGAGGCAAGTCAGAGAAGTCGAGTCCCCCCGTGCTTCTTGTGACACCATGTGAAGAAAAAGAGTGCTTTGTATGGCTATTCCACTTCTTCCTCTAAATTTGTCTTTTTGTGTTGTAAAACATATCAATGATTGACTTATTCTGCAGCCATTACAGACACTAGATAAAAACTCACCCGTCCCTCAGGTGTCTCCTTCGATTCCAGATAAATGATCATGATAAATTCATCCATTTAAAGAAATCAGCTGTTGAGTTTCTGTAGAATGTACAGAGCTTTGGCTTTTTTTAAGTGGCTTATGCTCAGTCCACATGTACAACCCCAATTCCAGTGAGGTTGGGATGTTGTATAAAATTTAAATAAAAACAGAAGACAATGATTTGTACATTCTCTTCAACCTGTATTCAATTGAACACATCACAAAGACAAGATATTTCATGTTCAAACTGAAAACTTTTTTTCTTGTGTGCAAATATTTGCCCATTTTGAATGCGGTGCCTACAACACATTTCAAAAAAGCTGCAACAGGGGCAACAAAAGACTGAGACAGTTGAATGTTCAAAGAACAGCTGTTTGGATCATTCCACAGGTGAACAGGTTCATTGGAAACAGGTGAATGTCATATTTGGGTATAAAAGGAGCATCCCTGAAAGGCTCAGCCATTCACAAGCAAAGATGGAGCCAGGTTCACCACTTTGTCAACAACTGCATTAAAAAATTGTCCAACAGTGTAAGAACAATGTTTCTCAGTGTTCAGTTTTAAGGTATTTGGAGATTCTATCATCAACAGTCCATAATATAATCAGAAAAGTCAGAGAATCTGTAGAAATCTCTGCACGCAACCCAAAACCAACATTGAATGCCCCTGACCTTTGACCCCTCAGACAGCACTGCATTAAAAACCAGCATCATTGTGTAAAAGGAGCTTACTGCGTAATCAGGAACACTTCAAAAAAACCATTGTTAGTTTACACAGTTCGTCGCCACATCTACAAGAGACAGTTCAAACTCTACCATGCAAAGACATAGTCAGACATTGACGACATCCAAAAACCCTGCCGCCGTCTCTGGGCCCCAGCTCATTTGAAATGGACTGAGGCAAAGTGGAAAAGTCTGCTGTGGTCTGATGAGTCCACATTTCAAATTGTTTTTGGAAATCATGGACGTGTTGTCCTCTGGACAAAAGGAGGAAGAGACCATCCAGATTGTTACCAGTGCCAATTTCAAAAGCCAGCATCTGTGATAGTATGGGGGTGTGTTAGTGCCCATGGCATCATGGGCAACTTGGACATCTGTGATGGCACCATCAATGCTGAAAGGTTCATCCAGGTTTTGGAGCAACACATGCTGCCATCCTAGCCGTGTCTTTTTCAGGGACGTCCTTGACTATTTTAGCAAGACCAAGACACATTCTGCACAGGTTATAACAGCGTGGCTTTGAAGTAAATGAGTGCGGGTACTGAACTGGCCTGACTGCAGTCCAGACCTGTGGCACGTTGTGAAGCACAAAATGCAACATCAGAGACCTCAGACTGTTGATAGACTGAAGTCGTCCATCAAGTAAGAATGTGAAAGGATTCCAGCTCCAAAGCTTCAACAATTAGTGTCCTCAGTTCACAAACATTTATTAAGTGTTGTTAGAACGAAAGATGTAACACAATGGTGAACGTATCCCAGTCCCAGCCTTTCTGAAACGTGTTGCAGGCACACATGTCAAAATGAGCTAATATTTGCACAAAAGTAATAAAGTTTTTCAGTTTGAACATTTAATAACTTGTCTTTGTTGTGTATTCAGTTAAATAAAGGGTTGAAGAGGATTTGCAAATTATTGTAATAATTGACCTTGGTCCCATTTGTGACCTTGATTGAAAATGTAAACGTACATGTATTTTAAAACAGACTCATTCTGGTGAGATTATCAATACATTGGGAGATGAAAAGCGGGAGCTTAATGAAAACGAACCTGGTGATGCTGTAGCTGTGATTTAAGGATTTTTTTCTCTTTTAATAAAAAGGAACAAACATTGAAAGAGGCGGCCCACACTGCAAGTTTGTGGCGCTCAGTGACTCAGAGGACTGTGATCTAACAAAGTTAATTATAGTCATTTCGTCAGTTTTTCTTTTAACTGTCTGTCATTTGAAGATCGTTGCATTGAAAGTTGAAGGTCGCCTCCAATCTTCTTTTACTCCACACTCGATCTGTTAGACCTTTAAAAGGAGGCACAGACAGCTACGTCCCTGCTTTTGACTGAGCTACTATACTGCTCCCTTTAAAGATGTCAACACAGATACAGTAAAAAGGAAGTAGTGTAGGGGTACGTGTGTGTATTTGTGTGTGTGTGTGTGTTAGAGAGACGGAGTGACAGATGAGTGGGAGAGCTGCAGGGAGGGAAAAAGGGAGTCAGTCAGTGAAAATTAGCTCTCTGGGTTACGAGGCAGCTGACATTGAGTCATGATGGCATGAATTGCTCTCAGTGTTTTATAACTCTTGCGCAGTTCTCTTCTGTCACAGATGAAGGCTGTGAGATTGTCTGTTATGAGGAGCATCATTTTTCAGTTGGGATTAATTAGCCGTCTCATTTTCACTCTATTTTTAATCCCCAGTGCGTCCTCATATTCCAAAATATAAATTTTTCCCTCTCATATTCACCCCACTTCTCTCTCTCTCTTTCTCTCTCCGTCTGTCTGCATCAGGTGAGCGCTGACTTCATCAAGAGCGGCGACTTCACCCTTGAGAGGATGGGAGTGACATACAAGGCCAAGGCCCACCTCAAATCTCCGTTTGACCCCGAGAATAAACGCGTCAAAGGCATCTACGCTTGAGGAGAAGGACCACGTGTAAAAACTGATGAGAGTAAGAGGAGAGCTCCTGTTTGGAGAATGAAGCTGAGAAAGGTGCAGCTTTCACAGGCAGATGAACCCGTCTTAGTTTAAATCTCTTTTTGAAGTGCTGGATATCTTTATGATAATTCTGTTCATATCTGTAATTTAAAGGCCACAGAGGGGATGTGACAGAACTCTGTGCACGCTAAGATTTAGTTTTTATAAATAATATAAAATCCGTATTGAGATGTGAAAAAGTTTAACAGAACATGAGAAGAAATTTTTGTTAGTTGTTGAGCTCCAAATTTTTCACCCACTCAGGGTTTTTAGGAAACTCTTTCAAAGTTTTGTAATTGCTATAATGAAATAAGAAGAAACTGAACAGGCCTGAAGCTCTGCCCCGAGGACCTCAGGGATGAGAGGAGTAGGTCTTCTGCTTTGAGTGACTGTTTACATTTCTTGTTGAAAGTTCTGTGAAAAAGATGCAAAGATTCACTGCACAAACTTAAAAAGTTAAAAAACTGTGAAGTGACAACCTAGCACAAGAGTAAACAGATAAACTACATAGACTATAACAACTGACAGATATAAACAAAGTGACCGAAGACAAAATGAATAAAAAACAACCACAAAATGTATCAAAAGGAGAATTGAAGACGTGCAAAACAACCACAGAGATTCAGAGCAAAACAAGACAAACAACTACAAAGGGACAGAAACAGAGATGATCAAGCAAAATGGAAAAATAACACCAAGGTGATATTAAAGAAACATGAAACAACTTTTTAAAAATGTTTTAAGAGAAAAATATCAGTTACACTTTATTTGAAGGGGTGTGCATGAGGTTGACACGACACCGTCATTAAGATGAGAGAGCCTTCATGCGTCTATGAATGTTGTCATTAAGTGTCATTCAGTCAATTATGTCACCTTTAATGCAAAGTTGACATTATATAGGGATTTTTTTGTTATGACAACTTGACATTTACAAAGACAACATAACCTGCCAGTCTCTGTAAATTGGTACCAAATATCAAAGTAACAGAAACAGGTAAAACTATCATATATACATAAGAAAATTATTTCACAACGATGAAAATAATGTGTAATCAGTTAGAATACTTTGTTTGTGCCAAGTGGTCGGTTGTTTGACTAATGTGTGTCTCTGCTAAAAATAAATAAATAAATGACCAATCCATGTGTTTCTAACAGCTGAAAATATACCAGATGCGTCTGATGTCCAGCTCTGTTCCATGACAGCGCCAGATCAGATACGTTTCCATTTAAGTCAACGTGTTCACTCACTCTGGATCCACTCTGTCGTGGTCCGGCAGGTGGCACCTAATACACAACCATCCTGTTTTTGCCAGAGAGCTGTGATGCATCAATTCACTGTAGGAAAGATCAAGCAGGACAGGAAATAGTAGCACGGTAACCACCTCAAATAATGGAGTGGGAAGCACAAGAACTCCTTAGTCCCTCAACTCCATCTGTCTGTCAGCTGACTGAACACCCAGGTGTGAATTGACGAACGCAGTCGTCACGTAACAGAGCAGAGACGCACCACAGACGCATCTGGTTCATTTCAGCCATAACTTTTTGTACTTTGACATTTTAGTCTTAACTCAATGGACCTAATTGCAACGTGATTCACTGTAACCTGATTTAGAAGCAGAAGCTAATCTGAACTTTTGTTTAAAGAAAGCTATCACAATCAAATCAAGCTAAGTCACCAAAAGTCCTCAGTGTTAAGTTTCCAGGTTAGTTTCACATCAGATGTCACACCTCCACAAACAGAATTAACGTGAACACAAATATCTTTGAAGTCTTAATCTTTGAAACCTTCTAGTCAATGAAGCTGTTAAAAAAGGACAAAATAAGTGATTACAGCTTAAAAAGAGGTAACTTTTATTGTATCAAACAGATATTGCCTTTCTTACCAACATACTGATGATAATGATGATAATGTCCATTTTAAGACATTTGTATGTTTTTTTTGATTCAAATAAAATCCAATAAAATCTGAAACAGCTGGAAGAGCCTCTGTGTACTTCATTCAAAGAGACTTTTATTTGAAAAGAAAGATGTTAGAGTTGAATTAGTTTAGTTTTGTACTTTATAATGAGGGGTATGATATTGTAGTGTTGTGATTTTTTAATCTAACCCATCGTGGTGTAGAGATGAAAGGATCTAAGACTCTGTCAGGCCTTCGGGCTGTAAGAGTCAGATCACAGTGACTGATGTTTGTGCTGATAATAGAAAGTGAAATCAGACTTTTTTTTAAAACAGACACACTCTTAATGTTTGTCAGAGTTGGAGGAAAAGGGAGAAGAAAACACCCAGAGGCACGTTCAACCAGCGCGGGACAAAGCACTGCTGGAGAAAAACGACAGACTTAGAAGAGAGCTCTCAGACAGATGCACTCACAGATAGAACCCTGTTTTCTGATCCCAACCCCCCGTCGCTTTGCTCCGCGGCGATAAACTGCCAACCGCTGCTGCTGCTTGTAAACTCCCATTACCTAGTGTTGTGTTTTAAGCAGACATATTGTCACAAGCCTGTCCTCACATCCAGGCAGCCTTAAGAACTCTCACTCTGTCTTGTTTTGCTGTTAAAACACACTTAACATTTTGTGCGTCTGCTTCACAGAAAAGCCCTTGAGGGGTTCAGAGGGCACAAACACTTCTCTCAATTTACTGAAAGCACTTCCACTTTGAAGCAGCTGTCGGAGGCGTTTAGTGCATTAGAAACACCTGAAAATGATTCATTAATAACTCTGCATTAAAAAAAAGAATTTAACAGGGCTGGGAGGATAGAGAAGCTGAAATGTTTAAAACAGACGGCTTTGACAGGGGATCTTTGATACTGCAGGGGTCTGAGATATTTTTGGTTGATTTGGCAATTTTTTTTCTTGATTTTCCAGAATATTTCCACTTTTTCCCCACATTGTCTTTGAACACACATCAACGGATACATGGAGGCTGAAGATGTTTTCTCTGTCAGGGATGAACACAGCCCGCAATACAGCAGCTCTCTTAAACTGCACACAGGTTCACTCAACATTCAACTCCAGGCCCTAAAGACACAGGAGGACCCGCCTCCATCACTGCTCTGCCAATAACATGGCTGCATGTTTCATACTGATTCTGTCAGGTTCCCCCAGAATAGGTTATTACAGAATGCATAATAACAAGGTAGGTTTATTTATGATACCAGCCGGGGCTTAATGCAAAACACAATTTGAATCATAATTATATATATATAAAACACCAAAAGTTTACACACCCCAGCAGAATTTCTGCCTTTTTTTGGCCTTTTCTCAGAAAATATGAATGATAACACAAAATCCTTTCTGTCACTCATGGTTAGTGGTTGGGTGAAGACATTTATTGAAAAAAATAGTTTACTCCTTTTTAATCATAATGACAACAGAAACTTCAAAATGACCCTGTTAGGAACTCTGGTGGTTTGGCCTGATAAATGCACAAAAGTGAACACAAATGTGTTTGAATGTCTACTAAAGGTAACCATCCTCACCTGTGATCTATTTGCTTGTAATCAGTGTGTGTGTATAAAAAATGAACAGGGTCAGTTTTTAAGTTTCTGTTGTCATTAGGATTTAAAAAGAGTAAACACATTTGTTTGTTAATAAATGTCTTCACCCAACCTCTAACCATGAGTGATAGACAGGTTTTTGTGTTATCATTCGTATTTTCTGAGAAAAGGCAAAAAAAATCAGAAATTCTGCTGACTTTCAGGCACAATTATGTATGTATGTGTGTGTATATATATATTTGTGCAGACCACCTTTACCTTTGGTTACAGCACACATTTGCCATAGTATTGTTTGTATAAGCTTCTGCAGTGTCACAACATTTATTTCCATCCAGTGTTGCATTAATTTTTCATGAAGATCTTGCATTGATGATGGTAGAGTCTGACCACTGCACAGTCTTCTCCAGAACATCCCAAAGATTCTCAATGTGTTTAAGGTCTGGACTCTGTGGTGGCCAATCCATGTGTGAAAAAGAAGTGCTCATGCTCCCTGAACCACTCTTTCACTATTTGAGCCCCATGAATCCTTTGTCATCTTGGAATGTGCCCGTGCCATTAAGGAAGAAAAAATCCATTGATGGAATAACCTGGTCATTCAGTATCTTCAGGTCGTCAGCTGACCTCATTCTTTGGGAACATAATGTTGCTGAACCTTGACCTGAGCAACTGCAGCAACCCCAGATCATAGCACTGCCCCCACAGGCTTGAACACTCAGCATGATGAGTTCATCACTTTACCTGCTTCTCTTCTTCCTCTGATACTCCTAAAACGAGGGTGCCCCACCATCTTTCAAGTGTTTAATAATAATGAGTTGGACAGTTCTTAACCCAATTTTAGTAGTTTCTACAATCTCCTCAGATGTTTTCTCTGTTTGATGCCAATTATTTGACTCTTGTTCAAGAATTAAGAAGTTCCTTGTTGCATCAGCTGGGGTTTAATAACTTGTTATTAGCTGAAAGACAATCACCCATGCAGTAATTATCCAATAGGGATTTGGAATGTTGATTTGATTTTGAAAAATCAACACAGTCCTCTATGTCTCACCATTTGAACTCATTTACTGTTTTAGATTACAAACTTTGACATTTTAGTGCCTGTATATATTTAAACAGTGATGTGTAAACAGCATAAAAGCTAACTGCTAAAAAGTTTGTCTGCTGGCTTCTTTGTTAACACTTCTGAGCCTATATGCATTAGCAATGAAAATGGACCGTTTGTGCTTACAGTGGAAAAAAAAGGAAAATTATCATTATGCATGAGCCACATAAGTATTTAATGGAGGTAAATCCCCTCATTATGGACACTGACTGTGGGATTAGCACACCTGTTGGGCCGTTTGAATGTGAACATTGTGCTCATCCGTCCCCGTCTAAGACAGATATTTGAGGATTAAAAAACCCTTTGGAAAAGTGTGACGATGTGGATCTAAATGGCAAATTTAGATTCAGGACATTTTAAGTTTAACAGATAAGACATGGTAGTAAATCAATTAAAGTCTCAAACCATTAAGACTGGCTGCTGTTAGTTTTGCAGGTTTGCTTGTTTCTTTGCTTTTCTGTGTTTGGGTCCTTCCAAGATGTGTGTGGTGAAATGTTGAAGTTCATGAAACAACTGCGAGTAATAAAAATGATAATAAACTTTATTTAAAGGCATCTTTCAAGGCACCCAAGGACATGGTAGGAGTGGAGTTATTCTTGGACTTACAGGGGGCTTGCTGCAGTTTTTGTTCCTCAAAGCAACTTTGCTACTATGTATTTGAGTTTTGAGGTCTTCTACTGCTCACTCAGAAACACCACACACATTTACTCCGTTCAAGATCTTCAGTAAATTGTTTCCATCCTCTCTGCTTATCTTTGATGTTTGACTTACTAATATCAGCTGTTTGTTCATTCTGTATTCTTCAAATAAAATGTCCATTTCTTCTGCTGAAAATTGTTCCTCTTCGTCGTCCCTCAGCCACATTCTTACCACTGGCTACGTTTATCATCCCGCGTGTGTGTACCAGGCATCCATGATTCAAATTCAGAATTGTTGGTCAAGAGTTTCTTCTGACATGACGTTCTGCCTCACTTTCCTCTCTCAATTCTCAATCAAATTTAGAGGCCCTCATTGTTGGAATAATTTACCAATTCACATCAGGACCAGCACTAATTTAAACTCATTCAAAAAACTAACCATACAGTTTTGTTGGACCAAGTAAACAGCACAACATCCTAATCCGTTTCTTATTTCATTCTTTTTTCCCCTCATCTTTCCTCTGCAAACACTGTAATGATTGTTTTTTTCTCCTTTTTTTCCCCTGTCTTTAACTGTAATGTATCTGTCTGAACAGCATAAACTGAATGTATATGTGTTTGTGAAGACACATTTGTGTATATATGTTTATGAATGAATGTACGGTGGCGCAGCGGGTAGCGCTCCAGCCTCACAGCAAGAAGGTCGCCGGTTCGATTCCCCGTTCGGGCATGGTTGGCCTTTCTGTGTGGAGTTTGCATGTTCTCTCCGTGCATGCGTGGGTTCTCTCCGGGTACTCCGGCTTCCTCCCACAGACCAGAAACATGCCCACATGGTCAGGTTAATTGATTATTCTAAATTTCCCGTAGGTGTGAGTGTGTGTGTGAATGGTTGTTTGTCTCAGCCCTGCGATTCACTGGTGACCAATCCAGGGTGTACCTCGCCTCTCGCCCAATGACAGCTGGGATAGGCTCCAGCCACCCGCAACCCTGATTAGCAGGATAGACGGTTAAGAAAATGGATGGATGGATGTGCAGTTGTGCCCAAAAGTTTACACCCTCCAGCAGCATTTCTGATTTTTTGGCCTTTTCTCAGAAAATTTGAATGATAACATAAAATCCTTTCTGTCACTCATGGTTAGAGGTTGGGTGAAGACATTTATTGAAAAAAAGGAAAAAGTTTACACTTTTTTAATCATAATGACAACAGAAACTTCAAAAATGACCCTGTTAAGAAGTTAACACAACTCTGGTGGTTTTGGCCTGATAAATGCACAAAAGTGAACACAAATGTGTTTGAATGTCTACTAAAGGTAACCATCCTCACCTGTGATCTATTTGCTTGTAATCAGTGTGTGTATAAAAAATGAACAGGGTCAGTTTTTAAGTTTCTGTTGTCATTATGATTTAAAAAGAGTAAACATAGTTGTTTGTTAATAACTGTCCTCACCCAACCTCTAACCATGGGTGACAGAAAGATTTTTGTGTTATCATTCATATTTTCTGAGAAAAGGCCAAAAAATCAGAAACTTCTGCTGGAGGGGAATTAAACTTTTAGGCACAACTGTATGTGTATATTTATGTGCATGTTACTATATTGTATTTCTTTTGCTTGGGACCTGAGAAGGGCCATTTGACAAGCTCTAAATAAAAATACGCTAAGATTGATTGTTCACAAAGAAAAATACAGTGTGTATACCAATCCACTTTTTGTTTAACTCTTCAGATGTTAAGTTAACTGATTTGGTACACTACAAAACTGCTCAAATAATGTTTAGGGCATCAAAGAAATCTCTATCTGCAAACATAAAGCTCTTATTACACGAAAGAGACAGGCATTAAACACACAACTTAAGGGGAAGTAACAAATTTTACCAAACAAAGGTTAAAACCACCCTCAAATCCATGTGTCCCTCAGTGCGGGGAGTCCTCGTGTGCTAAAACATTGCCATTCAATCATCCAGTTAAAAAAAAATATGTAATAAAGAAAATATTTGGAGGAGAGAGACTGATGCTCCAAATATAAAGGGAGAGGGTCGGGGGTTAGAGATTGTTTGAGCCGGTCGTTGTCTTGTTTTTTATTGTTTTTTGTTTTGTGGTGGTGAGTGGGGGGATTGGAACTGTACGAGCCTTGCTTCATCCATCCCCTCTTCAAACCTGTGCATGTGTAAAAAATATGTATATTTGTCATAAAATGTTATGTTAGGTTTGAAATAGAGTGTACTTATTCTCAATTCTCATTTCCTATTAAGGGTCCGTTTGTGTAATTACCTGACAAACACACAGGCCCTGTTAGTTTAGGACTGTGATGTCTGACTCTGGAGCCATTTTTAACAGGAAAAAAACAACATATTGTAAACACAGTCTGCAAAAACTGTTTCATCCTCTTTAACATCTTCTTTGGTTATAGGCAACAACAAAAGGCGCACACAGGGACTGACTCATCTCACTAGACATCCAAACAGTGTTCCCTGTGAGATAGTCGCATCATCTTTTTTGTTTGTTTTTAGTCACAGTGACCCTGTGCACTTCAGCGATGCACAAAGAGATTTAGTAATGCATAAACCAGCATGCAGCTTTCCACAGCAGACACCTGAAGTGCAAGTTTGTTGCATAAGCTTCAATCTCTGGAGCACTAACTTTTGGGAAATGATTCAAAACTAAGCAGAAAGTATAGGAGTCAAAACAGATGTTTTAAAAATGCAGCAGTTCATCAAAGTGTCCACAAGATGCATCTTCTGTTATTCTTCTTCAGAAAACAAACAGATTTTATTAATGAGAGGTGATTACATTTTTACTGTCCAGGTCACCAGCTGTGCACCATTTGGGAGTTTAACCCACAGTGTTCTTTGATGTCCTGAGAAACACTTCTACATGGGGGAGGAAGTAACTCCTTATATTTCCATAAAGTTACTGTACTTGGTTTGAGTTGTTTTTAAAACCAGTAATTCAACCCAAGTATTTATCATGAAGGGTTTTGTACCATGCTCCTCAAACCCCAATGAAGTTGGGACATTGTGTAAATCCCAAATAAAATCACAATACAATGAATTGCAAATCCTGTCAAGCCTATGCTCAGTTGAATGCACCAGAAAGACAAGATATTTGTTCAAACTGACAGACCTTATTGTTTTGTTTTGTTTTTTAATCTTGATTCAATCTGAATTTGTTGCCTGTAACAAGTTTCTAAAAAGCTGGGACAGGACCAACAAAAGACAGTGAAAGTAGATGAATGCCGTATAAACACCTGTTTGGATTATTCTACAGGTGAACAGGTTCATTGGAAACAGGTGAGTGTCATGATTGGTTATAAAAGGAGCATCCCTGAAAGACTCAGTCCTTCACAAGAAGGATGGGGCCAGGTTCACCTCTTTGTCAACAACTGCGTGAGCACTGAGTGGCTTCAGTCTAGACCATAGACATAATAACAACTAGCTCTAATTGAAGCTTCCAACAGAGACCCGACCCCTGGTGTCTGGCTGCAGTATAGGTCACAAACCCTGCCTCCCCATGTGTCCTGGATACGAGTCAAGAAAACTTTAAAAAATTGTTACACCACATAGAAATGTTTCTCCCATCCTTACGCTGTGGTGGTATGAAGATGTAATTTGGCTGCACTGTGTTCAAGTCTTTTTTTTAACTGAGGAGTTGATTTTTCATGAGTTACTAGATGTAAAAAAAAGAACTTTTAAGTTTCGTTTTACAATGATTGGCAGTTGCTGTTTGCGAGTACTCTTTATCAGGAATATAAGAAACTTCAGGAAAGAGAGCCAAAAAGAGATTACACCAAAAGGAAAATAAATAAATATTTTTATTTATTCTTTTGCTTGGCTCTGCCCAAATTCTTTACTGCACAGACTGACTGCACGATGGCGCCCTCAGTAACAGGGTTCTTTTGGCTTCAAAATCGTACAACGGTGACAGGCGGAGCCACACTGTCCATTCTGTATACAGCCCATGGTCTGAACATTCTACCATACAGTCCTGATTGGTAGATTACTACTGAGATGGTTGTTCTTCTGGAAGGTTGTCCTCCCTCCACAGAGGACTGCTGGAGCTCTGACAGAATGACCATCAGGTTCTTGGTCACCTCCATGACCAACACCCTTTTCCCTGATGGCTCAGTTTAGATGAGTGTTCAGCTCTAGAAGAGTCCTGCTGCTTCTGAACTTCTTTTATTCACAGACGATGGAGGTCACTGAGCTCAGTGGGACCTTCAAAGCAGCAAAAATGTTTCTGGAGCCTCCTCCAGGTTTGTGCCTGGAGACAACCCTGTCTCTGAGGTCTGCAGACAATTCCTCTGACTTCATGCTTGGTTTGTGCTCTGACCTGCACTGTCACCTGTGGGACCTTATATAGACAGGTGTGTGTCTTTTCAAGTCCTGTCCAATCAGCTGAATTTACCACAGGTGGACTCCAGTGAAGCTTTAGGAACATCTCAAGGATGATCAGTAGAAAGAGGATGAGCTCAAACTGAGCTTTAGAAAGAAGCCTGTGAATACTTCTGTGCATGTGACGTCTTAGTTTTTTTTAATTTTTTTAATTAATTGCAAAAATTGCTTATAAAACTTTTTTTCACATTGTCATTGTGGGGTGTTAGAATGTGCAGAATTGATTTCATTTTGGAATGAGTCTATAACACAAAATGTAGAAAAAGTGGAGCACTGTGAATTCTTTCTGGATGCACCATACGAGGAGGGAGGAGGTTGTGTGGATGCAAAGTTGTCATGACATGACAAATGGGTGCAAACATCCATTTACATGTGCAGAGTTCAGGCCAGACTATACATCCAGTTCAACACACACACAGAGTGTTAAGGCATGGAGCAGCCTCCATAAATCGCAGATGTGGAACAGGGCATTTGTATGTATAGGGGTTTACCCTCTCTGAGTGTGTTGCTGCCCGTTCAGCACAAAGTGTTTACCAATGCAGAGTGATTCATTGATTCTGCCCTGAAGGCCATTAATCACTGGAATGGCTGTTCTTTGTAGTGACTCAGGTTAATAACAGGATTTATATGGAGAATGTGAAACAGCGATAATACGCGCTTTCAAATGGTCCTCCAACATAAAATGAGAACAGCTGTTTGTTTTTCTACTCCAATTTTTCTTCCTTATCTTGTCATTTGAAAAAGTGATAAAAGTCAGGTCAGGTTGATTCTTTAAAGCAAACAGAACAAATGTTTCAGTGCAGAGCTCTCAAAGAGGAGTCTCTTTGTTACTTCTGGTCAACTGTGTCCAAAAAATAAAATAATGTCTCATTAAAAGTTTCAAAGCTTGCTATGTTTGCATTACATTTATTATTCAACAATAAACACTAGAGGTGTAACGATTCAGTTCAACAGTGATTCAACTTGTATCATGACCTGTGATTGCTGATATAATTCAAATCAATATTGGTTCATTAAATTAATTATTTTAAATTAATTAATCAAATAAAGCAATCTAATCCAAAACGATGTTGTAACTTGAAATTGACCCAGTAACTTTTGAGCCAAAATTTGAACCAGTGTGACTGTGAGACAGACACCTGGGTACTGGACAGTGCAGGTGAAGTTTCTTGGGAGGGGATCAAGTTTAAATTATTTATGGATAGAAACAAATAAGTAAACAGCAGTTAATGTAAAATACATTTACATTTTATCTGAATAAGTGAAACCAACACTACAGGTTGAATTAACAGGAGATTAAAACCTTCTGCTCTCATTGTTAATGTTAAATAAATTTTTAAGTACAGGAAGTGCAAACACCATTTCAACAGTAGGTTTACTTGCTTCCTTTGCTTTTGTTTTCCAACATAAAATCATACAATATCATTTTGTGGCACCTTACAAGGTGGTTGGAGAGATTTATTGTGTTGCTGTGGTATTTTACTTGACCTTTGCTGTGTTTTGATGTCTGCTGGTATGTGGCGATGATGTCACAGGCAGGTGGACTGAGTCTATTTCCTAGTATTGATTCATTCGATTTTTTTCCATTTAACACAACGTTGGATCGATTCATGTCACCTGAAAGGCAAACTTACCAAGTACAGATTGATATAGTTGGATCATAGGAACATAAATCGATATACTCGATGAATTGTTACACCCGTTGTAAACAATCTAGAGAATTTTGTGCCAATATTATGCAATTAAAATTAATGAATTTGAAAATTGCAAATAAGATTGGGATTTCAAAATTTGAAGTAATACCAATGAATAAATGAAATATATTTGTGATTAAAAAAAATTCTTGTTAGATCCATTTTTTTTTCCAGATCGAAGTTTTCATCTCACAAACCACAGATTAATTCACATTTCCAGAATTTGCATTTACGTTTCCAGATTTTGCTTTCACCTTTCATGAAGTTTTGTTTGCGTTTCTTCATAGTTCTTATGGGCGGGGCTTCCTCTGAAAGATGCAAGAAGCCTCCTGATTGGTCAGCATCACTTAGAGAGTCTGTGTGACAACTTCTTCCCCGACAAACAGCACTGAGTGTGTTTATTTGTTTGTCCTTTCCATAGAAGACACAAAAGTTTATAAAGCTGAGAGGATTTTACAAATAAAAAAGTCATGACCATTTTTATTCTAGTGAAGTGTGCACCCAAAATTATTTGACAGCTGTAATGTGAAAGGTGACATAGCCTACCCTTTTTAAATCATTCAGCTTATTGGCTGCCAGTCTTTTTCAGAGCAGAGAGCCCCAAACTATCAGCTGTTTTAGAGCGCTTTGATCCATCTTTCAGGACCCACAGAATATTATGTTCTATGGGTATGTAAACACCAAAACAACCAAAATGAGGTGTAGACTCTTCTTTCATCAGGAAACCTTTTGCCGTTCCTCAGTAACCGACAGTAGAAAACAGGCAGGTTTCACCAAAATCATCTGTTTTAGATCAACGTAGAAAATGAGCTTTGGTTCGTTTTAAGCGCTTGTTCCTGAAGCTTTGTCCTTTGATCGTCTCCATTGTGGAGATTTTTCTTGGTAAATGTGTAGTGAAGCAAGCTAAATTCACAACTGTGCAACATTTATAGTACAACTTGCCGCTGTCTCCCACAGTGAAGAACAAAGTCATAAAACAACAGACCTATGCCCTTGTGAGGGGCTGTGGGCCAAACACAGCCTCTGTCTCTACTATGAACTTGCTGGACACTGAAGATGCAATAACCTACATGGAAGCAAAGCGTATAAAAACAGATATATCCAAGTTCAAATCAATGTACAGAAGCAACTTTCTGATGACACATTTGGATGATGTCATATCTGATTCAAAACAGATACTTCATTATTGCCACAAAAGCCAGTTACTAACTCCCTGCATTTAACTCCCTGCATTGATCCGGAAGAATCCTGGCTCCTTAAATGGAGCTGTCCACCCCTAACATAAAGGAGTCTATTTTCTGTCAAAGACAACCAATCCCGAGCAAGGGGGAGGAGAAAATAGCCATCAAGGAATGTCCTCTTGGTTATAAAATGCTGCTTGTCTGTGATGTTGTTGGTTGGTTTTCTGCAGAACTCACAACTCCCTTTGTTGCTTGCTTTGAATAAAGCATTTTGGATTCATCTGACCGGTCTCTTCGGATACTTTGACTTCTTGTCTTCATCTACTTTTTGAGTAAGCTAGCCTTAGTGTAACAGTGAAATAGATAAGTTTTTGGACTTCAAGATTTGAGACCTACCGTGGCCTTCCTTCAAGACACCATACTTCAGTATTAAAGAACAAGATTCAACACCATGATCTCTGTCATCTTTTCTCACAATAGCAACATGTGCTCTGAATAAGTCTGAGCTGTTTTTTGTTTTTTTGTTGTTTTTTTTGGTTTTTGCACCTTTATTCAGGCAGGAGAGAGGACGGTGGACAGTGCAGTAAACAGGGGCAAACCTCATGGAGCGCAACCTAACCCACCATGTTAATTATGTGTCATCATCACTGATTTCTTGACAAAGTTGGAGACCAAATTATGTAGATTTAAATTTATGTGAAGGCAGCCCTGCTATTGACTGGCGACCAGTCCAGGGTGCACCCTTCCTCTCGCCCAATGACTGCTGGGATAGGCTGCAACCACCCGCGACCCTGAACAGGGTTAAGGTGGCTGGTTAAGGAGATGGATGGATTGATGGATAAATTTATGTTAAGGTCTTTACCATGTGTTTATTTAACTTTAAAATCATACAGATAAAGTGACAGATGATATTATGATGACTCAACTTGAGATGTCACAAGTTGAGCAGATCTGAACACACTGACAGACTCTGTCTTATCAGACAAACAAATAATTAGGCTGTCTAATTTCACATTCAGTAGGTACATGAATAATGAAGGTACATGCAAAACAAGAACAAAATCACATCAGTTCGCTTTAACAGAAGTTTGTACAT
Organism: Thalassoma bifasciatum; assembly: GCA_008086565.1. Taxonomy (NCBI): domain Eukaryota; kingdom Metazoa; phylum Chordata; class Actinopteri; order Labriformes; family Labridae; genus Thalassoma; species Thalassoma bifasciatum. Next base: position 92,026 of record RPOG01000964.1, on the reverse strand, counting down.
GTTAACTAATAAATGCTTTTCACAATACTTTGGTTCTTGTTCATTACTTGCACTTGTCCATTTTTATTTATACCAGTTCTTATTGTAAGAAATACAGCCACAGCTTTGAAACTTGACATATGAAGAGGATTATCATGACTCACTTTCTACTGAAGAAAACACTGACAGCAGGTGAGGAAACATAATCACAGACTGTGTTAGAGTTACAAACAGAACCTCATCTATTCAGTCATGGTAAGGTGCCCCTGCCTGAAGAAGCCGCCCCCTCAGGCTGTGGGTGTACGGGGTCGTCCGGTGGGAGGTGTGCCACCCTCACAGGGGTAGTGAGGTTTTTCCAGGATGGATGTGACCACTGGCACGTGTTGTTTCTCCCAGTCTCCCTGAGGAAAGAGACATTATAAGTCGGGATGGAGGCGGTCGAACAAAGAACTGTGATGTGTCCTTGAAATGTAAAGGACAGGTCACACTACGTCTGCTAATTTATCACTGGAAAAGTATGTGGAGCATACACGAGGAGGAGGAGGAGTGTTTTAATGGTCTTGTGTGTATTTTAATGGGTCAGCTTTGAGACTGTGAAGTGGTAGTTTACTTCTTTTTCACAAGGTCCACTTCCCCAGCTGGAGTGTTTCTGTGTGAAATGATTCATATCAGATCAGTGTTGTGCCAGTTAAACTGTCAGATTTGTTCAGCCTTAAAATGCTGACGATTATTTCTGCATGCACAGGAAATGAATAAACTGTAACTGGTACCAATAATGTCCTCAGGGCAATAAAAGACTGGATACTGTGAGGGGACTATCATTTTTGTTGCTGTGTTTGTCACTGTGTGATTTTTCTATCTATTCTACTTCTGCTTGTCTTACTGATCCGACATAGCAAAGAAAAATAAAAAATACACATTAGACAAACACTCGAGTCTTAGGAGGTTAAAGATACTTGACAAACAAAGGTGATTTTGATTCTGATTCCGATCTTTGAATCCGATAATGCCTGTGTTTTAGCTCCCTCACAGTTGACCTGACACTTCCTCCAAAAGTTTCCTGATGCTTAATTGACTCCATTTTGCGCTCCACACATTGCAGGTTTCCATTGGCAGAGGAAGCAAAGCAGCCCCAGAGCAGTGCTGCGACACCGCCATGCTTCACTATCGGAAGGGGGGTCTTCTTATAATTATTTGCTTCATTCTTACTTTTCCAGACATAATCTCTGATCCATCAGCCCAGAAAGTTCCAGTTTTGTCTTTTCTCAGTGGCTCTGTGTCAGCTGCAGCGCATGCTCACTGCCTCCACCAGTAGCTAAGAGCATGGCTAGCAGTCGTGGCTTTGGAAACACACCATTGGCTGTAAAAAACAGCCCTGCGAGCACCTGCAGCATCACGTGAGAGAAATTTGAGAGCTGTTCATCCGACTTCCTGCAGGTAAATGAGGTATGCTGCAAATATAGTATCATTCTCTGTATTACAGCCTCTATTGTAGCAACTTGGGATAGCTTCTCCCACTCATTATCATCAACACACAAAGTCACTTGCTCACTGGGACAATGTGATTGGCTGGTCATCACCCATAACAACCCTACTCTCCGCCCAGAAACATCCAAAAAAATCATCAACAAAACAAGTGAGGGAGGGGGTCTACAAGGGGGTGAGACACACACAAACACTGACACACAGATATAGAGGCCCAGAGATGATGGTTGAGCAGGTTTATTCCTGTAAAAACTAATATTTCATTTTTTAGGAAAATTCTGCATACTTCACCTTTAAATTCAGTTTTAGTGGAGTTATATCAAGTTGACCTCTTTTAAAGGCCTAAATGTTTTAAATATCATTTGGACACTTAATTAGCTTTTTTAGGCGAATAAAATCCCAAGTTAAAAAAAAAAAAAAACCTGCCTGGCCACTGACAAATAGAAACGTAGCTATTGACACACTGACAGATTAGGATTCTGATACAACTTTGTTGATATTCAATGAATGATCTCCATCTGTTGGAAAGCAAAGCAGCTTTCTGTGAGCAGGAAATCGTAAGGACTATTTTTCTGAATATTGGGTTTAACAAGGAGAAACAAACACTGTAAAGCCTGACTGTTAGCCTCTGTGCTGATTTATTTTGACAGTTTTTGGGCATGATGGCTCCAGTGAAATCGTCTTGAATGTCTTTAAACTGCCTCAGGAGATGAAACTACAGGTGGAATATGTATGTAGCTTATGTAAGAGAGCACACATGTGATTGAAGATGATATAATGAATTAAATCAAATGAAGACCCCTCCACAGCCTTGTCTCCTTTCATGAGCCTGTGTCTGATGTTTAAATTATGTGCAGATTTCCAAATCTAGTTCAGCATACTTGATTATCTTGTTCAGCTCCTGGTGGTGCTCTTGATGTCTCAATCCAAACATTGAAATCTATTTCATGTTGCTGAATCTGACCTGGTTTACACCTGCACATCTGAAAGAGTAACAAGGTCCCTGCAACGCTGTGATTTATTGGCTCTGATCCAAAAAAAAAAAAAAAAAACTTCAGTGTCTGTTTATATCACGTTAGGAAGCTTCTCATTCAGATACTCCAGCTGTTATCTTCCTTTGAGGGAATTGATTTTGTGGTTCTGCTGGTAAATACACTGCCTGGCCAACAAAAAAGTCGCCACCTGGATTTAACTATGCAAATAGGTACAAGCCTCTTATTGGATAATTACTGCATAGGTGATTATCTTTCAGCTGGTAACAAGTTATCAAACCCCAGCTGATGCAATGAGTAACTTCTGACACATCCTGAGGTCGTGGAAAAGATGTTAGTCTGTTTAAGAAAGGTCAAATCATAGGCATCAAGCAGAGAAAACATCTAAGGAGACTGATGCAGAAACTACAAAAATTTGGTTAAGACCTGTCTAATACATCATCAAAAACTGGAACCATCATCTTCCAGGAAGAAATGTGGTTGGACAAAATCCTAAATGAATGATCACTAAATCATTCAGCCAAATTGAACCTAAGAAAAACAACAGTAGAACTTAGGAGTATGTGTAATTGTGAAAGTAAGGGCGTTTCCACACACACAATGCAAAGAGAACTCAAGAGATGGGGATTGAACAGCAGTGTAGCCTTAAGAAAACCACTAATCAGTAAGGATAACTGGGAAAAAGGCTTCAGTTTGCTAGGGAGCATAAAGATTTGACTCTGTAGGAATGGAAAAGGGTCATGTGGTCTGATAAGTTCAGATTTACCCTGGTTTAGAGTGATGGGCGCATCAGGGTAAGAAGAGAGGCAAGTGAAGTTATGAATATAAGTCTTAGCGTGCAGTGTTCACTCATGGTTACAGGGATCAGTAAGGTATTGAGTTCAGTTCAATTACATCTACTCTTTTTTTCAAAGCTCTCTACACATTGTCTACACATTAAGCGGTGTGTTCCTTTTGGATGTTCCATAGTTTTAAAAAAAATCACTGGAAAACAAAACTAGAGGTTTTGCTGTGGAGGAGTGGTGATATGAAGCTTGATTCAACCAATGAAAAGACGCAGCGACCTGATGACCAATCGAAGCCTGTACTCACATGTGGTCGGTAGAGTTTCAATCAGCAGTTGGACCCAATTCCAATTCCTTTCTTTTTTCTTTTTTTTTAAAGTTATTTTTTGGCATTTTGTGCCTTTATTTGATAGAGGAGGACAGTGGATAGTGTCGGAAAGGGGAGAGAGTGGGGAGTGACATGCGGGAAATGGCCACAGGTCGGATTCGAACCCGCTCGAGGGCAAGCCTCATGGTGCGCAGCCATATCTACTAGGCCATCCGCGCCCCCCAATTCCTTTCTTAACCCTCAATCTTAACCCTCAAGCTCAACCCTCAATCTTAGTAGCCCTCAAAACCAAGTGTTAAGGGCTATCTTGTGACTTAGAAATGGGACACCCCTTAAATGCAAATGAAATGGTTGTGGACTGTCTGTCAGTTATTCCTTCGGTTAGCGTTATCAAAAAAATATCTGTATAAATAACACAACCACGGACATATTCAGCTGTCACAGCATACCATAGTTTATTGAAAGGTAAACACCAGCTATAACTATCGTTACATAACTCTGCGGCTACAGGAGATGACATTAGCCCGGTCATCTTATACCATTATCGGCACAAGCATGTTATACAGGCTGTTATCTTGTTAAAACAATTACATTACCACGGAGGAAAATGACCATTTTGTAACGTTAACTAACTTTAACGAAAGGAACATAGTTTGTCCGCACCGGACGCTATTGACAAAAGATCGTAAAATAAATATAAATGTTATGCAACAACGAGGTAAATAATCGATAAAATGGGTCTAAACTAAGATAATACAATGGTTTTCGTAATATTTTTATCTCCATTAACAAAGAAAATGCTATATTTGTAGCTCGCCTTCTCTGCTGCTTTGGACGCCATGTTTATTTACCGACAATACGCAATGCATTCTGGATGTCCCTTAATCCCAAGGGTGGTGTCAGAGAATCTCAGTTTTGAGGGAGATACAGCCTCAGTCTTAACCCTCAACCTTAACATTATGAGAATCGGGACAGCACTTACACTTCGCGGGAGTGCGCATTTTGATATTGAGGGTTAAGATTGAGGGTTAAGACAGGAATCGGAGTTCACCCTTGGACTCTCAGGGAGTCTTTCATCTTAAAATGAACACTTCAATAACTCTACACCAGCACTGTATTTTACAGACAACACCAGAGAGAGTTTCTGATGCAGCCCCAGAAGTGTAATTAGAGCCCATTTTACACCAAAGTGTATACAATTTTACTCTGGTCATCAAAACTCTGGGATTTTAACACTTTGGCACTTGCAGTGTAGTGCCTACTGTACAAGTCTATGGGAGCAGTACTATGATCTGGGGTTGCTTATCTAAGCGTATTGAAACAATGCCACAATGAGTCAGGCAGTGTATAAGTGCACGTGATACAGGACTTACAGGAAAGAGACGTGCAGTTGACTGGTTGCAGTGCATGGAGATGGGTGCTGTGTTGTAAAGAGAGTCCAGTACTTCCCCAGCAAAAGTGTCCCAGTGCAGCTGAGAATACTGCTCAGTCACACTAACCTCACCACACACACACCGGTCATTTCCATGGAACCTAGAGAGGAGAAAGAGAGGAGGAAAGAGAGGAGGAAAGAGAGGAGGAAAGGTTGACAGAAAGTCGATAAACGAGGGAGGCAGAGCGAGATTGGGAAAGGAGGATGAGATTGGAAAAAAGCAGGCAGAACTGTTAGTAGATCAGTTAAAGGACAAAGCAGCAGGATTTCAAGATTAAAAGAAGTAATCACTGAGGGTCCCGAAAGTGAAGGATGCTGGGAGAAAAGGATGACTGCTGAAATCCAAAAAAGTGCTTAGTCACACTGGGGATGAGGAAGGAGAAGCAAAAGGAAAGAAAGAGAATGAAGGACGGGTCGAACATGCAAATGATTTACAGACAGTGCGTGTTGCACCTGTTAATGGAGTCGAAGTATTTCTGCAGGTATTCTGGGTCCACGTGGCTCTTGCACAGCTCCAGCTTGGTGCGAGGATAGTAGTGAATGTAGTTAACACACATCTCCTCCATTATGCCGAAGCCTCCCTGAGGAAAAGAAGAGATTTGGGTGCAGGAGGAAATAGATGGACAGTACAAAGAGCAGATGAAGTTATTAGAGGAGGGAGAGATGGAGGGATTAAGAGGAAGAAGGTGGAGTTTGAAGGAGAAAGATGGAGCAAGGGGAGAGATTAAAAAAGGCAACACTCAAGGATATATTCAGCTGTTGTTGTCAGTGCTCAAGGTGAACTACTGGAAAATAAAAATAGTCCTAGAAACTGGTGTGTGTGTGTGTGTGTGTGTGTGTAGGGTGCCAATTGTAAAGATGCACGCACTACAAATAACATTTCTCCACATTCAGCCCTAAAACATCACTTTTTATGCAGATTTAGAGAAATATTTGTCAAATATATTTGTCAAATATTATATATAAATATTGAATGTTTCATCTAAATGTTAAATTTTATACATAAATGTTGTAAATAAATGCCCTGATTCTAAATGTTTAGCTACATTCCTGAATATTTCGTTTCCTTTTAAATATTAAGCTGAAATTTCTTTATATTTGCTAAGATTTCTTAATATTTTGTCAAGAGAATTTTAGAATGGCTGTTTTGGCTGCAATTCAGGGTTTTTCAAGCTCTAGTTCTTCGACAGTGCCATCATTTTTATTTTGGTACTGTCACCTAGTGGGAGTGTGAATTTGCATATTAGCTAAATATTTAAATATTGAGAAAAATTTGCTTAAAATGTAGAAATCTTGGACAAATACTTGGTCTTGGCTAAATATCTAAAAATCTTAGCTAAATATCTAAAATGTAAACTAAATGTTCAGAAAAGTAGCTAAATATTTAGAATCAAGACATTTATTCACAACATTTATATGTAACATTTAACATTTAAAAATAACATTTTACATTTATATATAATATTAGACAACTTTGTTTCACATATACTTCTCTAAATCTGCATTAAAAGTGATGTTTTAGTGCTAAATGTGGAGAAATGTTGTTATTTGTAGTGTGTGCAACTTTACAATTGGCACCCCTTATGTGTGTGTGTGTGTGTGCGTGCGTGTGCTGCTCACCACTGTCGGCTTACTCCTGTCTTCTGTGTCGTAAGTGCACTTTGTTATGAGGGCGTCACCCTGCGGTAGCAAACACATTAAGATTAACAGTGAAAAGTTGGCTTCATTCACTATACCTTTTATTTTCCTGAAGTAAACACCCTTTAATGGCCGTAAGAGCAGGAACCATGCAGGGCCATGTGCTCACATGAGTCACACAGGATTTAAAAGACAAGTACAGAGCTGTTGCCATCTTCAAAGTCTCTAAACAGTGAAGCTCTGGCCTGTAGGTGGCGCTGCAGGAAGTCAAACAACAGGTTGATTTGTTTCATTATTATATCACGGAGTTTGTTCTGGATATGAAATAAGTGGTTAAAGATATGGTCACATGGTCCAATCTGTACTGTTCTTAAGCAGGACTCATCCCTGTATTCCAGTTTGTTCAGTGTGACTGAAAGTGAACTGAGCTCAGGTATGATACACTGATCTGCGTTGCCACACTTCAGAGAGGTCTGCAGTACATTTCATGCTCGAGCACAAACACACGGACTGTTACGACCTGGTAATAGCTAGGGGTATGCAGGCCGAACAAATAAATTTATAAACCCAGGACAAGATGGTCAAAGAAAAATAAGGCAGGAGAAAAATGGTTAATTAAATGTATTTAATAAGTAACTCAAGTCAATAATTGCAAACAGAAAAACTCCTCATCAAAACCAGAGGGAAAAAACACTGTCTTAAATAAAACTGTCTGAATAAACCCAAAAGAAAAACAGGACCAAAATGATTGTCACTCACCACTGAGCTTTTACTTTAACAAACACAAAAACACAGCTCTAAGCACACACCCAGCCACACGAGGCTAAGTCAAAAACCACTGATAAGTTGAGAGAGTTGAGAAGGTTGGTTGGTCTCTGCAGCTGAAGCTTCCACACACAAGTGACAAAAGAAGCTGAGCAGACAACACTTCTACCTAGTAGCTCCTCACAGGTGCTGCAGATCCTGTAATCAAGCTTCACTCACTCACACCCACACACAGGCACACCACACAGGTAGACACACCCACATTAGAGACACACCCACATGAACATACTCACACACTTGAGCATACACATACATGAGCATACACACTCATGTAACACGGACACAGCAAGGACATGATGCATAACCCATGACAAATAATCACTGCGACTGCTCGATAATCATTTAAAACAATCACCAATGTGTTGAAGGACAGTGTCAGACCAAAAAAACTTAACATAAGTCAAAAGGTAACTAAAGTTGTAGCCATGTTCTCTGTCTTCTTCATTGTGCTGACTCTGATGAGACCACATCTCGTAAACAGACGTTATGGCTAAATCGTGCTTAAGCATGGCACGATTGGTCAGTGTGACTGCACCTTCAGAGAAACAGCAGCTAAAACAAAGAGTTTCAGACAGAGGCTGACACAAAATATGAGAAAAGGCAGAAGTGCTAAAATCTCTTGTTCATTGAGTGTGTGCTTGAGGGTTGGCTCTGGAAGTACCAGAAGTCACATACTCACCAAGACAAAAATACATTTTTAAGGGAGAAATAAACATGTTTCCACCCTGTTACAAAGAATGGCTCATGTCTAAAAAGGTACATTCACCAACAGCACACTCAATACGGATGATGATTTTTTTTCCAACTCAGTGGTTTGAAAGATACTGAGATCACAGGTTCGTCCAATCACAGGCACAGCTCAGCTCATGTGACCGACGAGGGTGCTGTTGGTGTGGAGACTCATAGCCCGCCCCATTTCCAACATGGCTGCTTCAGATGATCTGCTTTAAAACTGTTTGAGAAACAGACGGATGACATCATGGAAACTATGTTCATCTATCACACACACTCTGGGCTGAAATAAAGGTTTTCTGTAACACTAGTGTGAGAAAAATAGGGTGTTTTTTGAGCTGGACATTATCCAAAGCTACTACAGTGACACCAGAAAGACAGAATAAAGCCTAGAAACTCACAATACCCCCTCTTTAAGGAAAAATTATTTCTGTATGTCACATCAGCGTCAGCAGTGCAATGGGATTGATGAGACTCTATAACGCAAATTAAAGCTCACTCACTAAAAACTAGTCATTTAAGGGAACCAAAGTGCTCAGATGTTGCTTTTGGCTCCAGAACTTCCCATCACAGCTCTGATATCACAGGCAATCCCCATTTCCCCTCACAGAAGAACCTTACACAGCACGGAGGTGTTCTAATTTAATACTTTAAATGCAAGAGATGGAAGAGGGAACATCTGGGGCACTTCTATTCAGAGAGAAACAGCTGAGCCATCAGAATAGTGGATTCCCTTTTTTGTCAGGGAGTGAAATCAGCAGAGAGGAAAGAGAGTGACAGTCTTTGCTTGATTTTGGAGCAGGTGTAAGGATCAGCATATTACTTACAGGTAACACATTTGTCATTTTGTGTAGAACTCGAATTGTCTGTAAAGAAGAAGAAGAGAAAGACAAACACAGGTTTAAAGAGAAAAAACACTCAAAAGCTGGATTCTCTATTCATTCAGAAAAGTTAAATCTTTCAATAAGTATAAACAGAAGAAGCGCTGACTCTGAAACTGTTATCAACTTTATCATTTAACCAGACCTACCTGTGTGTATATTTTCACTGCACCGTTTTCTTAATGTCTAACCTACTCATTCACTCACAAGTTTATCTCAATTATTTTTGTTCTTATTTAATATTTATTTATTTTTCATGAGTTGAGCATAAGCATGCAGCTGACTGGGTTGCCAACTACCTGTCAAACAGAACACAGTGTGTTCAAGTGGCAAGAACTTCTTCTTCCTTTCTGGACATTACCAAAGGGGTGCCCTAAGGTTCAGTGCTGGGACCTGTTTTATTTTCCATTTATATAAACAATCTCTGTGATAACTTTACAAATGCAATGCATCATTTTTTATGCACATTTATTGTTGTTCAACCTCACTTACTCAGGCTTTTGAGTTTTTAAAAACTGCTTTTAATGTTATTCAGGCTCCATTAAGCACTCTTAAGCTGGTTTTAAACACAAATAAAACCAAGCTCATGGTTTCCTCTCATCAAAGACTGCTATCACAAAACAATCCAAATATCAAAGCATCAACAGGAAAATGTACAGAGCTGGGGTTGCACTGAGGTTTGTTACTGGCTGTAGTCGTCTCACCCACCACGCATTGGCTGACCCTAATTTATACGGCTCTTTTAGGCATGACTCCTCTTTATTTGTCCACTCTATTACAAAAGTAAACAGTTGTTACGCCTCACGTTCTTGAGCTACTCTTGTTTTATCTGTTCCTCATGTAAGAACTGACTTTGCAAAACGGGCCTTCAGCTTTGCTTCCTTCAGCCTAGAATTCTCTGCAGACTGAACAAAAATTGACTGATCTTATTCTACTTAGAGAATTCTGTTCTATCCTGAGGGACAGACAACGTGAGACATTTCAACAGTGTGTGTGCTTTTAAAATCTAGAAGTGTGATTTGTAGTTTGTGTTCCAGCTCCCACACTTCTTATTGAAAACACTTATGTATTTCCAGATTGTATGTATGTTTTCACCACTACTGCTGTCACTTTTTAGTAACTGGATTTTTCTCTGTTTTAATTAAGGTTATATAGGTTGTCATTTCAGGCTGCACGGTGGCGCAGCGAGTAGCGCTCCAGCCTCACAGCAAGAAAGTCGCTGGTTCCATTCCCTGTTCGGGCATGGTTGGCCTTTCTGTGTGGAGTTTGCATGTTCTCCCCGTGCATGTGTGGGTTCTCTCCAGGTACTCCAGCTTCCTCCCACAGACCAAAAACATGCCCACGTTAGGTTACTTAATTATTCTAAATTGCCCGTAGGTGTGAGTGTGCGCGTGAATGGTTGTTTGTCTAAATGTCAGTCCTGTGATTGACTGGCGATCAATCCAGGGTGTACCCCGCCTCTCGCCCAATGACAGCTGGGATAGGCCCCAGCCACCCGCAACCCTGAATAGCAGGATAGACGGTTAAGAAAATGGGTGGATGGATGGAGCTTATCATTTCCAATCTAACTTTAGGCTGTTACTATCCTCTTTATTAACTTATTTATTCACCGCTATAGTTCACTCATGTTATCTTTTCTATTGTTTCTGTTTGCTTTTTTACCCCTCCTTAACCGTGGTCCTCATGGTCTCATCACTGGGTCTTGCACTGCCTGGGTGCTCTTCGTCTTTTCTTCTTCTGTTTGATCTAGAAGATTGTTTGTTACATATTGTTCATTTCAATGTTCTTTCATTATTTCTGTTTCACTGCTTGTTTGTGGATTTTGTTGTGGACAAAAGAACTTTGTGAACAGTTGTTTTTAAAGCTGTTATTATTATTATTATTATTATTATTATTATTATCATTATTATTATTATTATGTCAGGCATCATTAGACACATTTTACATCAAGCTTTTTGAGTTGGAGCCTCTTTATATTGACGTGTCCCTCTGCTGTTGTTCACTGAGGTTATAAAACGCTGTGTTTGTTTAGCTCAGACATGTTTGATAAAGTCTTCATTTTTCTTTAATGAGGCTGCAGGGTTTGAAACAACCACCTCAAACAGCTCTGTTAAGATTAGTCTGACAACAACAGCAGCTGGAGATGATATCAGGAAGTCGAGCAGATGTCTTTTGTTCTCCGTAAGTTTACCTGCCTGAGGAAACTGCTGATAAAAAAAAGAAACACTAAACAGATGTTGTCTGATGTCTTCAGCAGTTTTTGTGTTGTTTGTCAGATTGAATGTGGGGAGTTTTTAAGGAAACTGTGTCTAGACTAATAGAAAAGTTACAGCTGCACCGAGTAAGGGCGACAACTTTTGTCTAGGATTATGAGATTTGTTTGGATAAAAGCTGAGATCATCACTGCTTCAATAGGAAGATTCAGACTGTATATGTTAATTATTCTGAATCACCATGTTGTTTTCCTCCTGCGTTAGATTAAAGCACACATTGCTGAGATATAAATAAGCTTTCTGTGTTTCCAAAGTGAGAGATGCATCCTCTGTGCTGCAAATCTCCACTATAATCTCATAAGAAATAAAACACGTATAGTGTCTGTCTGATGTGTTCCCACATAGAAATGAACATGGGCTCTGTGGTCTGTTGTGTTTCTAGACACCAGCACCATATGCAGATTAACCCACTGTGAGGAACAGTCCCAGACAAAAGCACTTTTTATTCCTTATGTGAATAATTCTTGTCCTCTGCTGTCAGGGATTTAAATTAGCTTTGATAAGGATGATTTGTTTTTCCTGTTGTCTGCTAGCTAGATGTGTGCTCTTTTTATCAACCAATGAGCTTAGAGCTCTTATAGTGTTTGGGTTTGCTCTCATTATTGCCTTTGTTGACAAAAACATAAATGTGTGATTAGCAAATTCAGCCCCCTCTGGTTGTGCACGGCCCAGGCCCAGGTGTAATGGCTGCCAAGTTATATGTTTGATAATGTCGCTGGGCTCCAAAATGTGATCTAAAAGCATCTACTTCACATGCAGCTCACTTTATGCTGAGCATCAGCTGCCCTGAATAATAAGGTCAAAGCCTGAGTCGAGTTTATTGAGTGACTTTATAAAACAGACTGAAAGTCAACAGGAGCTGACTCTGGCCTGCCCAGCTGTGTTTGGAGAGGAGAAATGTCATCAGAGTCAAGAAGTGGGGTTATACAAATTTGCTACAAAGACATAAAATTGGATGGAACCAATTGGGAACCTTATAGAATATCAGCAATACAATTATCCTCATGGGTTTACATACCCTGGCAGAATTGATCATTTCTTGGCCATTTTTCAGAGATTGGGTAAAGCCAATTATTCACAGACAACCGTGTATTCTCTTTAAATCATTATGACAATATGCTGTGCATGGGACGTACGTGGACGTTTCAATATAACAATAAGCCAAAACACAAGGCCAAGTCGGCCTGCCATTGGCTACAGCAAATCTGAGTGAAGGTTCTGGAGTGGCCATCTCAGTCACAGTGATCTCAGTATCATTGAGCCACACAGGGGAGATCTCAAATGTGAAGCTCATCCAAGGCGGCCCAAGAATTTACAGGACCTGAAGGCTTATTGCCAGGAAGAATGGACAGCTGTACTATCTGAGAAATTAAAGACCCTCATCCACAATGACTACAAAAGACTTCAAGCTACCATTGATGTTAAAGTGGGAGGTACACGGTATTAAGAACTGGGGTATGTAAACTTTTGATGAGGGTCATTTTGGTAGTTTCTGTTGTCATTATGATTTCACTAGAGTAAACAGTTTTTTTGTTAATGCACGTCTTCACTGTTAATTTACTGTTAATTGTTGAATATTCCAATAGCACTAAAGCACACAGAGCAATCCTCAACCTTTTTTCCCCATATATTATTGTTAGTTGTTTCCTATGTTCTGATTCCATATTAATAATCTACAGCAGCACACAGCTCTTGTGTGACGTGCTGTAAAGCCGCCTCCTTTCATATATGATACCATCTAAAGAAAGATCTCTGTGCTGAGGCCTCAGGCTAAACTGGCCTCTTGATACTCACCTGGTAGTGAGTACTGAAGTGCTGGTCCTCCTGCACCACCTCCACCTCTCTGCCCCCCCTCACTAAAACTGTCCTCACCCCACGACCTGCCAGGTGGGTGTGCAGCTGAGAGGCGAATATAAAGATCCCCCCTGGAGGTAAAGCCTAGACAGACGAACAGAGAAACAAACTGTGTCTGTCAATTTCCAACTCGGAGTCCGTTCTGAAACACGAAGTCCCTGGTTTTGAAACTTTCTGTGTTCCGAGGTGTACGGGGGTCACAAACATCTCAAACTCCGTATTTATTTTGTCTTTTACTACAAAGAGTAGAGTGTCAGAACCACGTGAACCTCCACGTCATAGGTGACTCCAGCTTGAACACAACAAAAGGTGGAATGGCCATGATGGGGGTGTAGACCAGGCCCAGCTCCATGATTCCTGCATCATAACGCCTCAGAGTGGGGGTGTAATGTAACCTTATCCCTGATGCGTCTTGACGACCTGCATGGAAAAAAAACAACAATATTAACAAAAGTTACAAACTCAGTTTACCACTGGATTAAAATCAAGAACCAGCCAATCTCATGTTGCACAAAGACAGGCCATGAATGTGAATATTCTTTGATACAACACAGCAGTGAGTGAGGAGGGAGATTATCACCTGCAGTTTATCATGCATGAACCAGGAAAACAATTTAGGATACAAATAATCAGCCCGCTGCGAGAATGCTGTGTGGTACTGAAGAAATGATAATAAAACATTCAGAGGTTTTCTAGAGACATTCAAGCAATGTGTTCGAAATTTCAAATTTCATGCTCGACTTGGTTTAACTTCAAACATTTTAGGTTAAACACCAGCTCCATTCTTCCACTCCATACAGCAAAATTCACTCAAAATCACAATCCACACCTGCTTTTGTTCTGTCTTTATCTCCCATGTGTGACATTTGAAGTTGAATTAAAGTATTTCCTTTAAATCTCCAACTGCCTACAAGCCTGAGAGTTAGACTGGGAAAGTGAGAAAGTTATGTAGGACATTTGAATATTATGAGTACAGCTCAGTTCAGATCAGATCAGGATATGAGAGTCAAGTCTGTAGTAACTTTTACAAGGGAGATTAAAAAGTGTGTGAGAAAACTTTCTGTGATTTGAAATGCTTAAGAAAAGCCTGGTACTTATCAGAGAAGGTGTAGAGATACAGTGTTTGTGTGTATTTGGGGAAGAAAAAAAGGGAGCGATTCTGTAATAGAATACATTTGAGTGTGTTTGAATGTTGTACCAGCGATCAGAAGAGGGTTGTGGTAATGAACCTCAAGGCGAAGGAATCTTGAGGAGCCTGGTCCTCCCATAGGCAGCCCCGCATCACGAGGGTAGTAGAAAGCCTGAAAACATACACACACACACACACACACACACACACACACACATACAACCCACACGCGTCACTCTTCTTCCCATTGTAATAACATATTTTAAATCAGTGTTTCTCAACATGTGGGTCCTGACCCCACTGGGGGCCGCCGGATGAATTCAGGGGGTCGCCAAATCATTTGGAAAAAATTTAACTGATATTGAATAATAAAATTTCAGGCAGGGTTGCTTTACTTCATGACTTTTCCAAAATTTGTTGCATCAGCTAGGTTTGTATAATCTTAACCACAGTGTTTTAACTGAATGAGTTCAACGAGCGATAGCTCATGAACTCATTCATATCTTACACTGCAAAACTGAAATCCAAGCAAGTGTTTCTGTCTTATTTTTAGTAAAAACCTGTCTGTTTATTCTCCGTATGAGCCACATTCAAGTGACCAGTCCAAAAAACATCTTAATTCAAGTTATTTAAAGTCAAAAATGACGTCTGACACAAGTCAAAACATCTGCCGATGGAGTAAGAAAAAAATTCCTTGTATTAAGTCACTATTTGCATTTCAAGAAACTTATAGACTTATAGTCTGTTTATTCTCCGTATGAGCCACATTCAAGTGACCAGTCCAAAAAACATCTTAATTCAAGTTATTTAAAGTCAAAAATGACGTCTGACACAAGTCAAAACATCTGCCGATGGAGTAAGAAAAAAATTCCTTGTATTAAGTCACTATTTGCATTTCAAGAAACTTATAGAGAATTTATTTTTACTCGATTGGCACATTTTTTTGACTAGTTTCAAGCATTCAGACATAATTTTTGACTTCAAATAACTTGAAGTAAGACAATTTTTTGGACTTGTCAGTTGAATGTGGCTGATATTGAGAATAAATCGACAATTTTTACTAAAAATAAGACACAAACACTTGATTACATTTCAGTTTTTGCAGTGTGAGGGAACACACTGTATTTCTGTCTGATTGACAGTGCAAGGTTTATTAACATGCCAAAGATACTCACACAAAAATGGAAAGACAAAAACATAGACTTGTTCCTTTTTCATGTTAGGCAACATAACTGTTAAAATGCAACATGGGCTGTTTTTCTCCCCACTGTTTTGTTTAGGTTTTAAGTAATGTGTTGATTTTTGTTTTCATCAATTAAATATAAATACATGGAGGGCCCAGATACCAGTGCATGTTAAACTGGGGGTCAGGACTCAAAAAGGTTGAGAGTTCTTGTTTTAAAGAATAAGAACAAAAAAGTAGTGTTTTAAATTTAGATTTAAAGATCTTGATGTTTTTTTAAGCTCATAACGACCTATCCTCCCAGTATCTAACCGAGCTTCTCTGTGCTCACGTCTCTGTCAGGACACTGAGATCGTTGAGTCAGATTTTACTGGTCACCACCAAAGTGAGGTGTGAAACCAAAGGTGAGTGAACCTTTGTGGCAGCTGCCCCTCTGCTTTGGAACAACCTGCCCTGACATATTCACCCTGTGGGATAAGTAAAGGTTTTAAATCTTCTCTAAAAACACATCTCTTCTCCCTGGCTTTTAAACAAGACTGAGTCAACAACTGGTGAAATATTAATCATGTTTTAAATGATCTTGTTTTGTCTTATTTGATCATATATTTGTTTTATGTATCTGAGTTCTGTGTCTTTGGCATTGTTTAGGTCATTTTTGTCATTGTGCTGTTCTTGACCTGTACAGAACTTTGGTCAACTCTGTTCGTTTTAAACTTGCTCTATAGATGTATTGTGAGTTGAGTTAATATAACTCATTCTAGTTTTAAGAATGAGGTTTTCAATCCTCCCAATTTTCTAAATTTCTTCACTATAAAAAGGCAACAGTGCCCAAACTCTGAAACTTCAGTTTTTTAAAACCCAGGAGGAGATTTTGAAAGAAATAATAAAAGAAACACAATCAGAATTACAATATCAAATTCTTATAGTGCCTCTGTAAATTTACATTACATCTCTAAAATTTGTAGTTATTGAGTCATTAGAATTATAATGAAAAATTTAAACAATGAAAGACCCAAAAACTACACACAGAGTTTTGAAGTTTTCTGGAAATTTTGAATGAAAATCCTCCAAAATTTAAAATTTCTGCAAATTCTACAAAATCATTTCATTGAGATCCAGGTTGAGTTTGAATCTTACTTAATATTAGATTAATTGGATGCTCTTTCTTATCTGACGCACAGAAATTGTTTTGTTAAAGTTTTGTTGGAGGAAGATGAAAAATATGTTGTTAATCTATATATCTACATAAAGTGCAGCATATAACTAAAAAAAAAAAGTTCAAATGGTGATGCAAGCATGACATTTGCATAAATACTCTCTTGGGACCAGTCTTCTGAAAAATGACCATGATCTTTTTGAAAGTGAAGTGAGACGCTTCAATATTCAAGACAATGACCACATTTCAGGATGAGAATATTTCCATTAGGAAGCTGAGGGCAGGATCTGTGCTCGTGCCAAACACGGCACAGAGGAGGGCAATAACTGTGTAAATTTGAACAATCGGGAAAAATGTACAGGTTATCTGTGGGACATGTTTTTTTAAATTTATTCACAGAGGAGGTTTGTTTGATATGCAGCCATCTAAAATTATGCATTCCCCAATCCAAATAAAACCAGTGTCCCATCATCCAAAACGTTTCTCTCATCCTTACGTGAAGGTGGTATGACGATGTCATCTGGCTGCATGGTGTTAGGGTGTTTTTTTTCTGAGAAGTTAGTTTCTCATTAGTTATTGGACGTTAAAAACCGTGTTATAAGTTTCGTTTTATGATAGTTGACAGCTGCCGTTCGTGAGTTGTTTTTACCGGGGATATAAGAAACTTCAGGAAAGAGCCAAAAGGAGACTAAACCTTCTGAAGAAGAAGAAATAAATATTTTTATTTCTCTTTTTTACTTGGCTCCACCGGAAAGTCTCTACTGCGCAGACTCTGGCTGCACAATGGTGGCTAGAGAAACAGGGTTTTTTTGGCTTCAAAATTGTAGAACGTTGACAGGCGGAGCCACGCTGTCCATTCTATATACAGTCATTGGTTCATAAGAAAACTAGATTAAAGAGTGAAAGCTCTGTCTGTTTGACTTTTTTTTAATATGAATATCTATGGTCTTGGTCTTGGTCTTGGTCTTGGTTTTGGTATGGTTTTGATTTCACCTCTAAAAAGTCTTGGTCTTGTCTCGGTCTTGGTGCATTCTGGACTCTGGAAAGTCTTGGTCGTGGATAGTGTGGTCTTGAGCACAGCACTAACACCTTCTGTCTAAGAACCTGCAACTGACAGGAGTTACAACTGTAACAGCAACAAATCATCAGACTTGTACAATTAAACTGAATTATTTTAAAAAAATAACATTAAAATGAACATCAGTGCTTTGATTTGTATCATGTCAATCTTTGTGTCCCTGCTGGACTGAATGTTTTTCCTTTTTTCTTCCTCAGTCTTACTACAAAAATTAATTGAAGCCTCATCTGCTGCCATGGATACCAAACCTCTGAACAGTTGTAAAGGAATCTTGATTTAATATTGATTTGTCTTCAGTGTCTTCACTTGTTTCAGACGGAGGCCCACCTTAAGCCTCTTCTGCTGACACATGCTTCTTGGAAAGGATGAGAGAACTCGTTTATTTAATCACGTCCTCGCAGAACAATCCACAGAGACCCACTTCTTGTCTAAAAACACGCCACCTCCCTGTTTCTCTCTCTTTGCATTCTGGCAGTGTTGCACATTATTGTTTCTCTCAAACTTCCCCCACTTTGTTTCCCTCTCCCGTCTTGTTTTGTCTTTTTGCGAGGCCAAGTTAGCCGTCTGATGCAGTGCTGGGGAGAATGAAACAACACTATTAAGAGGTGATGAAAGAGGCCTGAATATTTCCCACCTAATCTTGTCTTCACAGCTCACAGCCCACAGAAGGCATCCTGCATGTTTTTGTTTGGCTGGCAGATAATCCAATCAGAGGAGGGCCAGGCTGGCTGTGATACAGTGGGGAGCGGAGCAGAGAAATATGGTGACAGGCGCGCCAGTCCCTGTCCTTTCTGCTTCATGTGACCAGAAGGCTGCGTGCTTGCTCGCTCAGCTGGCTGGTTGGTCGCTAACTAGCCGTGGTGCAGAGAAAGCATGGGGTGCTGGTGAGCAAAGGAAACAGGTGCCTTTAATCCTGCTCTGAAATAAGGGAACTACTTTAATATTCTCCTCTCAATTATCAACAAAAACATACTTTCAAAGAGATTTTTCATGACTTTAATCAAAACTCACCAGGCACTCTATTAGGCACTCTTAGCAAGTATCGGGTTGGACCCCTTTTGATGTAACTCAAAGATTCAAAAAGGTTCCAGAAACGAACCTCAGAGATTTGGGTCCATGTTGACATGTCAGCATGATCACAAGGGAGTAGAACTAAGAGAAACCTTGGGGTCAGGTGTAAAAACTCGTGCAACATACCATTTACACAGCCTGGCCAAAAAAAATAAATAAAAATTGGCTACCGAGAAAAGTCACACTCTGATATTTCATTGAACAACCTCTAGCTTTGATGACAGCAAACATTCACTGTGGCATTGTTTGGAGAAGCTTAGATAAGCAACCTCAGATCATAACACTGCCCCCACAGGCTTGTACAGTAGGCACTAGGCATGGTGGGTGCATCACTTCATCTGTCTCTCTTCATATCCTGATGCATCCATCACTCTGGAACAGGGTAAATATGGACTCATCAGACCACATGACCTTCTTCCATTTCTTCAGAGTCCAATCTTTATGCCCCCTAACAACTAAAGCTTTTTTCCTGTTAGCCTCACTGATTAGTGCTTTTCTTAAGCTGTTCAATCCCAATCCCATGAGTTCCCTTTGCACCGTGCTAGTGGAAATGCTCTTAATATCACGATTAAACACACCCCTGATTTCTACTGTTTTTTTTTTTTCTTCGATTTGATTTGGCCAAATATTAAAGTGATCGCCAATCACAATCATCAGGATCCAATTACATTTCCTCCTGGACAACAATGGTTCCCCACCACGCTTACAGATTATAATGACGCGTTGGACAGTTCTTAACCCAATGACAGTGGTTTCTGCAATCTCCTTAGATAATTTTCTGCTTGATGCATACCAATGATTTGACCCCTATTAAACAGACTAACATCTTTTCCACAATCTCAGGATGTGAAACCTTTTCCTTCAATCCAGGCTTTCTTTCCAACTAAATATGTAGTTTGTATATGAATTTGTGTTATTTTTTTCATACAGGCCGGGGTAACCACATGTCTCTTTTTTTGGTCGTGGAATTATATCTAGGAGGGTTTAATGAAATTCCTTAAAATTCTCAGGTTTTTCTCAGCTTGTTCCACAGACCATCAACAATTATAACAAAGTGATTCACTGGGCCACTGGTATTATCCCAATGTACCTACATGACAAGATGCTGAGCATGCATCATGATGTGACACACCCAGACCATTCCAGTGCTGTCAAGCCAGTCCCCAGTGCCTGTATATTCTAGACATTATGGTAACAGGGTGAAACTGACTTGACTTCAAAATAAAAACCACGTAAAAGATTGGTGATCAGTCAATCATTAAGTCAATTGAAAATTGAAATGAGTGAGTTCTGAAATATCAGTTGCACCCTGTTACCGTAATGTCAATGATACACAGGCATTGTGATATCCGATCTGAAACATTAGTTGCACCCTGTTACCGTAATGTCAATGATACACAGGCATTGTAATATCAGATCTGAAACATTAGTTGCACCCTGTTACCGTAATGTCAATGATACACAGGCATTGCAATATCAGATCTGAAATATCAGTTGCACCCTGTTACCGTAAAGTCAGTGATACACAGGCATTGCAAAACAAATGGAGGCTGACTTGACTCCAGTGCTATACCTTCTCTCAGATCGAAACAGAAAACTTGTGACTGCTTGTGCTGTGCACTTGAATAGAAATTGCCCAATTGTGAATACAATTTCACAGACAAAAGGCAGAAAAAGTGCCCCTCCCTTTGTCATGGTCCTGACTGTTGAGAACTGTTGGCAAAGACGGAACTGATGTGACATTTGGTTCTGCCATACATTAGATCTGTGTACTTTTCATTCCACATAGAAGTGTTGGTTTATGGCACTAGTTCTTCCTTTGCCGTCCAGAATGAATTTTGATCGTAGAATCTGAAGGGGCATGTGCAAGTTAAAGTTGAAAAGGAGCCACACATTTCAACTGGCAATCTCCACAAGTTTCTTCTGGGTGGCAGACAGGGGTATGACCTCTAAAATCAATGTCAAGACTCCATGGAGCTTCTGACTTCAACAGAAAGAACTTTGTAATCACAAAGAAGAGCTCGGGAGGGGAATTCAGAATCTGAGGACTGAAAACTGGAAGGAAGAGATTGATGTTTGAGAAGAAATGGAGAAGTGTTCAGAGGGTTACAGCCAGAGTTGGATGGAGACTGTCAGGAGAGTCATGCACAGAGCGGAGCCACAGCTCATCATAGGAGGAAGGAGCAGGAGGATCAGCACACACTCAGGGGGTGGAGATTATGAGCTGTGTGACAGGGTTGTGAACAGGAAGACAGACTTGAGAATACTCATCAACACTGATTTCACTTCACTTCTCCATTTCTTCTTAAACATCAACCTCTTGATTCACATACTTCTAACAATCAGAATTCATTCTGGGGAGTAAAGGACATACATTCCCAACACTTTTGTGTGGAATTAAATGTATCCACATCTAATTTACACCTGAGTGAAGAAAATTTATATTGCAATAAACCACAAAATATTTTGTCCTGAATTTTGCTGAGTCATCCTTTGAGTTATGATGCATTATTCATATTTTCAGACGAGAAAAATATATTTGAGCATTTGGATTTCTCCCTTTTTCTTTTTATTTAAGAAAGTTGTGAGGCATTATTTATGTTTACATTATATAACATTTTCCAGTCAATCAGAAAAGGAACGTTTTAAATAAATGTGTGGTTTATAAAGCTACTCAGTCATCTTCGAGTATCTTTGGATATTTTTGTAGTATCTTCAACAGTCTGGGTAGGGTGTCCCCTGTTTGGGTGTCAGAATATGGTCACCCTATAGAAGCCAAGCATGTAATTTTTTTTTCATGAGTTCTCTTCCCACATACAGACTGTCTTTAGGCTCTTAATAGATTTTAGCTGGGCGTGGGATCATCTTCATAACATCTCCTGCCTGCAGTAAGACATAAATATTATCAACGTGGGAGTTATTGTTTGTATATTTAATAGGAAAAACAACTGGAAAAATATCCAGTTCTTCAAACTCTTATTTAATTAGACAGATAAAGTCAGTGTTTATAGAAAAAAGTGTGCATTTTTATTTGTTTCCTGCTTTGTGTCATGGTGTTTGATTTGGATTATCTTTCTTTTTCAACCATTTTGAGTCTTAAATGTTTTGCACCACAGTGACATTTTGATTTTGGTGGGGAAGTTATGAGTTAGTTTTAATGTAGACCAAAATCCCTAGTCAATCGTACTCTTACACACACCCACAATAGGGGGGGGGGAATAGTATGGAGTCGTGGGTACCGGGTACGTCGGTCGTGTACTGCTGTCTTCAACTCGAACGGCCCGAAGTAGAACAGTAGTGTCCCCGGCGACATGACACCTTGTAGTGAGTAAAGGCCGCTTGTGAGCTTGTGGAGCTACAGATGCACGATGGCCTCGTTACCTGGAGTTATCACTGACTCATACTGACAGAAACAGGGGAGAAACAAACAAAGGGGGAAGTGTTGTTGTCTCCAGAGCTGCTACTAATCACAGGTGTGTCAAAAAAGCACCTTATATATTCATTACATGTTTTACATATTAGAAATACATATATGTCACACTTTTTGGAAAGGAGAGTTTTTCAGTTGTTTTCTATCATTTATTATTTTATCTACCAAACTGCATGGACCTAATGGCCATGTTAAAGGCAGGGTATGCAGGAATTTTTGATAGATTTCATTTATTTGTTCACACACAGCATCGAAACTGGACTCCTCCTCCGTGGCTCAGTGTCAGCTGCCGCGCATGCTCACTGCCACTGACCGTAGCTAATAGCATGGCTAACAGTCATAGCTTTGTGAAAACACCATAGACGGTAAAAAAACAGCCTGTGAGCACCTGCAGGATCGCATGAGAGAAACTCAAGAGCTGTACATCTGACTTCCGGAAAGTAAATGAGGTACGCTGCAGATATTGTATCATTATTTCGCTGTGGTACAGCCACTATTGTAGCCCCTCAGGATAACTTCTCCCACTTGATATCAGCAACACACAAAGTTACTTGTGCACTGGGCATGCTGTGATTGGCCGGTCACCAGACATAACAACTACAACAACTCTACAAGGGGGTTAGACACACAGACACTGACACACAGGTATAGAGGCTCAGACATGGCGAATAAGCAGGATTATTCCTGTAAAAACTAACATTTCATTTTTTAGGAAAATTCTGCATACTCCACCTTTAAAGAGGGGGTGATTTCATTTTAAAATTTCTTACTGTCCATCTGGTGCCTCCATAATAGCTTTGTGATTTACAGATCAAAAAATCTTTATCCCACACTGGTGTTTTTGACGGCCTTTCTGTGTGGAGTTTGCATGTTCTCCCCGTGCATGTGTGGGTTTTCTCCAGGTACTCCGGCTTCCTCCCACAGACCAAAAACATGCCCACGTTCGGTTAATTGATTATTCTAAATTGCCCGTAGGTGTGAGTGTGTGAGTGAATGATTGTTTGTCTATATGTCAGCCCTGCGATTGGCTGGCGACCAATCCAGGGTGTACCCCGCCTCTCGCCCAATAACAGCTGGGATAGGCTCCGGCCACCCGCGACCCTGAATAGCAGGATAGGCGGTTAAGAAAATGGACGGATGGATTGTGTTTTTGAGCCTCTGCTTGGAACATTTAATTTTAGCTGCTGTCTCTTTAAGGCTCCCTGCTCCAAATATCCCCTTCTTTCAGATTGGCTACCACCCTAAAGGAAGTCTTTTGGGAGTAGTATTATGGGAAGACCTTGGTGAATTGAGAACCACCCCCACAGCAACACATGAATCAGTTGTAAGATCCTTATGTGATGACCTCATCATTTCAGCTAGTCATAAAAAAGGACGTTTTAGGCTGTTTACAGACAGTTTTTCTTAACAGTGAATACGTTGAAAATAGACACCCCTAGTTGTTACTTTACAACCAAGTTTTAAATATGGCAAAGCACAATATCTCCTCTTTAAATTAAGATCCTCATACCATAACTATGTGGGTCTTGGGGATGTTTTCCGGCAGCTCCTGTATGAAGCACCAGTAGGTGGTCTCCTGATTTGGTATGATGACATGTGGCGCCACAACATCCAGCGTCTCCACATCTGGAGGTAAGGAGGATGACGGCGTGTCAGGACGGAGCATCAGGATTCTCTGTATCCCTGTGTGGATGTCAGAGAGGTTCAGCTGCTCCACTGAGGTGAGTGGTTTATCTAGCAGTCCATAAATGATGTGCACAGTCCCCTCCTAACAAAATCAAACAGAGCAGGAAATTTAATGGCACCAAATAAGAACACAAACATCAGAGCTGTGTGTCTCAAAGTGAAAGTGCTTCATGGTTATTATTTCATTGAAATGCTTCCACAAACACAGAGAACTTGATTATGTTGTCATAGAGATGAGCCTTGGTTGAGTCTGCATCTCAGAGATTTGATGTGGTACCATGGAAACAGTAATATTTATAATGACATTTTCAAAGGAAAATGTGCTAATTTTTTTTTTCATTTCTATGAGCTCTCCTTGCTGTGTTGTCTCACAGCTTTTTTGGAAAAACAGAATTAAACATACTTCAGAAATAAATCAAGAAATAAATAATTAAAAATAAGATGAGACACACACCCTCCTACGCACACATGGCCACAGAGCTGGCAAACTGCAGCCTTTCCTATAGGCTATATACGACACACAAAGCAACAGGTGTGTTTGTGCTAGCACGGCAAACCGTGGGAGGTCAGGATGAATGTAGAACAGAAATCAGAACGCCTGGTGACCCTGAAGCAGCCTGAGGAGAAACCATTCCACCCAAACAGACGAGGCTTCATTTAAATCACTGTCGGCTTCACAATCTATAAGCCAGGGAAGGCTAAACTGAGGACAGGACGGGTGGTGTGCGTTATGAGGACATGAGCAAAAGAAAAAGAAAGCCCATACAGAGCATGTTTTGGTTCAAGAGGAGGGCACTTGAGCATGTGTTCTGATCCACAGAGGGACATTTTAGCATGTTTTAGAAATCAAGAAGGTATTTTCATGCAAGTTTGGAACAAAGGAGGGAGCTTTAGCATATGTTGGCTCCCTGAAGGGCAGTTTGTTATGTTTCAACCAGCTGAAAAGAAAGATTATTGTGGTTTGCCACCAGGAGGGGAATTAAGCTTGTGTTTTGGCTCCCAAGAAGGCTCTTTTGCACAAGTTAAATTTCCACAGAGCATGTTGGCTACCAAAACTATACTTATGCCCATTTTGGCACCCAAGGACACTTGAGCGTATATTTTGTGACCAAGAGGGCAGTTTATCGTGTTTTAACTAATCAAAGGGGCAGATTAGTGTGGTTTGACACTTTAGCTTTTGTTTTGGCTCCCAAGAAGGCTCTTTCAAGTTCAGCACCAAAACAGGCACTCGAGAACATGTCTGTTTCCTATGGGGCACTGTACCACATGTTTGGGCTCCCAAAAGTGTACTTTTGCATATTATTGGCAGCCAAAAAGGCTCTTTGTCATTGGTTTTGGCTCCTGAGAGGACACTTAAGCATATTTTGACCCCAGAGAGAGAGCACTAGCGCTTGTATTAGGACCAAGAAGGGCAGTTTAACATGTTTTAACCAGCCAAAGGGGCAGATTAATGTGGTTGGCCACCCAGGAAGGCACTTTACGTTGTGTTTTGACTCACAAGAGGACACTTTTGCTCAAGTTTGGCACTAAGTTGGCCCTTTAGCATATGTTGGCTTCCAAAAGGTCACTTTGGCATTTGTTTTGGCACTTTAATGTATTTGGACTCCCATGAGGACCCTTTAGCATGTGTTTTTGACTTCCAGAGGGGCAGTCATTATGTTTTAACCAGCCAATTGAGGCAGATTAGTGTGGTTCACCAATCAAGAGGGAACTACAGCATTGGTTTTGGCTCCCATAAAGGCACTTTAGCACAACCTTATCTATGAAGATGTCACTTTAGAGCAGGTTTTTCAACATTTAGGCCAACAATTCCACAGCCTTTGGCCGTCCTATTCTCATTTCAGTTATCAGTATCCTCTTTACTCAGAGTAAAAATCTTCAAAGACTTCCAAAAATCATTTTCAAAGAAGGATGTGTGCTGTCACTTTGATACTGGCTCTCTGAAGAGAGTGACAGACTTCATCAGTCTGTTTCTCTGTGGGTTATATGACTTTGTAGGTTATGTAATAGAAGTATCAGCATTTACTTCGGCTAGATTAATAAAAGACTTCTAAAAGAGGCTTTGAGTGTCCATTGGTGGAAAGTTTTGCAGGTAAAACATCTGAATATCCTGCTCTGACACTGATTGAGCCAAGCTTTTCCTCTGACATGTTCATCCACTGTGAAGAACCTTCACACACCTCTATGAGGTAATCTCTGGGATCACAGGTGCTGAAGGGTCTTTTAAACAGGAGGTAGAATCCTTCAGGTTTCTTTTTAGCTTCCAGCAGCTCGTAGTCCTGTTGGCTGTCCAATGACACCTGACCCTCACTGTTGCTCCATGCATCCTAAAGGAGAGAAAACACAAACAGCGACAATCAAGGATATAAATTAATATATGAAAAAAACAACAAAGTGTTTCAAGGAGACAACTTTGATTATTTTCAGACTCAACAGTAAGTGATAAAGGATTTGCAGTGATTTAATGTTTATTTGGTCAAGTCTTGACAATTAGTGGAATCTGACTTGTCATGCATCACAGGAGATCCTTCTCCCTGAAGATCAGTCTTACCTCATCAACATCAACAGAAGAGCTGGGAAAAGACCATTTCTGGAATCTACAAAATATTCCTGTGTCTAAAAACTGTAACTTTAAAGAAGATAATTTTACCCTTTATTCAACCTTTACTGAACTTATCTCAGGGGAGCTTTGAGTCCACAAGGTTGGAGGAACATTTTATATTGTATGTATATGGTAGACAAAATAATGTAAGATTTGCAGAGGTTAAGAGTTAAGTTTAAAGACACAAATAAATTGTGCGAAAACTCAAAATAAATCCATCTGTTGTGGACAGATGTACTTCTTCTCTTTGTTTATTATAATTTTAGCACATATCACTGAAGAATTAGATTACTGTTACACTGTAGTGATACACTTAATAACACAGTGAAATAAAGCTGAAACCAGCGAAAGTGTTTGTGCGTTCCGTGTTGTGAAACCTTTCCAGTCTCATGTAGAAGACTCTGCTTCTCTGCCAGGAGGCTTTGCAGCAGCTCCGTCTATCCGCTTCTCTTTCTCACATTCTTATCTGTCCAGAATAGCACCTAAGATCTCTCTTTATTTCTGTCTCCTGCTCAGTCCCTCTTACATAACTGTCCTAGTCCTACTGCAAGGACTGTGAAGCCAACGCTTTTAAAGCACATACAGGGGATATGGATCTAAAATAAGATGTGAGGAGATGCAGTGTGTGTGATATGTGTGTTGCATGTTTGTCTGAAGAATGAGCTATATGATCTCTGGAGGTAGCTGAGGTGCAACTGTGGATCTTGACTATTGAAGATTCTACATTAAGTTGCCAATGGTAAAGGTTGTAAAAAAATCCATAGTTTTTCTGCACATCTCTAAAAGATCCACGAGAAGTATGTTGAGTTATTGTACTACTAACATGTATACTGAAACAGTTCTGCAGGCACATCTCCAAACTTTCATGGCCTGTAGAGGAACCTTTGAATTGTGATAGCACCATTGTACTCTTTATGAGCATGTGATTTGTGTTTGTATACATTATGTATGTTTGTCCAGCGTTATTGTGATGTCCACATCAAATAAACAATAGAATAAATAAATTTATCCCTGAAAGGACCCTGGATCTCTTTTTGTACTTCCTGAAGAATTGTTGAACTTTCTCATTTATATAACTGATATCACTGAAAGTCAAACTTAACCAACAAAAAGGAAGAAGAAGAAAAAAAATCCATATACTGTCGTCTTATCTCTGGTTTGAAATTAAATGATAAATCTTAATATTCAAGTCTTTGAGGCCTCATTTGAATATATTGATTTAAAAAGGGATTTTAGAAGTCCATGAACTGGAGCATATCTAAAATGGTCCCTGCTTTGTGTGAGACAGTGTGTGAGGCGCTGTGTGAGGCTGTGAGTGTTGGTGTGTGAGCGAAGAGAGAGGGAGACTGTAGCTCAGCAGTGACCTTTCTTCTGCTGGTGGTTCTGCCCTCCTGAGGGGGAGACAGACAGATGGAGCGAAAGGAGGGAGGAAGACAGAGAGCACAGAGGAGATCCATTTTAACAAGAAACAGCTTTACAGTGACATGAGTGGAAGTATTGTTTCTGATCTGTGGGGATGTGGCACACTGGGATTCTGATGGAGGGAAACCAGAAATGAAGTAGCGATGATGAAGGACTGAAGTTACCAATCACTTCAAGGTTTGATTGGATCCTATGCTAAATATTCATACCAGAGTGCTTTTTAATTTTACATATAATTAAAGAGTTTTTGCATAATTCCTCTGAAAAGTATAGAATCCATCATACTGAATACATGAAAAGGAACACACTTCCTGTTTTCAGGAATCATACAAGCCTGATTTAAAGACAAATAATTGTGCTGCAACAGTTTGTCAGACTGCTGGTGGACTCCATCACTTTGACTCTGTGTTAAACTTTGATGTGCTCTCAGAGGTTCTTTGTGTTCGAGGCGACAGAGCGGCCCCTGGAGTCCTGCGAGCTCCTCATGGCCCCAGATCGAATGACAGCAGAGATTCCCAGCAGAGATTTCTTTCATGGCTTCTCTCTGCTGAATCAGTCGATACAACTTTACAAATGGAATTCTGACAGACGGATAAAAAAAGCAACTTAAAGGAAAGTGTGTTCATTTTTCAGAGAAGTCATTTTAATGCATTATTTAAAGGGGTGAGATATCATGATGGACAGCTATCCAACCTTGCAGCTTTCTTTATCAGATAAGAACAAGAGAAAGAACTTCTGAAGAAAAAAATCAGATCCTATCCAATGCTATCCAAGCTCTACCCAACATGGGGCCCTAGATAACCTCTAACATGGTGACCCCTTCCATGGACAATTTACACTATCGCTCAAAATAGTAACACCATCATTATCGTTGGGTATACTCTACCAAATATAAATACCCAATACGAAATATTCCTCATCAAATTATAATGAGGTAGAACATTACATGACAAAGTGAAGCACTATTCTTTTACATTTCTTAAAATGACGCCTCATAAAACAGAAAACTGGTATCATTAGCAGACCCAAAAGTTAGGCTCTAAATTTTTTCCATCAAAAAAATGGGAATTTCTTTTTTTTTTTGCCCTTAAACACTAACATGGGGTGAAAATCCCCCAACATGTGCCTATTGAAAAGACAAGGTGAACAGGAGCAGTGAAACACGCTGACCTTTGATGACATAAATGAGCAGCTTGAAGCTACCAAGGTAACCCATGGCACTCAGATCAATGCAACATCTACAACCGCTATAAAAGCACTTTGTAAGCTTATGTATTTAGCGGTGCTATACAAATGAAATTATAAAACTTTCCTTTGAATGGTCAATAAATCTGTCAATGTCATTTTCCAATTGCTCGAATCTCTGGGATGGGGTTGGGGATTAAACATGAGGGGGGCAGTCTTTCATTTTTCAGTTTTCCTATAAAGAAAATGACTAAATTACTCTATGATGGCTCATGTTATGATATATACAGCATAATTATGACTTTGCAGATGTATAGATAGACTTTCGTTTATTTTAATGAGTAATAATGGCTGCTTCAACAAGAACAACTGGTACTTCTGAATTAGTGGTCTTCAACAGGTGGTCTGTGACCTTTTTGGGGTCTGTGGAGGTACTGTAGGGGGTCCGTGACATTTTTGGTTGATAAGCCAATTTTAAAAAATTCAAATATTTCTTCCAAAATGTTCCCTCTTTTTTTTTTTTTTTTTTTTTTAACTTATGTAATTGTTTTGAGCACGCATTAATGGAAACAAGGAGGCTAAGATGGTTTTTTTTCAGTGAGAAATGAACACATTCAGCAACACAGCAGCTCTCTCAAACTGCACACAGGTTCACTCATCATTTGCTTGGCACTCTTAAAGACAAAGGAGGACCCGCCTCTATTACCGCTCTGCCAATCACAGGGCCCCATGTTTCATACTGGCTCTGTCAGGTTCCTTCAGAGCAGCTTAATACTGAAAGCGCAATAACAAGGTACATTTATTCATGGTACTGGGCCCAGTTTAATCTAAAACACAGTTTAATTTGTAAATACATAAGTGAGTCCCTGCTCCATGTCTACATCAGTGAGGGGGGTCTTTGATCTGAATGGCGTTGACGAGCCCTGCCCTAAATATATTTTTTCAGTGGACATGCATGCTAATTTTTGGTCTGTTATTTATGTAATAAGGTTACCCAATTTCAGGAAGAAGAATGGAATTTATTTCAAAATGCAATTAATTCTCTTTTGCTCAAGGACTTTCATGAATATTCACATCAACAAAAAGTAATTGAAACGTAAGTTAAATAAGATTCTTGGATAAATCACCTTTCTAAAACATTTACTGGAAGACTTCTAAGAAAAAAATCTCAATTAATTAGATACTTTTGAGGCAAAATGAGGTCTTTTAAACATCTTAATCAGTCCAGGATTCAATTTTGATATGCTAATATCTGCTAATGATTCCCACATGAACTGGAGCTATTAGTGCAGTTTGAGTGATTTCCAATTACCAGGGGCCGATAACACCCTTTGTGGTTGTGGAGCAGCTGCCTCCTGGTTTCTTGTGCAAAAAGAGCAATCTCATAGCTCAGGGACCACAGACACCTTCACTCCTTATAGGCTTCTGTAATCCCTGTGCATGTAGGAATTAAACAAGGAAATGTAGAGGGAGGGAATTGTGAGGGATCGCAAAAGACTGATAAAAGGTTTGATTTAACACCAAGAAATCTTGTCAGTTAATATGTTTCATTTCCTGGTTTTAATTTCAATATTAGAGCTTCTTACCCCAAAGTAGCTTTTATTGCCTGAGTCCCACAGCACCACCAGGTCAGCGTTGATCAGCTCCCCACGGTCAGACATCCCCAGGACGACACCGTGCCTGATTTCCTTGACCCTCAGCTCCATGTACACCTCCTGGTTGGCGTAGCTGATGTTCCAAGCCAGCTGGAGATCCCCTCGTGGGTCGAGGGGCACGCGGAAAGGCATGGGGAGAGGTGGGAGGGGGTTGGATGGGCTGAAAGGAAGGCTGGACACTTCCACAGCGTTGAGGGGCGCCTGATAAGAAGCCACCAGAATGACCATGAGAGCAGCCAGGGCGGTGAAGTACATGATGGTGACGTCCTGAAGACGAAGGTTCTTGTTGAAGACCCTCATAGCTGTGAGGATGAATCTTAATCTTCTCTCAGGGTGATTTTCTCTTATTCCCTCAGTTTTGTCTTAAAGGCTCACCCACAGGTTGATATAAAGGTCAATCCAGGAGGTTTCAAAGAGATCCTGTGGTTCTGTGAAAGTCCCAGCTCCTCAAACTCAAATCCTCTAGATTCTTCCACCCTTAGGCCTCAGTAGACTCCAAATCTCTCTCTCTCTCTCTCTCTCTCTCTCTCTCTCTCTCTCTGTGATTAGGTGAGTTATTCTTTCCTTCCCATGACTTTGATCCTCTTTTCCTCTTTGACCCACAGTTTTCTGAACCCTTGTGAATATTGTCTCTTTCCTCTGAGCAGCTGCTCTGTCTCTCTCTGGTTTTTAAGAGACTCCTCCCTTGTGACTTGTCTGTTTGTATCCTGCCTAATAGTATTACATTTATTGAGGAAATTGAATTGTATCCTTTAAGCCCTGAGGTCAACAATGATTCTGCACATCTGCCAGCCCCTAATTGTTCCAAATCCAACCATGGACACTATCAATGACAACCTGCTTGGCTTAAATGAGCATCATTGCTTGCTGCATTTTGTTGTTTTTCTTTGCGTAACATGAACTGTTCAAATATTCTAAAAGAAAAAGATAGTCTTCAACAAGTGATACTATTCACTTTTAGGGCAGGTGTATTTCAAAGCAGAATTATGGAACAGAAAGTACTTGAAGAGACGTAAACAAAGCATTACAGCATTAGTCCCTCTCCTAAACTCAGCGCCTCAGGCTGCAGGAGACCTAATCAAACTGCCAATTATGGCTTTGAAAAGCAAGAAGGACACATCCAGGCTGGTTTTAAAGGTTAGTAAAGCCCCTGTAGGAGAGTGTGTGTGCGCTTGTGATCATTTACGTGTTTGACAGAGACAGGTGGATCATCCTCTTAAGACCTGTGGACATCACATTTCTGCCTCTCAGACCCATGAAACTTCATTCTTCAAAACTTAAATCTAATAACCACATTAAGGGACACTTCCCACGTCACCTTTTGGTGATATCAAACCTTTACACCCATTTCACTGAGAGAAAAAAAGTGTAGTTATGAACAATAGCATTTATAACTAAAAACTGGTGGCTAACGGATAACTCTAAAAATGTAACTTCCTGTACAAAGACCAAGTTTATTTTTCAGACTTATGAAGTTATACTGATCTTCAATAGCAAGAAGAAAGAAAAAATACACACAAGGCAAATGCTCGGGTTTAAGGAATTAAAGCCATCAAATGGACTTAAAGAAATAAATCATTGAATGCTGCTGTTTGGCCTGAGCCTTCCTTTTGTTTACAAAGATTACAGACAAAAGAGTTGATACATAAAAAGGAACGGTCCAAGAATGGTAATGAAGTCTTTGCAAAGCAAACGTTAATTTTCAAGATAGTAATGTTTGACATGAATTGATGTTAATTACTAAGGGACTCAATTAAAAAATCGAAGTCATCAGAGGCTTTGTAATTAATTAATTCCATATTAATTGCATTAGAAGCAAGGATGTTTTTTTTTTTTATTCAAATGGGGTATTGTAGATAACTTAAATAGACACAAATTTGCAGAGAATCATATTTATTTTCAGTCTTATGTCCTTTTAAAGGTAAACTAGAGTTTAAGGAACATTACTGTGTTTTGGTGTTCATTGCACATGCTCATTACTACATGTCGAGCATTAGGGTGACACCAGAGGTTACAACTGAAGACAAGAATATAATTCTCAACACAACATTTAAAAAAAAAATTCTTTTTTTTGCAATTACTTAATCATAATTGATGATAAATTAGTCACAGTTCTAATGATTATCTGACACAGTCACCAGTGTTACATTGTCCATTGTCCATTCAGTGCAAATGGATTCTGATCCCCAATGTTTTATCCTTTTAAGACACAGAGAAGATCATCAGTACTTTCCTCTCTGACTCCTGCCACAACATGAAATCTTTAAATCCACTCTGGACTGTAAAAGCCTCAGCTGCCTGACTTAGCTCTGAAAAAAATCAGACATGATCCCCATTTGAGCCACTTCATGTTGACTCAAAGTATGTTTTAGGATTGATTGTAGAACTTCCTCCTGACCTTTAAAGCTGCTCAGAGCCTCTCTCCACGCCTCATATCCAGACTCATATCCAGCCTCAGTCACAGCCTGAGGTCCTGGGCTGAGGTCTTTATGTATTCTTCATGCACTCCTACGAACGATGGATATACACAGAAAGAGCTCCCAGAGGAAATCAGGTCCACAGGTTCAGTCATCACTTTAGAGTCTCTGCTTTAGTAAATCTGTCTCATTCAACCTGAGTTAAGTGACCTGTGGTTTTATAGGTTTTAGTCATTTTATTCAGTCTTTTCGGCCTTGAGATCAGAGTGACAGACCCTCTGTCCTCTTTTAAATCTCTTTTAAAAAAACATTTTTATTGATGGAGAAATGGGAGATTTTAGCTGAGCGTTAATTGTTGTCAGATTTTATTTTACCTTCAAATTTTCTGTCAGCATCATGGGCAGGGTTTTAAATTCTCTCTCTTTTATCTTGTATTATTTTTTTATCTGGTTGTTGGCTCTATCCTTCTGATGTTTTCCTTGCTCTATTCGGTGGTGGTTTTCAGCCTTTTACATGTAACTGTATTTTTTTCCACTCCTCCATTTCTATTTCTCTATTAATTTTCTTTTACTTCTCTTTCAAGTATTCTCATGTATTTATTTTTGTCATTTAATAAACACATTTTTATCGATGGAGAGATGGATGATTTTAGCTGAGCGTTAATTGCTGTCAAATTTTATTTTACCTTCAAATTTTCTGTCTGCATCATGGGCAGGGTTTTAAATTCTCTCTATTTTATTTGATTTTTTTTTTAAATCTGGTTGTTGGCTCCATCTTTCTGATCTTTTCCTTGCTCTATTCGTTATTGGTTTTTAGCCTTTTACATATAATTGTATTTTCTTCCATTTCTCATTTCTCTATTATTTGTCTTTTATTCTCTTAAAGCTGACTCACTTATTTATTTATCTATCTATTTACCTCCCTATTTATTCATTCACTTACAAGTTTATTTTAATTATTTATGTTTTTATTTATTTATTCAATTATTTTCAATGAGTTGAGCGCTCCAGTGATCATTTCCACTCTAATTTTTAGGCTGTTTTATCCTTTTATTACCTTATTTATTCACTGCTATATTTCATTGTTGTTTTTATCCTCTGTATTGTTCCTGTTTGCTCTTTTACTCCTTCTCACCTCTGGTCCTCATGGTCTCATCATAGGGTCTTGCACTGCCTGAGTTCTCTTCTCTTTTAATTCTGATTGGTCTGTATGATTATTAATTTTTATTGTTGCTCGCTATTTGATTCACTGTTTGTTTGTTTGTTTGTTTGTTTGTTGATTTTGTCCTTGCTGTAAAGCACTTTGTGAACTGTTGTTTTTAAAGGCGCTCTATAAATACAGTTATTATTATTATTATTATTATTATTATTATTATTATTATTATTATTATTATTATTATTATTAAATATTCTCATGTATTTCTTTTTATATACTCACTTTTATTTTGTTTTGAAAAGTACTACATAAATAAAGTAATTATTATAACCTATTTATTGTTTTTTTATTGTTATAATTGTTATTGTTGTTGTTGATGTTGTTTTGCTTCATTTTATTCTCTTCATCAATAAAGATGTTTACTTTCTGTAAAATGAGATACCTCAAATTTTGCCTCCCCAAATATACCACTCACTA
The DNA here is from genome assembly GCA_008086565.1 of Thalassoma bifasciatum. Lineage (NCBI taxonomy): Eukaryota > Metazoa > Chordata > Actinopteri > Labriformes > Labridae > Thalassoma > Thalassoma bifasciatum. The sequence goes on along the minus strand of RPOG01000964.1, from coordinate 57,176 downwards.
ACCCTTTATACTCACAACATCTCTTCAAAAAATCTGCGTCACAGAGTAATTCTCATATAACCCATTAACAAAATCACATTAAATTTAGAAACCAGTAAAGCAGAATTAAATTATGCCATTTAGAAAAGACGTCATATCTACAGGTTGGCTGAGATCTGCTGTGGAGATCTGAGTCTGGAGGTGTAAAAAATAATTTCACACACCCAAGAATAAAAGCAGAGGTGTAAAAAATGGCTGAACAACATTTAGCAGCTTCAGTCTCAGGATCCTCACTGTTTCACTCATGTGGCCTTCTGGGACACTGATAAAAAAATGTCACAACAATCGTAAGAACAAGCCTTAAATCTGTTTCTGCTACACACTTACAATACGTCTGTGGAAGGAGAAAGTTCAACATGTTGGACTTAAATTTGAATGTCAAAGATCTGAATCCTGTTTAAAAAGGCGGTTTGGATCCACACAGAGCAGGATGAGCAGGAGAGAGAGAGAACACATCCTGGTATCTGGTTTGTTAATGTAATAAAGACTGTTAGTCCCTGAGGCAAACTCAGAGATGTGTTTGTCCTTCTAATGTCTCTGACCTTCACGAGTCTCAACAATCTTCTTTCCTGTACGTGTCTCCTTTTGTTTCTTTTCATCTCCTACACCGTCACACTTCAACCTCTCGGCCCATCTGTCTCTGCGCCGTCACACTTCATTCTCTCACTGATGTTTGTCCTCTCCCACTCGCATCCTGCTTTTTATTTCTCTCACAAACACACTTATCTTTCTGCTGCCACTACTGATGTGTCAGCAAACATAAATGAGACAAGACACGTAGAGTCGCCTCTGATCCGGGGGAACGGGAGGAAGAGGGGAGGAGTGGATTTAGGGAGAAAAAAAACCCCGCTGTGTTTGTGGATGCAAGAAGCCTGGGGATCTATCTGACATTATCCGGCCTGCATCAATCTAGATACTGCCCCAAAACTTTCCCATCATGCTTTGCTTTCACTTTGGGAGCGTTTCATGAGCACATACACACAGACATTAATGAATACACTGATTTTAAGCAATGATACTAATGCTAACATACAGTCATATCATGCACTAAATCTTTCTTGCAAATAGCTTCAGACACTGATAAACTTAACAAGACAGGATAAATCACCACTGCATGATTAACATCATCACAATTTTTTATACATGGAATTAACAGCACAACACAGAGTCACTAACTCTAAATACTTGAGCATGTTTGAATGCAGGCATGTCCAAACTCACAATCCATAAGAAAAAAGCCTTTTTGATATTAGTGGTGGGCGAGTTAATCTAAAAAATCTCTATATGGATACCAACGTTGGTATCAGTATTGATCAATACATGCATACTCTCTTTCTCTGTCTCTCTCCCCTCAGGTCTGGTTCTGTTCCAGGTTTCTGCCCATTGGAAAGAAGTTTTTCCTTGACGTTGTAACTTGCTAAAAAGCTGCTGCAGAGCTACACTCATGGTGGGTTGAGATGAGCTAAGATTCCTTATCTTGTCTTGATGTTGAGTCTCTGTCAGTAAAATAAAATAAAAGAATAAAAAACTTAACATTAACAGGTATCTGCCTGTAGTCAGCACTTTAGTCAAACTCATGGAACGTACTCAAGCATCTAAGTAACATTAAAGTTGACAAACATACCCTGCCATACAGTTTTGAACAGATGTGTTCTGAGTGTGGAGTTGTGGAGGGGTATTGAGTCATTGTTTCTGGTGTCTGGTGAAAGTAAGTTCCAGAGTTGGGGAGCAGAGCGACTGAAAGCTCTGCTCCCCATGGTGCTGAGACGGGCAGAGGGCACAGAGAGCTGGAGGGAGGAGGACCTGAGGGAGTGAGACGGGGTGGCAATGTGGAGCAGATCAAACAGCCCCCCAGGATGGCTTTACATCACCGGAGCAGGTGTGTATCTGAGGGAGGTAGTTGGTGATGGAGTACAACTCTGAAAAAGCCACTTGTAAAAAAGTTTTGTGCCTCTAGGGTCTGATAGTTTTTTAGGCTACTTTGTGTGTACATTTCTGGCTGATATACCAAGTTGCCAATAACCTATATATATTTATATGCAACTCATGATGGCTATTGTGCAATAATAACCATTGATTTGTATACAAAGTCACTAAAACGTGTAAATTCTCTTGTCAGACATTGAAATTATGTGAAGTATAATCCAGTAGTAAACATGATTCTGGCTCTTACTGGGGGACAACCAGAGGATATTAAAGAACAAAACATCAGGCTATTGAGTCAGATTGGATACAGACAAAAAATAATGCAGAGTACTTTTTAAATGTATCTATCCCTTACAGTTGACTGAAATTAATCGGTACATTACATTTTAGCTGTAAGGATATAAGACTTTAAAATTGGCGCCCTTACAATGCAGCAGGTTGAGGGGGTTGAGGATTGGGCCCCACCCCCAACTATGATACAACAGTAACACAGGGCCGACTGTATCCATGGCTGACAAGAAGCCCAAAGCCGGTGTCATTTCCAATATGGGCCCTACCAATGATCGACTTCATTATTCTGCATCAGGAACAGACTGGTGATGTAGCAGAGACTACGTCCATATTTACACAGTCCCTTATGCAGTGTTTGACACTTAGGAACAATATGAAACAAAGGGTTCTTGACAGAAAAGAAAAAAACTGACCATCTACATATTTACAACAGACTGCTGTCTTAGGAGAGCAATGAACTAAATGGCTTTAAATCAGTTAGGCCTGATTTGTCTCCTCAGTGATCAGGGGCCCGACCAGATTCGGAGCTTGTTGTAACTAACAATCTATCCAAATCACTGACAAGTATTTGATGTCTGTACATTTATTTTTCCTGCTTTTTACCACATCAAAGCCTCCACTATCTGGAAAAATAAATACATCAGACATATTCCACATTCATGATTCCTGTATAAATGCCTCTGACTTAATATATGCAATCACCAATAAGAGGAGCAGACCGAGAAGTGTCATCAACAGGATGTTATGGCTCACAAGCATTGGCAAAGAACTTTTGCACTTACTTACACTTTTTGCTCATAAAATTACGCCTGGGAGGATTTGTTTAAACTCCCCAAAATGTTTTTGGTTCCTCACAGCTTGCTCTCCAGACCACTGATACTTTTAATAAAGCAAAGCTGCACTGAACTACTGGCATTGTTATTATTTTTTTAAATTAGACAGACAGACAGACAGACAGACAGACAGACAGACAGACAGACAGACAGACAGACAGACAGACAGACAGACAGACAGACAGGTGGGTAGGTGGGTGGGTAGATAGATAGATAGATAGATAGATAGATAGATAGATAGATAGATAGATAGATAGATAGACAGACAGACAGACAGACAGACAGACAGACAGACAGACGGGTGGGTTGGTGGGTGGATAGATAGATAGATAGATAGATAGATAGATAGATAGATAGACAGACAGACAGACAGACAGACAGACAGACAGACAGATAGATAGATAGATAGATAGATAGATAGATAGATAGATAGATAGATAGATAGCCATGTCTGCCAGTCAATAAAACACATACGAAAACTTGGCTTTGTTGAGATTTTTTTGGCCCATGTAAAGTCATAATTTTTGGAATTATCAAGTCATAATTATGAGATAAAAAGTCAAAGTGTTGAGATATAAGTCAAATTTATGAGATAAAAAGTCAAAAATTTGAGAAAGTAAGTCATAATATTGACAAAAAAAATGAAATGAATGAGATTGTATTGTCTAAGCTATGATTCAAAAGTCAAAATTTTAAGATGAAAAACGAAATTTTGACTTTCGTCTCATCACTTTGACTTTTCATATTAAAATTTCTACTTCACATGGACAAAAGAGAGAACCTTTTCAAAGCCAGTTTTTCATTCCTATATTTTAACTGGCAGAAATAGGTTTCTATACATTATTAATGTTCACAAGTTAGAAAATGTTCCCTTCAAACAGAAAAGGAGTGTTTTTAAGAAACATTTTTGTTTTGAAGCTAGTTTGACATTTTTGAGGGTATTTTTGTAGAATCTTAAAGAGGCCAGGTAGGATGTTCTCTGTTTGGGTATCAGTATATGTTCACTCTAATTTAGCAGATGTTTTAGTCCAGAGTGATGTATAGCTCAAGCAAGAATCAAGACTGGAGGAAAAAACCGAGTTAGTACGATAAAGTGCTTTAACATGATTGGCTCAAAGCGGCCAAAACTAACAACCACGGCTAATCCAATGTCACCAATTTGGTTTAACATTCAACAACATTCATTATTCAGGGTCAAATGTTCAATCAGAGCCACGTCTTAGACCTTCTGGGTCCAGGTACTAGTCACTGTTGTATAAGCCAGAAGAGCTTTGAATTTGACTGGAGCTCTGGAGCCAGATGGTGAACACGTCCCTGTACCAACTGTTACTGATTTAAGCTGCATAAAGTGTTTGTGCGTTTTTATTTCATTGTGATCAACAGCTAAACTTCCTGACTCTTATTTATTTCTCAGTTGTTCTGTTTTTACTCCTGAGTCTGTCTGCTGGTGCTTAGAAAAATTATGCTTTTACTTTTCAACCTGCTGGTAGATGATACATGAACGCATGGATAAAGGGATGTTTTTCCTATAAGACTATTTAGCTGTTTCTTTTTGTGCTGACTGGTTTCACTTAAAGGGGGATTCTGGTGTTTAAACACAGGCCTCATTTTTCCCATTTTGGGATTTAATTGACTTGCAGACTCAAACAGATTTTGAATAGCTCCAGTAGATTGCTTCCGCCAGCTGCTACGAATAGATTGTAACGACATAAACAACATAAATCTTGTGGCCAAATGTTGGATCAAAACATATCCTCTGAAAGTTCTTGTTTGTTGATCTACAGAGAAATTCTTTCACTTTTACCAGACGTTCATCAGGCATTACCTTCCAAGGCCCTTTAAGGGAGCAGCCTCCATGCTACTGACACACCTAATGCTCCAGGGACACACACACGCACTCACACACACACACACACTCAGAGAAAGAAGAGAGAGAAAATGGATAAAAGCAGAATTCACCTCAGAATGTCCAATAAAACCGTCTCATTCTCTCTTTATGTAAATATTTTAGCAGCGCACACTCTCAAAGTGCACTAATCTCCACTTCTGTGAGCCTGAATAATGAATGCAATAAAAACTCACACTGCTCCTCTTAACGCTGCCTCAAACTGCCCCTGGTCTGATCTGAATGGGAGAAACCAGACCCTGTAAAGACTGGGTGATTAAAGGAGTTTGAGGAGGGGGAGGTAAAAGAAGACAAATAAAATGTTCAGGTTGAGGAGTCAGCAGTCTGGAGATGCATGGAATCACAACGAGGGAATAAAAAGAAGCTTGAGGAGCAGTGTCTCATATCCAAGGATTGATTCCTAACGTGCCCTATAGGCTGAAGGAGGGACGCAGAGAGAAAAATGATCCTTCCAGGGACAGTTGTCTCTGTCGTCCTAATGAAATCTAATGAACGCTGTGTTCCAGACGTCAGGAGACAGTTTGTTTTTCCACCTTGGGCAGAGGACAGGTGTAATTTTTTAATTATCTTTATAGAGTTGACTGCCACATATGCATACAGTTGATAAAGTGCTTTACGCAGTGAGGATGTTTAATAGATCTGCTTTAAAAGCTGCAGCAGTTTCTGGATGTCAGAGTGATGTCAGAGTGAGAGCAGGATGAGTTGACTTTCAGGCTCCAGCAGCTTCCTCTTCTCCTCATCACTCCTGCACTTCTTCTCTTATTCTTCCTGACATGGGATAGGAAGCTTTAGACACTATTCACTGTCAGCTGCTGTGGCACCCAGATCCCTCCCTGTAACATAAACCAAATGGAACACACACATGGTCACTGGTGTGCACATTTGAAAGGCGGGGCAAAAAAAACAAACAAAAAGAAAAAACCAAACATACAGTGCATGTTTTTCTTGAGAGTGAACTTTTGTGTATTTTTGCTCCCAAGAGGACACTTTGGCAATTTTTTGGGAGCAAAGAGGAGGACACTTGAGCATGTTTTGGATCTGTGGAGTGCAGTTTATCATGCTGTAACCGAGCAAAGGGGATTAAAATTGTAGTTCAACCAAGAAGGCACTTTTGTATATGTTTTGGCTCCCTATAAAGCACTTTACAGTGTTTTGGCATTCAAGAAGGAACTTGAGTTCATGTTTTTCCAATGCCCAATTTTAGCACAAAGAAAAGCACTTCAGCACACATTTTGTGGCCCCAAGAGGGCACTTTATGACAGACATTTTAAAGAGCGGGGCTTAAAAAAAAACAAAAAAAACAACACTTACAGTGCATGTATTTTGGCCTGAATTAGGGCAGTTTATTGTGTTTTAAACAGCCAAAGGGGCAGATCAGTGAAGTTCACCAACAGAGAGAGCACTTAACCATTTGTTATGGCTCCCAAGAAGGCACTTAAGTTCAATTTTGTTTAGTTTGGCTTCAAAAGAGGCACATAAGCACACGTTTTGGCTCCTAAGAGTGCACTTAAGTGTGTTTTGGTGCCCAGTAGGGAACTTGAGCTCATGTTTTAGCTCCTCAGACACCCCTTTGGAAATTGTTTAAAAACTTGAGAGAGCATTTTAGCACATTTTTTTTCAAGAAGGGCACTTGAGCATGTGTTTTGGCTCCCAATAGGGCAGATTATTGTGTTTTAACCAGCCAAAGAAGCAGATTCCTGTGGTTCACCAACAAGGAAGGCACTTCAGCATTTGTTCTGGCTTTGAAGAAGGCACTTTAGTGCAAGCTTGGCCCCAAGGAGCGAACTCAAGCAGATGTTTTGGCACCCAAGGAGGCACTTCAGGGTGTTTTGGCTCCCAGGAGAGCACTATAGCACAGATTTTGTCTCCAAAGGGTGGATGCTTTAGTGAAGGTTTTTTTCATACAACTGCACATGGTACATCCTGGGTCAAATCTTATACTGCTCCGGTACCTCTCCTATACTGGGTAATGGCATGTTTGTTTTGGGCAGTATATATATATATATATAAATATATATATATATACACACACACACACACAGAGTGAGAGAGAGAGAGAGAGAGAGAGAGAACAGATTGAAATCATACAGCATTAAAATGGTCAAACAGAACAACCACATTAACTCTTTATTTTCAGTAAAAAGTGTGCTAAAATAGTGTCAACAGTATGTACAGTAGATTACAGCCAAAATGAATAAATAAATGCTCAAGCTGGATTTGAACATATCCCAGTCACATCCTCCACTGTGTGCTGTCAAATTATCTTCCACTCAGACATCATTCAACTGCATCAGTCTCCAGAAGTCTCTAATGTGAGCTGTGTCCTAACTCAGGGTCAGTATTTGAAGGATAGAGACTAGTAAGTATGCATGTTTGGTAGCCTGTGTAGACCACAAAGTCCAAAGTGAATGAAAAAACTTAATCTGATTTAAGAAGAATTTACTGTTTGCATCATCAGCTGTCCTGGCCTATAGAAAGTGCAGCTCTTGTTCTGTAGCAACAGGAAAAGAGCTGGCTAACTAGCTAATCCAATCAATCATTAATTTTTGTTATGTAGTGACAAATCAAAAAGCATCTCAAAGGAATAATTTTTCATTTGAAGCACATTCTGGAGTTTTCACTTTTTTGAAATAGGATTAAATGATGAAGCCTCTTTGTTTGATACAAAAGTGAAACAGACTTTCAACAATAACAATACTTTTAAATGGAATTATTTAGCTGAAATTGCAGCCCCAGTGTTATCTTGTTGAAAAACCCTGTCAGCAGCACATAAACCAGGGACCTCAGTCATGAAGGATGCCACCTGCAACATTTCCACATAGCCAGCTGCTGTTTGATGCCCCTAAACAACCGTCAGCTCCACTGTTCCATGGAAGGAAAGAGCAGATCATGATGACCCCCCCCCTCCACTGTGAAAACATCTCAGTAGGATTTTTTTCTCCTCAAAGAATCAAACTTTCTTCCTCCTTTCAGTGTCCCATGATGCTCTCTGTCAAAATCCAAACCGATAATTTAGTGGAAGGAAACAAGGCCTTTGAAGAGGTTTTTGTTCTTACAGCTCTTCTCTCTCAGTTGTCTCAGTCTCAGGTTATCTGGAGTCTGTATTAAAAACTTCTTCTGTAATTTTAGAAATAATCCAATTGCACATTTTGGTAGAAGGCAGTCGGTAGATTCAGTAACACAAGAACGAAATAGTAGCTCACTGTTGTTGTTGTTGTTTGGTTCTTGCATGGCACAGTGGAGGCTTAATGTGCATGTGCAGAGTTGAGAATGATGTCAGCATTTCAACCGAAAACGCCCGCTTGGCATTTACACGAGAACACTGAAAACAGGGTTTCAGAAAAATTCCACTCTGGAGGGCGTTTTCAAAAGTTTGTTTTTTCAGTCAGCTAAAATGCCACTTTCATGTAAATGGGAGGCTAAAACACAACAATACTTTTGCGTTTCACCCCAATACCATTGTTGTGTAAATGAGGCCTCAGCGTGTCCAACCTCAGCAGTGATGGTGTTTCATTGTGAGATGCTTTGTTTTTGCAGCTCATTCATCAGGTCACATTCAAAGAGAGAAAGATTTTTAGTCTTTACCATCAGGAGGTTATGACAACAGGCCTCATGCACTGTTACGTGCGTATAAATGTTCTATTTTTGTTCTCACCACAGCATAGATTATTGAATCAGAATCATTTTGAATTGAGAGGCAAGTGCCTGCAACCTGCAATCAGCATATTACCACGCCCTAATTTATCCATATAAGGATGTCTGATAGGTGCATCAAGAGGAAGCATCATCAACCTCGACATCCGCGTTTCCTGCCTTGGCCATACAGCCCATTCCCACACAGCCCACTCCCACAGTCCCTCACCGGAGTCTCATTGGACCCATGTCCTCAGGTCATTAATGATCAGCTGACTCTCTTGGGTACTGTGAGGGAGATCACTCTGGGTATCTGAAACATAAACAACACATTCAAACAGTTATCGGATATTTTTGAAAAATAATGAGTATGACCAAACAGTAAAGTTGTGCTTGTGTGTGTGTGTGTCATTCACTGTGTCAGTAAATGTGTAAAGACAAAAAGAGAAATTATTTTATGTCTTCATCCAGTTTGCACAAATTTATGGCACTGACATTTTACTACATAGTTCATATTTTTAATGCAAATTATATGATCAATTTAGGACTCAATATTCTAAGTACGACAAGGGTGAAAAGGCATCGATTTCACGGTTCTGTATGTTTTTATTCAATTCAAAGTTTCAATTACTAAATCTTTCAAAGGCTTTTTTACTCAAAGTCGTTAATTATGTCATACATTTGGTTAAAAGTCTGTTTTTAGGAGACTGATGATTCATCATTTGTGCGCATGCATGGTCAGAGGGGGGTCTAAATTTGTTCGCAGAGTAAGAATAATCTAAGGAAGAAAATATCAATGATCACAGATTTATGAGTCAAACGTTTGTACAGAAGGTTTAATCATAAATTTGTGTGTACGCACTGTTTGTAAATGAGGCCAAGTGTGAATACCAGACAGAAAATGACCTTGAATTCACATTTTTGTGCAGATATTAGGCTGTGATTGTAAACTTTTGGTAAGCTGATGAACAGGCTATGCAATAAAACTAAGAAATAAATTGCTTACTCTTTTTTTGTCCCGTTCCCATTTTTTTTTTTTACCATTGTGAAACTCCACTCAAGACCTTTTTATGTAAATGAGTGATTTTTTTTTTTCTGGTCTTAAGATTTTGAACCGGTGTGTGTGTCATCCACAATCAAATCCATTCATAACTTGGCATCTTGGCATCTCAAATTCTCCTTAGAAGTCAAAAGAGGACCTTAAGCAGGAGATAGTTTCTCTTTTTTTTTTCCTTCTCTCCTCCCTCCCTCCTCTCATGTCTGCTCTCTCCAGTCGCCACAGCCAATCTGAGCCTGTGACTAAAGCGCCATCTCTCCGGCTGCTGCACACTTCAGGCTGCTTTTACTCTGCAGGGCGCTAAAAGCCACCTCTGCATTTAAAGCAGATTTCTCTCTCTCTCTCTCTCTCTCTCTCTCTCTCTCTCTCTCTCTCTCTCTCTCTCTCTCTGGTCGGATGTCGCTCTGCAGGAATCAGCAAAACACAGGGAAACCAAACAGCCGTGCGTTAAATTCACAGTAGATGTATCCTCATGGATTACAGAGACTTTAAAGCCTGTTCTCCAAGCACGGGCTGCAAACAGAGAACACAAACGCAGAGGAGAAGATAAATGACAACAGATTGGTAAAGCGTGCAGAGGGGAGAATAATAAAAGCCCTGCATCGTTTTTTTTTTTTTTTTCCCGGAGCTTCTCTTCAGTGAACACCTGACCTCGACCTCCTCGGACGGAGAAAAAAAAAATAAAACAAAAGAAAAAACAGACTGCTTGTTGAAATGAAGCTGTCGAGGTTTCCTCTCATCATCCCGTCTCCTCCTCCAGCACGCGCGCTGCCGAGGCTGATGATGATGATGATGATGTTTGCGTAGGAGTCTTGTATTTTGCGGACGGCGTTGGTACACCAGTCTCTTACTGTTCAAACAACTCCAGACAACATTGGATGGAACTGCCTGCTCCAAGCTTCTCTCCAGAGATTTTAATTGAACTCTTTTTGAAGCCTGGCTCGTTTTTCCTCCCTCTCTTCAGATGTTGGATGTCTTAATTGCGGATGGAACGAGGTTTGCGTCCGGAAAAGTGCTCGAAAAGCAAACACTAAGACTGTAAAAGCGGAACACTGACATTTTTGAATTTTTTCCAACAAAATTAAAAGGGATCAGGCTGCTTCTCTCCTTTGATTGGCTGCTTGAGTGTTTCGCTGAGTGCTCCCTCAACATTGGGTTTTTTCAATTACAATCCCTCTGATTATCCAGTGACTGAACTGCAGCCAGCAGGGGTCGAGACCTGAGCTCCAAGGAGCCACCGCTACCCTCGATGTGACCCTGTGAATCCCTCTTATCTCTGAAGGTAAGGTCCTTAACTTTACCATACAAAAGCTCTGTATTCATCCACTTATTCGTGTTTGAATTTCCTAAACAGAAGCGCAACAGATAGGGTCCCTCTGCTTGTTGAGTCATGATGAAAGTGTTGGTTATCTTTCAGCACCAAGGACAGAGCTACACTTTCTCAGAGCTTTGGATAGATCTGTTTTTCTTCTCCTTATTTCACCCACATTCATAATTCATCAAAGCCCTTATACTCAACACACAGTGAAAAAAAGTACCTACATGTACCAGAGTGCATTCTGAGTAGTTTGAAAATGTTTTTTTTTTTAGGAAGAGATGCACAAACATTCACAGAGATGGACAAAAGAGAGGTGGAGAGTGGGGGAGAGTGGGGGAGAGGCTCAGTGTTTCCTGTGACAGACTCACTGGCTGCTCGGTTACACCACATGCTGACAAGAAACAGCATGGCTTTCCAGCCCAAGCTACTGTCACCAACTGTTAGCCATGGTCACATCCCAAACTGTTTTTGCTCCAGATATATTTGGGAAGGGTGGAAATGCATTAGGGCTGTGGAGAAAGAAGGCGTTCCTATTGATGGTGGTTAAAATGAAAGAAGAAAAAACGAGGAAAGGAAACTCACCAGGGGTTCAACTCTCCACCTACTGGGAGCTTTAGAGGCATAGCAGTAGATAAAGCAACAACTGACAAGCTCAAATGTGAAACCACACTGTTAAATGTAACGTGTCATTTCAACTTAAAATTTGAAGTCAGGTCAAAAAATAAAATGTGTTGTTCTTACACCAACAAGATATTACATGAGATTTCTGGTGACAACCTTTGTCTCAGTTTAGTTGATTTTGACCTGGTAGTTGAGATGATGCTGACTTATAATTAAGTGTTATCACAACAATTTCAGTAATCCTTGGTCATATTCACATAGAATAATGTGCAAGATTAATGTGCAAAATCACATATTACAGTGCATGATTCACTTCCTTTAGGGCTTAGATTGTATGAAAGACTATGTGCCACCTGTTGATAAAATGTTAAGGAAAACTGGCGGGGAACTGAACACCTGTGTTTTCTGTTAACAAGCATTAGCATTAGCATTATGTAGAGGGGAAAATCTTCAATGAACTCCAGCAGCCAGGGTGCAAAATACAAATCACAATGTTTTGCAACATCTGAGCTGGTTTTAGCTTCCAAACTTTGCTGAGCTCGTTAGAGTCCAGTATTTAAGAACTGCTCCAAGTAAAAATGTATCATCAACCTGAAATGTTAAAAAAAAGAATCTATAAACCCTTTAATGACCTATCATACCAAGTCTGCCAGAGCTTATCTTTACAATCCGATATGCTGCAGAGTCATTGTTTGCATATCGACTTTTGCCATAAATTAATACAACTCTTGTATCCCAAACTTCAATGAAGCATACAGACTTGTGTCCAGACTGACTAAAAAAACATGATGATGTGTATTGAACGGAAGAAGTGATATGAACCGATCATAATGTTTTTGTTGTTAACCCTTTAGTCTGGATTTCTGCAAACATATTAGTGGAAGGATAGAGTTATCTGGGACATGTTGAAAATGCAATATGAAAGTGTTGATACCCAGATTTTTTATGCAAAAGAACAATCGGTTTATCTTATCTGGTTTCAAATTTACTGCCAATCAAAAGAGGATATGTAAATCGCAGCACTGGCACTGTACTGAATACTGAAGCTTCAAAACACAAAAGGTAATGAGTTTTTATGTAAAGTTATAACATTGGGGCTCAGCATCTGTTGCGTTATTGACCTTTTATTATGTTTTGTGTTTAATTATTATTTTTTTTTTTTTTACTACATTTCTGGTCGTTTTTACAAATCAGGCTCCAAAGCCCCCCCCCAAGTGGTGTGGTATGTATCACTGCAGTTTGGTACGGATCAGATTAGCTGGTTAGCTAAGCATGCGTTCTAGATAGGTGGTGTATTGCCGGATGCCAGAAGTTGTGTCAACAATGGGGCGACATAGTTGCTTGACGCGGTGCAACCCACTACTAAATCCAAAAAAGGAGAAAAACACAACACAGTAAACAAAGAGCAATGATGGAAGATACTCAGCAATTCATCCTTTTGTTGATTGGCTCTTTGTCACAAAGTCGACTGGAGATTTCAGCTATTTTTTTTTTATTGACAACAACAATACAAAATCACAACCAATACAAGGAAACATAGAGACATTACGTACAGAAGTACATAAAGACAAACAATCAAAACACCCCCCAAAGGAAAAAAAAGAATCAAAACAAACAAAAAAAGACCAAAAAAAACCACACAAGAGATTCAGGGTTTAGCAGGGTTATGTATTGTTCTGTGTTACTACTGTCCCACAGGAAGTGGCGATTCTTTTGACTGATCAAAGGACTGCAAGATTTCTAGCTCCGTCTTCTGGGGTCGGATCTGTACGTCTGGCACCCCAACAAAGAGGTACCATAAAGTGAGATGGTACAGGTCGGTAATTTGGGGACCTGTCCCTGTTTTAGTCACAGGAAATGTCGCAAAATGTGTGCCGTATTGAGATGTAACAAACTGAACCACTTGGCAGAGACAGATCTCTAACAGGAGTGCTTCAGTTTGATTTTATTTCCCCCAGTTTTGGCTTTTCTTTGACACAAACATTAACAAAGAGCAAACACTATTCATTCACTATAGCAGACACAATTTAGAGTTATTGATTTTTCCTAGTGGAGATGGTTCCTGCTAAAGGCTGCAATTAAAAGTTTAAAATCAGGTTTTAATTGCTTCTGCTCAGATTTTTTAATGCCTAAATGAATAGCAACGCCATAAAAAAGCAAGTTTCTCCCTCAATCAGTGGATATCTAGCTCTTTGGGAAGTCTGCAGGGTATAGCCACCGTTAAACAGATACTGAAAGCAGAAGCAGACTCAGCCATCTTTGCCTGGATGAGCTCTTTCTGGTCAATAACAAATGGAGGAATTAAGTGTCAGTGCTTTCATAAAAGGCACTGGATGTGCTGAAATGTGGCCCACCAATTAACCACCATTATTAAAACATCCGATATCTCCAAGGGGATTGTGGTTTGTCAGTGAAGTTAAGCTTGTGTTGACAATAACCCTTTACTCGGATGCTTAATGTTGGGTTTTCACTCTAATTTCCCAGGGGCAGAGATGGCTAAAGATTGCTAACCATGTCAGATTTATACTCTGTAGTCCTGTGCTGCACATGCTCAGTCAATGAGCTTCTAGTTCTCTCAGTTCTAACACTGTAGTGCTGCCTCTGTGTGCTTCATGTTGGACAAAGGCCAGATTGTCGACTCTCGTTTCATCGTATGGTTAAATATGTGTTTGTCTGCATATATGACACGAAATTCTCCCGGTTATTGTTTCTTTCTCCTCCGCCCCGAACACAAGGGTACCTCTGAAAGTGTGACTGGGATCTTTGTTGGAACCGGGGGGACCCTCTAGTAAGTATGAGGACGGAGGTGTGTGTGTGTGTGTGTCACACACACACATACTGAAGTCCCCCCTAAGAGCGTGACTATGAGTGACTGTGTGTTTCTTGCCTTCTTGCTGCTTCTGCAGGAGTCAGAAACAGAGAGAGAGAGAGAGAGAGAGAGAAAGAGAGGGAGCACAGGAGGAGAGCGAGGGAGTTGAAGGACAAGCAGATGAGTGGGATGGAGATGGAGATGGAGAAGCAAATTTCAAAGATAGATGGGTGATGGAAAAAATAGATGAAGTAAGGTGTGGAGAGGACGCAGATAAAACAGGAGGAGAGAAGAGAGGAGAAGGGGGGGGACGAAGGTTTAAACACTGGCAGAATAGTCAAGAGTCAATGCAATTACAGAGGCAGCACTTTCTTTTTTTCTCGGGCATTTAAAGCGTACTCACATTTCAGTTTAATTACCTTTAAAATGCTCTGTTGGGAGGGAGAGTCATGATAGAGCCGCTGTGCTGGAGATAAAGAGGAGAAGTGGATGGAGTGGAAGGATGGAGACAAGGGGGGGAAGGGAATATGGCTGCTGAATGATCATGTTAAACAGTCACCACTCCTTCCTCCTCCACCACCACAATCTTAGCCCCAACCCCCCCACCTCTGGGCACGCTGATCTCTCTCTTCTCGTAGCTACACCCTGACATGCTAACACATTAGACTCACGCACAGACGGGTCCCCACGCAGACACAAGCGTCAGCCGTGCATGTAAAACACACGTGCGCGCACACACACATGAGGCAGTGGTCAGCTGCCCTCATCCCAGTGAGTGATTGTAAAAATCTGCAGCTCATTCTGAAGAGTAGAGAGGGAGAAAGAGAGGGAGGGAGAGAGTGAGGAGACACAGCAGCAGAGGAACAGCTGTTGTGTCCTTCTCTCGTTCTGCCTCTTCAGCTTCACAGTCGTTCGAGTGTCATGCATTCATTAGAAATCAGACAAAACTGTGCAAATGACTGAAGCAAGATTAGACATGGACTCTTTCCAATCCAGAATCATTTCTTACTCAGCATATAGAAAATCCAACTCAGCATATTTAATTTAGTAACATCAAATCACTTTACATGTCAGAAATAGCTGAAATAAAATGAGCAACAACATCCTGTTTATGGAGCACTTTACAAATAGAGGTAAATGCCCATGGCACAACATTAAGCTTCTAGTCAAGGCAAATAAACAGTGAGAGACTTTCACTTTAGAATCAGTTTTGGTTGCATCCTGTATCATTTTACTCTGTTCTCTTCCTGTCCTACACATATAAGTGTAATATTCTTTACCAGCTATACTTCTGTGTATCAAATTTAGCTGAATGTGACAACCTATGGCTCCATGCCTCAGACTACTCTGTCATAATCTGACTCAGTGGTGACAGGTTCTATGATAAATTGCTTTTTGTAGTTTGGAATAAAATGTCTGTCACACTTGAGAGACAAGAATACTCCCAGACTTGTTCACCTTTGTTCACACCTGTTACTCATAGTAGTCATGTTTCCATTACACCTAGATTGACAATCACGCAAAACCTAAACATCCCAACAAAACTGGTAATGGAAACACCAAAAATTTGAAAAAACCTCTCCAACTTCAATAAACATGTTTTTAGCTCTCATGAGGCGTTTTCTCCCCACAAGTGTCAACATTGAAGTTTATTGCAAAAGTGCAACAGAAACACCGTGTCACAGAAATCATTGGACGTGAATGACCGATCCACCTCCCTCGCTGGACATGAATAACATTTCCAAGACAAAAAAGGATGGACAGTGGATCAAGATGGGACACAGTGATTATTTGGGAAACAAAAGTGCGTTTGGTCATTCTGAAGTTTTTAATCCACAACTCCTTGGCCAGGATCCTCTCCAAGAAGTCCTATTTTTGATTAGAAGTACATTTGAAATTCGATGGCATCCTCTTTAAGCATTTAAAATCTGGGTAATGATGCTTTCATATTGCACTTTCAACATTGTTGCTCATTGTTTGCTTCCACTTCTGTGTCTGCAGAAATCCAGTTTAAAGGGTTCTAAAACTACATCATGTAATCATATAATACATTTTCACATTATTAAGTATTAATGCTGCATTTTATAACAATGTATTACATTTGGAAATAAAATTTGTGAAGTAACGCATGTAGTTTTTTGTAATACACTTTGCTGCAATATGTAATAAGTTCTTACATATTGTGTCAGTAATTACGAATGTGGGTGTTGCACTTTTTTCATCAGAAAAAAAGGAAGAATTTGGTGCATTATGACTAAATGTCATAATACTAACAGGCAAATGTTTTCCAAACAGGCAGATAAAAGAAAAGTTATGTGCAGGCTCAATCTGACTTTAGCATATCTACGGCAAGCCCAAGGTTCCAAACAACCCGAAGTATTTCAGTCACAAACATAAAAACAAAACAATACCTCTAGGCCAAGTGACATGCTATTTCTTCTTTAAAAACTTATTTCTGTTTATTTAAGTCCAGTGATATCCAGGTTTATTGACCAATTTCATATTTATTTACCTATATCCTCAACAAATGTTGACAGAAAGTCTGTAAAGCTTTTTAGTGTACATAGAAAATTCTCAGGAGGAATGGATAAAGGAGTTGATAAGGAATCAGTTCAACAAGTAGATTATAGGGGCATTAGTATCAATAAGCTCTTATCCACATCCACCCCTAATAGAGACCACAGTTTGTTGATATATTATTAAGGACCTGACTGGAGCTTTGATCATATAATATTTTATTCATCTTGATAATATGCCTGGGTAAATGACCTCACTCCGTCACTTGTAGAGGATTTCTCAGCAGTTTCCTCTTCTTTTCTGAAACTGACTCATCCCATCATCTTGTGGAACCTTTCCAAAAGGGAAAAGTTTGGATAAAGTCAGAATGAAACTTTTGGCATTTTGTGCAAACTTCAGAAACTTTTTGTAGTTTTGTGTCTCCACAGAGAGAACCATGAAGCCAACCGTTTTTAAGATCTTTGCATGAAATAATAAACAATACACAAATTAACATCACACAACTTTGAATTTTCTTCAATTTTGTCAGATTTCTTCTTTCACTTTTTACTTTAAGCCCTGCTATTGTGTTTTATTTGAGACCGAGGCTGCAGGTATACCTAAAGGCATCAACGTTAAAGTTACTAAAAAATGACGACTGAGCATTAGAAACATGAGAAACTTGCAGGTTTCCTTTAAGCTTCGCACAGCTTAAAGTAAGAGACAGAAAAGATGCAAACATCAAAGTTAGGTAATTTTATATTCCAAGACTTGATCATGTTTTAAATATACTGTGAACATGAAAAGAGAGGCAGTTATTATCTCATTTTCATACAGTTCAGCTTCTCTGTATGAATATCATCTCAGAGAATGTGATGCAGTTTTTCAAGCTGGGAAAAGTTGGTTCAAGTGCATAAAGCCAGAACTTTTAAGCTCAAACCGCCCACTCATAAATCCGCAAAGGCGACGGTAAAATGTCAGTCTGTAATAGTCCGTCACCATGGTAACTGCAGACCCGTTTGTACTCTTACACACGCTGTCTCCTGAGCACTGACCATTAAGGCTAACAACTACAAGCTATCGCCAGCGCTGTGCTTTGATGCTCATTTTCTTCAACCATCTTTACATTACGTTAAGGACTCCTCATCCTCTCAGGCTCTTAAAGCTAACTTCTGCTGACTCCTCTTCATCTTTTCCTCCACCGCTTCATTTTTGCTCGCCTGCTACCTTTTCATTCCCGTCTACTCCTACTTACCACTCTTCTCATGATGTGTCACTTTTCCACCATGGAACACACCTCCTCTCCAGTTCACTGGCTTTAATCATACGTGTCAGCTGCTGCATGGACCCAAAGATGGTGGATACACTGTACGCAAGGGCAAAGAGCTGGCTTTTGTAACATAAATACACTTAAACACACAAATTTATTTTGGCCCTAAGGTGTAAGCAGTAATGGGAAGCAAAGTTCAGTTAATCTGATATGTTTATTTAACATCTCATTAATGCTCTACAAAACTTACTCTTATCTTCATGGATACTAAGTAACAACATTGGATGTTCATACTAAACATATTCATATGTTGCAGATATTCCTGAATCTGTCTATTATGGTTCGATCTAGAAAACAGCACAAGATATGGCATGAGAATTTCTAAAATGATGTTACTGCAAGACGATCTTCTATTCAGTAGAATCACAAATCCCCTATGATTCTCCTATCTGGAGGGGTGGACCTCAAACACCAAGGTCCTCCTATGGTTCTGCCTGTAACAGACCTCCAGGCTGGTAAATCAGAGGCAATGGAGTTTGTAGAGGTGGAATTTAAAGACCTTAAAGAGACAGCAGCTAAAACAAAGCATTTTAGACAGAGACTGGAGTTTTCTACACACCTCTTGCAAATGTGTAAGAATTTTTTTGTTGCTCTGTCCTTGTAAAGCTCCCACAGAGGTACCAGAGGGACAAAATAAGCCCACAAAAAGACAACCTTTTTAAAAACACGACATAAATTAACATCAAATTCCAAGAAGATAAAGTAGGGACTTTTGTGGAAAGTGGCAGAATGACAGAACATACCATAAAGGTTAGTTAAGGGATTGAACTCCGGTATCCATGACTACAACCTCTGAATATGGGGCGAGTAGTCAGCTGCTGAGCTAATTGGCACCTCAGTCATGTCCTGTGAATGAAAAATATCTCCTGCTGTTTTTAAAACAGTCACTTATTATTTTTTTTCTATGCAGTAGGAAAAATGACATTGAAAAAAAAAGGTTATTCAAGCAGTGTGTTGTTAGTCTTTATGCTTCCCTTGCCAAAAAGTAAAGGGAACAAATAAATCATTCCATAGAATATTTTTTACTTTACTGCTGTAAATCCTGTATGAAATTAGCTTTTTAGTATGGCACCCACTGATGACTGGCTTCTAAACTCTATCAGAAATAAATGGGTGATGTCTACATCCACTTTATACGCAATCTATGCTGAAATTATTGATGTGCTCTGAAACAAATCTGCCTAATCAAGAACCCCCCACTAAAACCATGATGAACTTTTTTTTTCCTTCAAATTTCCTGTAGTCCTCGTACCCCCCCCCCCCCCCCCCCCCCCCCCCCCCCCCNCCGCAGCGCCATTCCCTTGCTGGTCAGTACAGCGCACAATCACACTACTTCACTGAACCAGACTTCAGCATTATTGCTGACACACACGTGGCCCACCTACATCATCATGAAGCGTCTGTTTGAGAAGTCATCTCATCAGAGTCAGCACAATGGAGTACACAGAGAACATGGCTACTGCTTCTGTTAAGTCATTCTGGTCTGATACAGCCCGCCATTGTTTGAAATGGTTGTCAAGAGTAGCAGTCGAGGCCATTGTATGTCATGTATCATGCTCACTGTGTTCACAGCTTGTGCCTGTGCATTAAGTGTAACGCGCTGAAGCACACCTCTCTGAAGTGTACCACAGCAGAGAAGTGTATCCTACCTGAGCTGGTTCACTTGCAGTCACACCGGCAAAACGAGCTGAACTTTAGGGTTGAAGTGCGCTTGAACATAGTACGGATGGCCAATGTGACCATCGAAGCACCTGGAGTGGTCAGAAAGGCCAAAAAACTGCTTCAAATACACATGGCACACGGGAAAATGAAAAAAGTGGAGTCAAGCGTTTCATGCAAATCAAATGAAAATGTGCAGAAATGTATCTGAGAAGCCAAAGTGCAGTCACAGTAACAGAGGCAGTAATATTTAGAGATAATCTTTGCAGTAGAGACCCGGAACCATGCATTGTTTGTTCAAGTTCCACAGGGAAAAGTAATAGTATACATGGAAATTTGGTGGTAAGAGTTTTGCAAAAACAAAATACACTTGTGCTCATAAGTTTACATACTTTGGCAGAGTTTATGTATTTCTTGGCCATTTTCAGAGAAAATGAATGATAACAAAAACTTTTCTTTCACTCATGGTTAGTAGTGGGTGAAGCCATTTATCAACAAACAACTGTGTTTACTCTTTTTAAATCATAATGACAACAGAAACTTCTGAAAATAGCCTTGATCAAAAATGTGCATACCCCAGTTCTAAACACCGTGTATTGCTGTATGTAAAGTCCTTGTATAGAACTTTGCGGTAGCGGTGGATAAGGGTTTTTATTTTCTCAGGTGGTAAAACTGCCCATTCTTCTTGGCAAAAAAATCCCCAGGCCCTATAAATTCTTGGGCTGTCTTGCATGAACTGCAAGTTTGAGATCTCCAGAGTGGCTCCAATGTATTGAAGTCAGGAGACTGAGATGGCTACTCCAGAACCTTCACTTCCTTCTGCTGTAGCCAATGGTGTGTTGACTTGGCCTTGTGTTTTGTATCATTGTCATTGTCATTGTAGCCATTTGTGTCAACTTATGTGCATGTTATCAGGGCAAAATCACCAGGGTCTGTAAACTTTGAAACAGGGTCATTTGTGGGAGTTTCTGTTGTCACTGTCATGATTTAAAAAGAGTAAACACAGTTGTTTGTTAATAAATGGCTTCTCCCAACCACTAACCATGAGTGAAAGAAAAATTGTTGTGTTATCATTCATAATCTCTGAAAAAATGGCAAAGAAATCATGATTTCTGTCAGGGTATGTAAATTTATGAACACAACTGTACAAGTGATGCTGTACATAATGAAATGGTTCACTGTACATATGAAAGGAACTATTGCCTAAGAAAATGGATTTAATACAGCCTGGCTTTTAGAATTTTAAGAAAGGGTCATAGTATTCGTTGAGAAGCACTGACTTCTTGGACAGAACAAAGCTGCAAAACTGAAAAGGATGCAAATTTACATACTTTAACAGCTACATGAACAAGGGTTGTACCTTTGATAATGTCAAAACGATTTTATGGCACAAAAACGAACGTTCATTTGAGCTGTTTCAAACTTGTTTTTTAGGTTTGAGTGGGCTGCTCCAATGAAATCAGGCCAGAGGAGAGTTAAGCTTGACATTTATGATTCTACTTACATGTGGGTGCTAGGAACAAAAACTCAGAGAAGTGGCATTTTTCTGACCACAGTTATTTCTCTTGCTTGTGCCACTATGGTATTTTGTGCTCCATAAGGAAGAAAGAGAGAAAGAATGTGTTGCAGAGTGCTAGAATTCAATCCTTAGAAACATACCTCATTCTGTGAACCTGCTTGGACCAGGTCTCTGGCACTCTAAAACCATGGACTTAGCTTCATGCTCTGTTAAATCTGGATTCAGCAGAATCATTTTATGACTCTGGAGAAACCGTGAAAGAGAGCAGGTCAGCAAGAAAACCCCAAAGTCTGGTTCTGGTCCAGGTTTGTGAAGCAGAAAAAGTGCCCGAGTGCTTTCCAAGAATGTCAAGGGAGTCACATAATCTGCGTGTATCATTTCCAAAAGTGCATTTGACCATCTGTCACAGCTGTGTGATGGTTTCATCAGGCTCATGTGCTCTGTCAAGTCTGAGCGTTTTGACTTCGTGTAAACATCACATACACCTCTGAATATGCAAAGTGGCATTTGGAAATCTGCGTGTCGGAGCTGCTGTCTTCGCTTGTGGGTGGTTCTGCTGTTCAAAAGCATGTTCAAAACACAGAGAAGCCTGACCGTGCTCCCTGAGGCTCTGTGTGTACACCAGCAGAGAGCAGACTCAGAAGGCAGAAGCTAATGAAAAGAGAGGCTAAAGAGAAACAGTAATGGCTACAGGAAAAGAGACAGCAAGGGAGCAGGTGGAGGAAAGCCAAAAACTAGGAGAAGATGACAAAAAAAAAAGAAGTGAATGACATGACTGGCACTGTGCCGAAAATTTTGATGTGGATATAAAAAGAAGGAGGAGAGCAGCAGAGCAGAGCAGGTGCACAGCTGGCTCTACAGAAAAAGCTTTTAGCAAAAGAAAAGCAAAGACAAAAAGACTCAGGCAGCTACTGGAAAACAACCCAAAACAACACACACAAAACCTTTCAGTTCTACAGTCTGTTTTCACTCCCGACAAAACACTTCTCTGCTAATTCTGCTGCAAAAACAAACCTTCTGTTTAGCCAGATGTTAGCATCAACAGCAGGAACNTAGTCCTGTGCTGCACATGCTCAGTCAATGAGCTTCTAGTTCTCTCAGTTCTAACACTGTAGTGCTGCCTCTGTGTGCTTCATGTTGGACAAAGCGGTCTAACAGCTGAGAGCAAAGTAGCATACCAATTTATACACAAACAGACGTATATACTGTGCTTTAAGAGGGCCAATAACAAAGAAAGAGGAGGCGGGGCTTGTGTTCCCATGGAGACTTTCACACTGACCCTAGAAACAACCTTGGCCCCCCTGGGAGATCATTCATACTCCTGCCTCCACACACACACACACACATACTGAAGTCCCCCCTAAGAGCGTGACTATGAGTGACTGTGTGTTTCTTGCCTTCTTGCTGCTTCTGCAGGAGTCAGAAACAGAGAGAGAGAGAGAGAGAGAAAAAGAGAGGGAGCACAGGAGGAGAGCGAGGGAGTTGAAGGACAAGCAGATGAGTGGGATGGAGATGGAGATGGAGAAGCAAATTTCAAAGATAGATGGGTGATGGAAAAAATAGATGAAGTAAGGTGTGGAGAGGACGCAGATAAAACAGGAGGAGAGAAGAGAGGAGAGGGGGGGGCTAAGGTTTAAACACTGGCAGAATAGTCAAGAGTCAATGCAATTACAGAGGCAGCACTTTCTTTTTTTCTCGGGCATTTAAAGCGTACTCACATTTCAGTTTAATTACCTTTAAAATGCTCTGTTGGGAGGGAGAGTCATGATAGAGCCGCTGTGCTGGAGATAAAGAGGAGAAGTGGATGGAGTGGAAGGATGGAGACAAGGGGGGGAAGGGAATATGGCTGCTGAATGATCATGTTAAACAGTCACCACTCCTTCCTCCTCCACCACCACAATCTTAGCCCCAACCCCCCCACCTCTGGGCACGCTGATCTCTCTCTTCTCGTAGCTACACCCTGACATGCTAACACATTAGACTCACGCACAGATGGGTCCCCACGCAGACACAAGCGTCAGCCGTGCATGTAAAACACACGTGCGCGCACACACACATGAGGCAGTGGTCAGCTGCCCTCATCCCAGTGAGTGATTGTAAAAATCTGCAGCTCATTCTGAAGAGTAGAGAGGGAGAAAGAGAGGGAGGGAGAGGGTGAGGAGACACAGCAGCAGAGGAACAGCTGTTGTGTCCTTCTCTCGTTCTGCCTCTTCAGCTTCACAGTCGTTCGAGTGTCATGCATTCATTAGAAATCAGACAAAACTGTGCAAATGACTGAAGCAAGATTAGACATGGACTCTTTCCAATCCAGAATCATTTCTTACTCAGCATATAGAAAATCCAACTCAGCATATTTAATTTAGTAACATCAAATCACTTTACATGTCAGAAATAGCTGAAATAAAATGAGCATCAACATCCTGTTTATGAAGCACTTCACAAATAGAGGTAAATGCCCATGACACAACATTAAGCTTCTAGTCAAGGCAAATAAACAGCAAGAGACTTTCACTTTAGAATCAGTTTTGGTTGCATCCTGTATCATTTTACTCTGTTCTCTTCCTGTCCTACACATATAAGTGTAATATTCTTTACCAGCTATACTTCTGTGTATCAAATTTAGCTGAATGTGACAACCTATGGCTCCATGCCTCAGACTACTTTGTCATAATCTGACTCAGTGGTGACAGGTTCTATGATAAATTGCTTTTTGTAGTTTGGAATAAAATGTCTGTCACGCTTGAGAGACAAGAATACTCCCAGACTTGTTCACCTTTGTTCACACCTGTTACTCATAGTAGTCATGTTTCCATTACACCTAGATTGAGAATCACGCAAAACCTAAATATCTCAATAAATATGGTAACGGAAATACCAAGAAATTGAAAACCCTCTCCAATTTCAATAAACATGTTTTTAGCTCTCATGAGGTGTTTTTCCCCCCCCATTTTTTCCTCCAGTGTCAACATTGAAGTTTATTGCAAAAGTGCAACAGAAACACCGTGTCACAAAAATCATTGGACATTTTCTCATTATTAAGTATTAATGCTGCATTTTATAATAATGTATTACATTTGGAAATAAGATTCTTGAAGTATTTTTGTGTAATACACTTTGCTGCAATATGTAATAAATTCTTACATATTGTGTCAGTAATTACGTATGCGGGTGTTGCACTTTTTTCATCAAAAAAAGGAAGAATTTGGTGCATTATGAATAAATGTCATAATACTAACAGGCAAATGTTTTCCAAACAGGCAGATAAAAGAAAAGTTATGCTCAATCTGACTTAAGCATATCTATGGCAAGCCCAAGGTTCCAAACAACCCGAAGCATTTCAGTCACAAACAAAAACAAAACAATACCTAAGCCACGTGACATGCTATTTCTTCTTTAAAAACTTATTTCTGTATATTTAAGTCCAGTGATATCCAGGTTTATTGACCAATTTCATATTTATTTACCTATATCCTCAACAAATGTTGACAGAAAGTCTGTAAAGCTTTTTAGTGTACACAGGAAATTCTCAGGAGGAATGGATAAAGGAGTCGATAAGGAATCAGTTCAATAAGTAGATTATAGGGGCATTAGTATCAATAAGATCTTATCTACATCCACCCCTAATAGAGACCACAGTTTGTTGATATGTTATTAAGGACCTGACTGGAGCTTTGATCATATAATATTTTATTCATCTTGATAATATGCCTGGGTAAATGTCCTCACTCCGTCACTTGTAGAGGATTTCTCAGCAGTTTCCTCTTCTTTTCTGAAACTGACTCATCCCATCATCTTGTGGAACCTTTCTAAAAGGGAAAAGTTTGGATAAAGTCAGGATGAAACTTTTGGCATTTTGTGCAAACTTCAGAAACTTTTTGTAGTTTTGTGTCTCCACAGAGAGAACCATGAAGCCAACCGTTTTTAAGATCTTTGCATGAAATAATAAACAATACACAAATTAACATCACACAACTTTGAATTTTCTTCAATTTTGTCAGATTTCTTCTTTCACTTTTTACTTTAAGCCCTGCTATTGTGTTTTATTTGAGACCCAGGCTGCAGGTATACTTAAAGGCATCAACGTTAAAGTTGCTAAAAAATAACGACTGAGCCTTAGAAACATGAGAAACTTGCAAGTTTCCTTTAAGCTTCGCACAGCTTAAAGTAAGAGACAGAAAAGATGCAAACATCAAAGTTAGGTAATTTTATATTCCAAGACTTGATCACATTTTAAATATACTGTGAACATGAAAAGAGAGGCAGTTATTATCTCATTTTCATACAGTTCAGCTTCTCTGTATGAATATCATCTCAGAGAATGTGATGCAGTTTTTAAAGCTGGGAAAAGTTGGTTCAAGTGCATAAAGCCAGAACTTTTAAGCTCAAACCGCCCACTCATAAATCCGCAAAGGCGACGGTAAAATGTCAGTCTGTAATAGTCCGTCACCATGGTAACTGCAGAACCGTTTGTACTCTTACACACGCTGTCTCCTGAGCACTGACCATTAAGGCTAACAACTACAAGCTATCGTCAGCGCTGTGCTTTGATGCTCATTTTCTTCAACCATCTTTACATTACGTTAAGGACTCCTCATCCTCTCAGGCTCTTAAAGCTAACTTCTGCTGACTCCTCTTCATCTTTTCCTCCACCGCTTCATTTTTGCTCGCCTGCTACCTTTTCATTCCCGTCTACTCCTACTTACCACTCTTCTCATGATGTGTCACTTTTCCACCATGGAACACACCTCCTCTCCAGTTCACTGGCTTTAATCATACATGTCAGCTGCTGCATGGACCCAAAGATGGTGGATACACTGTACGCAAGGGCAAAGAGCTGGCTTTTGTAACAGAAATACACTTAAACACACTAATTTCTTTTGGCCTTCAGGTATGAGCAGTAATGGGAAGCAAAGTTCAGTTAATCTGATATGTTTATTTAACATCTCATTAATGCTCTACAAAACTTACACTTATCTTCATGGATACTAAGTAACAACATTGGATGTTCATACTAAACATATTCATACGTTGCAGATATTCCTGAATCTGTCTATTATGGTTCGATCTGGAAAACAGCACAAGATATGGCATGAGACTTTCTAAAATGATGTTATTACAAGACCATCTTCTATTCAGTAGAATCACAAATCCCCTATGATTCTCCTATCTGGAGGGGTGGACCTCAAACACCAAGGTCCTCCTATGGTTCTGCCTGTAACAGACCTCCAGGCTGGTAAATCAGAGGCAATGGTGTTTGTAGAGGTGGAATTTAAAGACCTTAAAGAGACAGCAGCTAAAACGAAGCATTTTAGACAGAGACTGGAGTTTTCTACATACGGTGTAAGAATTTTTTCGTTGCTCTGTCCTTGTAAAGCTCCCACAGAGGTACCAGAGGGACAAAATAAGCCCACAAAAAGACAACCTTTTTAAAAACACGACATAAATTAATATCAAATTCCAAGAAGATAAAGTAGGGACTTTTGTGGAAAGTGGCAGAATGACAGAACATACCATAAAGGTTAGTAAAGGGATTGAACTCCGGTATCCATGACTACAACCTCTGAATATGGGGCGAGTAGTCAGCTGCTGAGCTAATTGGCACCTCAGTCATGTCCTGTGAATGAAAAATATCTCCTGCTGTTTTTAAAACAGTCACTTATTATTTTTTTTCTATGCAGTAGGAAAAATGACATTGAAAAAAAAAAAGGTTATTCAAGCAGTGTGTCGTTAGTCCTTATGCTTCCCTTGCCAAAAAGTAAAGGGGACAAATAAATCATTCCATAGAATATTTTTTACTTTACTGCTGTAAATCCTGTATGAAATTAGCTTTTTAGTATGGCACCCACTGATGACTGGCTTCAAAACTCTATCAGAAATAAATGGGTGATGTCTACATCCACTTTATACGCAATCTATGCTGAAATTATTGATGTGCTCTGAAACAAATCTGCCTAATCAAGAACCCCCCACTAAAACCAAAATGAACTTTTTTTTTTCCTTCAAATTTCCTGTAGTCCTCGTACCCTGACATCATGACCGCAGCGGCTTCTGCATTTGTATGTGAACTTGGGGTGAATTGGTAAATATGTGACAGTGTTAAGGTCACACTGGCCATTTGACTCGTGCTGTGCACAAGCATCATTGCCCCCCCACACCCCCGCAGTGCCATTCCCTTGCTGGTCAGTACAGCGCACAATCACACTGCTTCATTGAACCAGACTTCAGCATTATTGCTGACACACACGTGGCCCACCTACATCATCATGAAGTGTCTGTTTGAGAAGTCGTCTCATCAGAGTCAGCACAATAGAGAACACAGAGAACATGGCTACTGCTTTGTTAAGTCATTCTGGTCTGATACAGCCCCGCCATTGTTTGAAATGGTTGTCAAGAGTAGCAGTCGAGGCCATTGTATGTCATGGATCATGCTCACTGTGTTCACAGCTTGTGCCTGTGCATTAACGCGCTGAAGCACACCTCTCTAAAGTGTACCACAGCAGAGAAGTGTATCCTACCTGAGCTGGTTCACTTGCAGTCACACCGGCAAAACGAGCTGAACGTTAGGGTTGAAGTGTTTTTGAGCATGGTACAGATGGTCCGTATGACCATCAAAGCACCTGGAGTGGTCAGAAAGGCCAAAAAACTGCTTCAAATACACATGGCACACGGGAAAATGAAAAAAGTGGAGTCAAGTGTGTCATGCACGAGACTCAAATTAAATGAAAATGTGCAGAAATGTGCCTGAGACGCCAAAGTTCAGTCACAGTAATTAGAGGCAGTAATATTTAGAGATAATCTTTGCAGTGGAGACCCAGAACCATGCATTATTTGTTCAAGTTCCACAGGGAAAAGTAATAGTATACATGGAAATTTGGTGATAAGAGTTTTGCAAAAACAATATACACTTGTGCTCATAAGTTTACATACTTTGGCAGAGTTTATGTATTTCTTGGCCATTTTCAGAGAAAATGAATGATAACAAAAACTTTTCTTTCACTCATGGTTAGTAGTGGGTGAAGCCATTTATCAACAAACAACTGTGTTTTCTCTTTTTAAATCATAATGACAACAGAAACTTCTGAAAATAGCCTTGATCAAAAATGTGCATACCCCAGTTCTAAACACCGTGTATTGCTTTATGTATAGACCTTGTATAGAACTTTGCAGTAGCGGTGGATAAGGGTTTCTATTTTCTCAGGTGGTAAAACTGCCCATTCTTCTTGGCAAAAAAATTTCCAGGCCCTATAAATTCTTGGGCTGTCTTGCATGAACTGCACGTTTGAGATCTCCCCAGAGTGGTTCCAATGTATTGGAGTCAGGAGACTGAGATGGCTACTCCAGAACCTTCACTTCCTTCTGCTGTAGCCAATGGTATGTTGACTTGGCCTTGTGTTTTGTATCATTGTCATTGTCATTGTAGCCATTTGTGTCAACTTATGTGCATGTTATCAGGCCAAAATCACCAGGGTATGTAAACTTTGAAACAGGGTCATTTGTGGGAGTTTCTGTTGTCATTGTCATGATTTTAAAAGAGTAAACACAGTTGTTTGTTAATAAATGGCTTCACCCAACCACTAACCATGAGTGAAAGAAAAGTTGTTGTGTTTTCATTCATAATCTCTGAAAAATGGCAAAGAAATCATGATTTCTGTCAGGGTATGTAAACTTATGAACACAACTGTACAAGTGATGCTGTACATAATGAAATGGTTCACAGTACATATGAAAGGAACTATTGCCTAAGATAATGGATTTAATACGGCCTGGCTTTTAGAATTTTAAGAAAGGGTCATAGTATTCGTTGAGAAGCACTGACTTCTTGGACAGAACAAAGCTGCAAAACTGAAAAGGATGCAAATTTACATACTTTAACAGCTACATGCACAAGGGTTGTACCTTTGATAATGTCAAAACGATTTTATGGCACAAAAACGAACGTTCATTTGAGCTGTTTCAAACTTGTTTTTTAGGTTTGAGTGGGCTGCTCCAATGAAATCAGGCCAGGGGAGAGTTAAGCTTGACATTTATGATTCTACTTACATGTGGGTGCTAGGAACAAAAACTCAGAGAAGTGGCATTTTTCTGACCACAGTTATTTCTCTTGCTTGTGCCACTTTGATATTTTGTGCTCCATAGGGCAAGAAAGGAAGAAAGAGAGAGAGAATGTGTTGCAGAGTGTTAGAATCCAATCCTTAGAAACATACCTCATTCTGTGAACCTGCCTGGACCAGGTCTCTGGCACTCTAAAACCATGGACTTAGCTTCATGCTCTGTTAAATCTGGATTCAGCAGAATCATTTTATGACTCTGGAGAAACCGTGAAAGAGAGCAGGTCAGCAAGAAAACCCCAAAGTCTGGTTCTGGTCCAGGTTTGTGAAGCAGAAAAAGTGCCGGAGTGCTTTCCAAGAATGTCAAGGGAGTCACATAATCTGCGTGTATCATTTCCAAAAGTGCATTTGACCATCTGTCACAGCTGTGTGATGGTTTCATCAGGCTCATGTGCTCTGTCAAGTCTGAGCATTTTGACTTCGTGTAAACATCACATACACCTCTGAATATGCAAAGTGGCATTTGGAAATCTGCGTGTCGGAGCTGCTGTCTTCGCTTGTGGGTGGTTCTGCTGTTCAAAAGCATGTTCAAAACACAGAGAAGCCTGACCGTGCTCCCTGAGGCTCTGTGTGTACACCAGCAGAGAGCAGACTCAGAAGGCAGAAGCTAATGAAAAGAGAGGCTAAAGAGAAACAGTAATGGCTACAGGAAAAGAGACAGCAAGGGAGCAGGTGGAGGAAAGCCAAAAACTAGGAGATGACAAAAAAAAAAAAAGTGAATGACATGACTGGCACTGTGCCGAAAATTTTGATGTGGATATAAAAAGAAGGAGGAGAGCAGCAGAGCAGAGCAGGTGCACAGCTGGCTCTACAGAAAAAGCTTTTAGCAAAAGAAAAGCAAAGACAAAAAGACTCAGGCAGCTACTGGAAAACAACCCAAAACAACACACACAAAACCTTTCAGTTCTACAGTCTGTTTTCACTCCCGACAAAACACTTCTCTGCTAATTCTGCTGCAAAAACAAACCTTCTGTTTAGCCAGATGTTAGCATCAACAGCAGGAACAGCCGGGGTTATGTAGCGGTGAGCGCTGAGCTAACCAGGTTATGTCGCTATAATATGACTTGACCTTCACAACACCACCTCTTGTTTCACTACATTTACCCAGGCACCAGGCCAAAGTGTGTGTGCTAGTGTGAGTGTGTGTGTGCAGAGTTATCCCCTCTGGTATATTACAGAGCTTTTTAATGCACACATTTAGATTAAACATCACATGAAATATCCATTATCCTGAATGAGGACATTATGATGTGTCCTTGACTCAGACTCTCACTCAGTCTGCAAATAAATCCCAGCTCTTTGTCTACAGAATCTTGATCCTCCATGTAAAATAAAAAAATAAAAAACAAAGCTTTTTTTGTTGTATGATAAGAGCTTTCTGTGTAGGCTGCAGCTGAACTTTTGAAATATCCATCAAGAGCTGTAGATGATAAGAAATTGTAACAAAGCAGAGAAGAGACAGGCTGCCTTTATGTAAACAGCAGGCGCTTGGTAAACACAACAGCAAACAAGATAAGATATGAAAACCAACATCACCTGTAAAGTGTTCAGAGGCTTCCTGCAGACACAGGCTGTTTGTGTTCAACCAAATGTGTGAAATTTGGTTTTGAATGTGAGGTTTGCAGACAAACAGTTAAAATGCTGTAAAAGTACATCGGTGTCTACATACCTGTAGACTGCTTTTAGAGAAGAGAAGAGGTGCCCAAAAACGATTCAGAGGGTCACATATGATTTGTGAAAATGACCAAGTACAAGCCGCTTACAGACATATTAACCATGAAAGCAACGTATGAATGATGTGAAGAACATTTTCTTTTAGTGAATTCTAGACAAAATTGGTCACAAAGTGGCATCAAATATACCTGTCCCATTATCACTGACTTGTCTCTTGATACCAGATAATAAGTTGTCAGTTTTCTGCAATGTTACGTGCTGTGTAAACATCAGCAAACTCTGCTTTTGACTGAAACATTCTCCAGGGGCAAAATATGTCAGGATTAGAATTCTATCGTGCTCGTTCTCATGATGGTTTTGTAGCTATTTGATCTGCAGTCAACATTTTAAGCCCCAATAATTTCTTACCTTGTACCCTTAGCTATTTTTAATGCAAGATGAGAAATTATTGGAATTAGAAATTATTCCTGGTTAACAATTACCAGGAAATAACACAGAACAAGCAACAACTTAAACCAGGGGTGTCTAAATGTTTGTCAAAAAAGGCCACATTTTAGTTTGAGAGAGTGACCAGGGGTGGGTGGACTATTCCTTCTGAGAGATTTCTGAAAAAAAAAAAAAAAAGTCTACAAGTTTAGTCAAACTAGCTTGTGCCACCAATATAGACCTACAAAAAAAAAGAAAGAAAGAAAAAAAAAAAAACTCAACAACACGCCATCACTTTTGTATGGAAAGTTCAAGATCATGATATCATAACTGTTTCATAGTCTCTTATAAAAACATTCTTTTCCCCAAATATCTCTAAACCTGCATTCAAAACAGGTTTAATGCATAAACCTTTGTCTTTTCTTTATAACTGGAATTTAGTTTTGTATCCTCTCATGTATTTTGTAAACTCTAAATGTTCATGAGGCATATTTTTGTATTTTGCTTCAGGCATTTCTTCAAACACATCAGCTGTGAGAGTAAGTTTGCCCGTACATGGTCAAAATTTTTGTGAGACGCTACCAGATGCGCTTGAGTTTTCTTGAAGCACTTGACTGAAACTGTAAATGTGCACAATTAGAACATGATAAAGTTAAGTGAGATAATTAATATATTGTAAGATGAAAGCTAGGGGCTGTATGAAAATACACTGCGGGCCATGATTGGCCCCTGGGTCTGACTTTGGACATATCTGACTTAAACAATACAGAATAAGAAGCTATACAATATATACATAAAACAGAATACAGTTCAGATTTCAAATATAAAAACAGAAAGTATTAGAAAAATAAGAAATGAAAAATGTGAAACAAAAAACGTGCAAATGTACAATGCAGGAGCTGTGCAATTTAATGTCCAGGGGTGTTAAAGTAACATATCGACAGAAATCTTTCTTATAATGAGAATCTGGGTTATGTGGGAGGAGGGGAGCACTGTTTATCAGGCTGACAGCAAAGGGCAAGATGCTGTTCTCATGGTGAGAGGTGTTGGTCTTACTGTAGCCTCATGTGTGCATATGTACATGTTGCACCTTAGAAACCAAGAAATACACCATGTACTGTGTGCTTAAAGAGCAGTTCACCATGTAAATTTATATGTACTGCTGTTGCCGGGGAAGAGAAAGTCCAGTGGAGGAAAAAAAAAGCCTAAAACTGGAATGATCTCGTTGTCAAGTGTAGAGGAGCTGATGTAATTTAATGGTGTCTTATCTAATTCAGGAAGAGGAAAAGGAATTCAATTTATTCGAGGTCAGTGTATTACCCTGAACAGTGCATGTAGCCAGAGGGAAGGCTTGTGTTAGTGTGTGTGAGCGCACGTGTGTGTGTGTGTAATCTCTCATGAGGTCATACTCAGCAAAGGTGTTAGCTGCTTGCATGGTTAACATGGTTGTGCGGTTTCCCCCACAGGAGGTCCCAACACAGCTAAGAGTGTCACAACAAAGCGCTTCCTCTGTCACAGCAATATCTCAGGAGCAGACTTGACTGACATTGAACTCATAAACTAGAAGTGCACAAATGGCAGGCAGGCAGCAACTGTTCCCCGACTATTATTTATTATGGAGTTAAAATTGAACGAAATAGTCCCTCCTGCAGTTTGGCTCTACAGAGATTCTGCACCGTCAAGGGTAAACATGCTGAGATTTGGTTTGTTTGCTGTTTCCATTATTGTTCTTTTTATTATCCAATATAACAGAACAAATAGTGCAGAGAGTTTGCATAAATATCTCTCTCTCAGCAGACTGATATTCTGTCGTAAGCAGCAGTTTATTTCCGCAGGGCCCTGAGACTGGAGTTGCTGTCGAGTAATGGCTCAGCTCTTGTGTGCTGTATTTATGCAGCGCTGAGCAGAAAGAGAACTGTTTGTTATTTGAGTGAAGTTGCCTGAGATTTGTGAGTGTGTGTATGAATGAGAGAGAGAGGGTGAATGTGTGAATGGCCCCAATTTCCACATCATTTTCAAATCAGCCTCGAAAGGGAACTTTTGTTGAACTTTCCTCTTGACTGAGTTTGCTTAACATCAGAGTTAAATATGCGACTGTCAGTACCAGTTAGATAGCATTAACATTTAACAGGGCTCTTACACACATTCTTAATTAGTTTTACTCAAAAAAAAAAGTTTTGCTAGCTAACCTAACCGCTCTATTCATTAACCATGACAAGTTTTGACTCAAGGCTATGTCACTGTTAACCCTTTAAGCGCCAAAGTTGTAAAATTGCAACAAGCAACATTGCTGTATTTGACAAGCCATAGCTGCAAATGTGGTGCCTCATGTAGTTAGTACTTTACAAAAGGAGATGTAACTTCAATCTGAGCAATATTTGTGGGCATGTTTTTATTCAAAGTTTTGAAGTTTATAGAGTTTGAGACCACTCCCTGGCCGAGGAAAGTGGGAGCATGACAGAGAGTAAGATTGCAAATTTTTAGAGAGAGGTCTGTTCACAAAGTTAACAAAGCACTTCATCAAGCAAAACCTGACTCAGATTCTGAAGAGGAAGATTCACTCTCTGATGAAGATGTTCAGTCATCCAGTGAGACAGAAGTAACTTTGCTTCTGTACGTAGCGGTAGCAAGTCCGTTCGCCATGACAGTCCACAAGCAGCACATACTGGAGCTGATGCTTTGCTTCACTGTGTCACAACAGTAGAGTGACAGACGAGGTGGTCAAAACACCACTGATGGCGGGGTGGGTAGCGGGAATGTAAAAAATGCTGAAATAGTGGCAGACACAGTAGAAGCCGTGCCCCCATACTTTTACAGATATTTG
Organism: Thalassoma bifasciatum; assembly: GCA_008086565.1. Classification (NCBI taxonomy): domain Eukaryota; kingdom Metazoa; phylum Chordata; class Actinopteri; order Labriformes; family Labridae; genus Thalassoma; species Thalassoma bifasciatum. The sequence continues at coordinate 22,707 of RPOG01000964.1, read as the reverse complement.
CAAATGTTCTGTACTTGAGTAAATCTACTCCCATCACAAACTCTGGGTCAAACTGATGATTTTTCTCATTTGCAGTATACCTTTATCTCTAACCATTTTTAAGCTTTTACTGTTTAAAATTTCAAAACTGACTATTTTTTAAAAAAAATTGTGGTACCCAAAGGGTTATCCTGCCCTATGGGAAACACTGTATGCTACAACAAGTTTTGAGCTAAAGCTAGTGTCGAACAATATTAACAATGATAACCTTAAATGAAAGTCTCTGCTTTTAGGAACTCGATAACTTTTCAATTTAAATGAATGAACAGTACTTAGCTAAGTTTACTTTGAGCATTAGATTAGAAAATTCCTTGTTTGAGTTCCCATTGCTTATTTTGTCACTGACAGGTAGTGGTAGGAAGTAACAAAGTACAAATACTTTGTTACTGAACTTAAGTACATTTTTCAAGTATCTGTACTTTACTTGAGTATTTATATTTTTGACGACATTTTACTTTTACTCCCTACATTTGAACACAAATTTCTTTAATTTCTACTCTTGATGTTCTCAAAACTGGCTCGTTACTTCTTTCTACCTTTTCGGATGACGACATAACATAAAAGACATAACAACACAGAGAGGGAAAGTCAATCGTGGAGGAAGAGTGTTAAGCAAGTGTACGGTTTGCGATCCAAAGAAAAACATCAACACCAAAATGGATGAAGAAAATGAACCAGGAAATATTGCCGCCAACAGAACAGATCTGGTGAAATTAAACATTCTCCATCAATGGCTTTATTTGAGAGAATCCTGTTGGCTAAGAAGTTGTCAGCTCTATAGTTTAGTCTTTATTATTCTGTCTGAAGACTTGCAGCAAAACTAGACTGTGTCCAGTGATTTTTTTTTTTTTTTAAATTATGTTGGGTTGTCACCAAAGGAGGAAAACAATCTTATTTTGTATGCTTGGAACTTTTTTCATTTTGCAGCATTGACCAAAACAAGCATTGTGTATCTTTGAAGTTAAAAAAATCATTTTTACTTTTGTACCTAAGTACATTTCAGAACATGTACTTTCTCACTTTTACCTAAGTAGAGGAGTTGAATTAGTACTTTTGTTTTTACCAGTCTTTTTTTACACAAGTATCTGTGATTCTACTTAAGAAAAGAATGTGGGTACTTTTGCCATCTCTGTTGATTGGTTAAAGCATGCACCCAGTTAACGTAAAACTGTATCATCGAAATATCAAAGCTGTGAGACTGGGAGCAAATTTAAATTCAAGAAGAAATTGGAAAGCCTCTGTATTGTGATTTTAGGATTAAAGAATGTGTTGATTCAACTTATGTTCATAGCCTCTGTAACACAAACATAATGTTATTGCTGCAATAGTCACACAAAAGTGTTTGTAAGATTCTGATATTTACTCATTCTGTGTTTTTTCTTCCAAGTACTCACACACACACACACAGACCCTTATGATAAACTGTTTGCACTCAAATCAAAGTGTAGCTATGACCTGTACTGTCAAATACAGGCATTTATTCGACATCTATCCCCAAATGAGCATGTTTTATTCAGTCTGTGGCTATTGTTGTCCGCTCACTGGGTGTATCTAAATGACTTTGACGCCCGAAGCTTACACTCATAAATCCGATGGCGCTGAGCCATTGCTGAGGCTCTGGAGCCGACCACTGGCTGTAGATTTTGTGGTGTGTCCAGCACTGCTGACACCACTCAGGGCTCATCAAAGGCTCACTGGGCCTGTTGCATCAGCAGCAGTGATACTGTATACACAGTAAAGACCGCGCTGGGGTAAAATACCAATTAATCTCAAACCTGTTGCAGCCAGGCGTAATTTATTCAGATTTATGCTTAACTTGATCCTTCTTGGTGTGATACAGTTATGGATATGGGTCTCAAATGAGAAACTCATTAGCAGCTTGCTTTAAAACTCTGAATTATTCTACAGAGTTACATGACATCAACTGTAGGGTATCTCAAATATTTTACATCAGTGAGACTTGAGGCTGAGAGAACTGCTCTTCGATTCATCAGCTGTGAAGTTCAAAGAACAGTAATATCTGCCAGCCAACTTCAGCTCCTACTGGGACCAAGATTATAGCCTGTCACACACAGACTGGTGGTATTATTTGCACAGTGGAAGGCAGAGCATGGTGTGGCAGAAGGGAGGAGCAGGAAGTGCAGTGGCACACTGACACAATGTGATTAAATGCAATTATTTTGACATGATTTGAAGGGGAAACTTGTTTTGTTCAGGGGAGAAAAAGTACTAAGCACAGAGACTGACAGATGACTTACTTTGAAAGCTTGAAATAAATCTTACTTACATAAGGAAACAGACATTACTGCTATGATTTTGGCTTCTTATAAACCACAAGGAGCTCTTGCATAAAAGTGCAATAAAAAACATTTTCAGTATTCTGGACTCAGGTGACAGTTACAGCAGATGCTATGTGAATTATGCATGGTAGAGAGCATTCATCATAAACAAGATTGATTTGACACGTCAAAGGAAACTGGAAGACTTGCAGAGAAATAGTGTGGTTTACCAAGAGGATCAGGAGCAGCAATTAAAACCAGATTTAGATGTCTTTAGAATGTGTCAGCACAACAACAGAGAAAATAGCTCTCTAAGTACTGTGAATGTTAAATAAAGGCAACCGTACCATGAACCTTTGCACTGTAAATACACTGCCTGGCTAAAACAAGAAGCCGCAACCAAAAAAAAAAGGTCACACACTGTGATACTTCGTTACACCACCTTTAGCTTTGATTACATTCACTGTGATATTATTTCAACAAGCTTCTGTAATGTCACAATTTATTTCCATCCGGTGTTGCATTAATTTTCTCTAAGATCTTGCATTTATGATGGGAAAGTCTGACCACTGTACAAAGTCTTCTCCAGAACATCCCAAAGATTCTCAATGGGTTAAGGTCTGGACTCTGTGGTGGTCAATCTATGTGTGAAAAAGATGTCTCATGCTCCCTGAACCATTTTTTCATTATTTGAGCCCCATGAATCCTGGCATTGTTATCCTGTAATATGCCCGTATCATTATCGGAGGAAAAAATCTATTGATGGAATAACTTGGTCATTCAGTATATTCAGGTAGTCAGCTGACCTCATTCTTAGGGAACCTAGACCTGAGCAACTGCAGCAACTCCAGATCATAGCACTGCACCCACAGGCTTGTACAGTAGGCACTAGGAATGATGGGTGCATCACTTCACCTGCCTCTCTTCTTACCCTGATGCGCCCATCACTCTGGAACAGGGTAAATCTGGACTCATCAGACCACATTATGTTCTTCCATTCCTCAAGAATCCAATCTTTAGGCTCCCTAGCAAATTGAAGCCTTCTTTTCCAGTTAGCCCTTCTGGTTAGTAGTTTTCTTAAGACTACACAGCTGTTCAATGCCAATTCCTTGAGTTCCATGACCACAGGATGTGTCTTTCTCTATGGTTGTTTGAGAAATGAGAAGTTACTCATTACATCATCTGGGGTTAAATAACTTGTTTCCATCTGAAAGATAATGGTCCATGCAGTAATTATCCAATAGGAGGCCTGTACCTATTTGCTTAGTTAAATCCATGTGGGCCGCCAGCGATCCCAAGCCACTTCTCGCATTTTATCTGTAAGCATTCACCAAAATATAACTCTTGTAATTCATTTTTAATTTATCATTGTAATTTTCCATTTATTATGGCATGTGCTTGGCCAGGTCACCCTTGTAAAAGAGATTTAGATCTCAATGAGTATTATCTGGATAAATAAATTTTAAAAAATAGTAATGGTAACTCATCGTTTTTGAGATAAGACAGTATGTGTATTGTCTGGTGCTACTTTTAAAGCCTTTAGTCATATCTTATTAAAAAATAAGTCTCCACCCAAAAAAAAAAAAAAAAAATCTGGAACAAAACCTTCAGGCTCTTTGAAAAACTCAATCTTCTTCTACTAGACAGATTTAGCACACTTTGAAAAAAGGACTTAAAAAAAGTCCCTGCAGTCACCAGTGGACAATTAATGTGCTCCATTGCTTTAAATGCATGAAAAGCAGGTTTAAGGCTGCAGCGCTGCTTCTTACATCAGATGCCATCTGAAGTGGAAGAATGACTGCACAAGGTCATGCAGATGGATGAGAGACATTTACTGAGCTGTTAAACTAAATACAGAGACTCCAGGTCACTATTATGTGTGCTGTCCCCCTCTTTATGCTACTGTAGTCACACTAGCCAGGAGCCTTTTTATTATATATTATTCACAGGAGGGATGTAATGACAGAAATGCTGCCTGCAATGCTAGAGCACGTGAGAAGGTTAAAATCTATTCCTGGTTCCAGATCCAAAACTGAAGTCTGTCAACTCTTTATCCACATTTTTAATTTTCCCTGTGACAGTCTTGGGATTTCCACGTAGAGGTCAGACTTAGGGTTAGCAAAGCTTCTAAATGTGTTTCAATAGAGGGATGAGAAAAGAGACATTTACCTGGGGCCACCTCTGCATTGTCATTTCTTATGAGAGATGGAGGCAGGAACACAAGGAAACAGGGGCAAAACAAATGTTTGTGCACACGGTGAAATTTTACGCTGTGCCAGGGTGAGCCAGGAGGCTGAACAGGAGAACGCAGTGATGCTGCAGTCAGGGTCAGAGCAGTCTGACAGGATGATATTATGATGAAGCTTAAGGAGGAATTTTTAAGCTTATTTTGGAATGTGTACCTACCTAAGTCTAGCAGCTACGGGGAGATGGGCTGGTGACAGTTTTCTGGGTCTACGTTTCTGCATGAATTCAGGCTTAACAGAGATTAAAAGCACAAAAATAAACATCCAGTCAAAGCAATGTTACACCAAGGCATCAGCTAAAGCTAATTTTTTTCAACAATTCATCTTCTGCATCATGTTAATGTTTAGTGAAGCTACCATCACCCTCCTTGAGGAACATTTACACAAGCCCAGAAAATGAACAGTTCTTGCATCCTGGAGCATTCAGTATCATCTTTCATTAAAAAAAAATTGTAAAGGGTACTACTGTTGTAAAAAGAAAAATCAAAGTATTTACACTTCTGGAGATTTGAACAAAGAGCACTTAGTTAATGCAACATGAAGGACTGAAAAATGTCTGAAAGAAAAGAAAAGGACTAATTTCAACTCTTGATGAGACAAGCAGATGTTTTCAATAGAATCAGAAGAATCAGTTCAGTAAAGTGATTCATTCAAAAGAGTCGTTCACTGAATCATTCAGTACTTTTCTGCAGCTTTGCCTTCAGATCAGAATTTCACAAGCTGAAACACAGCTGAACATGAAGTTCTGCTGTGGATCATACTAAAAACAGCTAGTGGTGAATAACAAGCCAATGAGCTGAGAATTTAGAAGGATAAAACAACAGTTTGCAAACTTAAAGCTGCCGAAGCAATCATATATACTTTCCTAGAGCTTTCTGTTTTAGTAAGTACAGTGTGTCTCATTATGTCCCTTTGTTGTTGTAGTCAAGCTAAAAACAATCTGAATTTCACACAGTTTGTTTTATTTTGAAAGTCACAAGCTCCTTTGGGGTGGTTTTTAAGTAAGGAAATGGATCCAGTGTGATTTGACACATTGACTTGACTAGAAACCCATCTGATCCGGTGCTGTGATGGAACAGTGACGGACCACAGATGCATCTGGAGAATTAAAGCCGTTTACAAACTCACAGCAGATACACTGTCTGGCCCAAAAAAAGTTGCCCTGTAGGCTAATTACTGCATGGGAGATTGTCTTTCAGTTGGTAACAAGTTGTTTAACCCCAACTGATGTAATGAGTCACTTCTCATTTCTTGAAAAAACATTGAGAAAGACACATCCTGTAGTTGTGGAAAAGATGTTATTCTGTTTAAGAAGGGTCAAATTATTGGCATCAAGCAGAAAAAAACATCTAAGGAGAGTGATTCAGAAATGACTTAAACTAGGTTAAGAACTGTTCAACACATTATTAAAAACTGGAAGGATGGTGGGGAACCTTATTACAAGATTACAATGCTGGGATTCATGGGGCTCATTTAGTGAAAGAGTGGTTCAGGGAGCATGAGACATCTTCTTCACACATGGATTGGCCACCACAGAGTCCAGACCTTAACCCCATTGAGAATCTTTGGGATGTGCAGGAGAAGACTTTGTGCAGTGGTCAGACTCATCATCAATACAAGATCTTGGTGAAAAATTAATGCAGCAAACAACCACAGCAAATGCCTGTTGTAATCAAAGCCAAAGGCGGTCCAACCAAATATCAGAATATATGACCTTTTTTTTTGATGCCAACTATTTTTTTGGCCAGGCAGTGTATATGGAGCACCTCATCTCATGACACTTAAATATTAAATGACATGAGACATGACAGGGAGTTGTTGGGGCGGGCTTGAGCCACACAGGATTCCCAACTCACTCCATCCTGTGGGTTCAGTCAGAGCTTATCCTTGACATGACATTTTGGTTAGTTAGCATTAAACCAAGAAGAAATACCATGTTCAGTTATTGAGAGAGAAAAATGTATTTGCAATGTGAAAACGTGTGTGCAGCATAATCCAAAGAGAAAGAAAAAACTAAACAGGTTTTAGTTCAACAGACTTCTCAAGTCACTGGAAAAAATTGTCATTGCAACAGATATAATACAGAGCTGCTAGAGTTAGATTGAGGAAAAAGGAAAGTGCAGCAGTGGGATTTCGACAGGTGTTTGAAAGGTGCAGAAAGATTATCAGAGATAACCTAAAGCTAAAAGAATGAGTGACATAATCAAACTCCTGATGAATAATTCCATGAGCCCCTATAGGTAGGTCTATGGGCAGACCTTGGTTTACAGAGGGGTTCAGTACAAAAACCTGCAGGTTTATTATTTACATCCAGAATTATTCATTTCCGTCCATTTTTAAGATATGGGATAAAAGAAGAGTCTCAATTGATTTTTTTTTCATTTGTTTGCATGTGTGTGTGTGTGTGAACAGGGATATCAGATCTGGTAGGTAAACACTTTGCCTACTGATCTTAGCCTTCGTTACCCTCAGGTGTGTTTAAATTACCATGTTTTAAATCATAAACATGATATGAATATCTTACCAGTATTGTCCATCAGGAGCAGGTTATGATTGTATTGACTCTTAAAAAAATCCATATATTACATCTGCAGTCAGAGCAGTGAGCATCACATTCATATTTCTGAGAAACCTTGACTTTGAGTACGTTTTGGTGTCCCCTGTTCACTAAATACTGCTTCTTATTTCCGCTGTCCTGAATTTTACTGAGATGTGTCTTCTGATGAAAATCTCATCCTGCTGTCTTTCAAACATTTAATCCCTATGAATCTAGGCATTATATGATGTAATTAAAGGCTGTTTGGCAGCATGCTGTTAATGGCGTCCTCTAATATCTACCCAGCAGCAGTAGTTGCATTAAAAATTAACATAGATCTTGTTTGCTTGCTCTGGTTGGCCATATATGCAGAGTTAATATCAGACTTTCTCTTTACAAGCTAAAAACACCTCATGGGATATGTATGTTTACATGCTATATCCCCCCGCATCCTCTTTGTTTGAAGGCTGAATCCAACTGTAAGAGGAGTTAGGACGTGACTCCTCTTAGTTGTTTCATTTAGTTTCTAGAAGAAGGATGAGAATAAAAATGTGTAATGTCCCTTTAAACAGTTGCGCATAGTTGTCACAGCATTCATCTCACAGTGGGACAGATTAAACTCGAAAGACAGTTATGAGATGAACAAATAAGACGACAGCACCTCTTCTTTGCTTTCATGATGGTGCATATATTATGTGTCACACATCAGGTCATTACATCAAATGAGAGGAAGGAAATCTGAAATCTGAATTAATTTCTTCTGTTCAGATATTGTTCACAATGGTGACACATGTTAGGGTTGCTGATTTTTTTTGTGGGAAGTTTATTAAAGGTTAGATAAAGACAGAGTGTGTACAAAACTCTGACCTGATTTTGATTGAAAAGAAACCCAGTGAGATTTGTAACTGGCCTGTTTTCCCTTTTTATTGATTTAACTTACGAAATCATGGTCAGTAAAATTGAGCTTTTTTGATGATGATTTGCAATTTCAGTCTGTGTGGGTATATCTCAATCAGGCTGGCACATTCAGACGCAGTAATATTTCTCTATTCTTTCCCGCTCAAAGCTCTGTCAGATTCTCAGGCACTGGTGTGAGCAGCTCTTTTCAAGTCCAGTCACAGATTTTCATTTTGAGCCAAGATTGCCTAGAGGAGGTTATTTGACTCCTTTTGAATCAAACCCTGAAGGAGTTTTTTTTAAGCGAAAATCAAGCATAAACCTCAAGCCACACATCAGCACTGGTTAAAAATATACTTGAGGCTGGCTCTGGATGCACCAGAACACCACATAAACGTCCATTAAAAAGAGCAAAAGACCGATATTGAGCAATCAGAGGCACAAGTGACCAGAATTACGGGTGGGTACATTGTTGGTGTGAGCAACAGGGGTTCAAAGCCTGACTTAACCTCACACTAAGTTGACAGAAGTAAGGTTTAGTTCAGTATTTCCAACATGGTCTGGATTTCCTGATGACAATAGGCTTCAAAACTCCCCTACAGAAACTCATGGATGTTGTCACAGACTAGATCAATAGATTTTAGTTAATGGTGAAAAGTCAACAAACAGCCGTTTCACCCTTTGGGATAGTAGTGATATGCTTGCTGTAGCCAACATTTACAAACAGACTCTGAAAAACTTTCACTTCGATTTTTAAATTTATGTCGTGATAGGTCTTAACATTTGGATAGGGAAATCATTTTACTTAAAAAAAAAAAAAATTTAATTAAAAAATCACTCTGAGCTATATCAGAACATAAAATAAAACCAGGAAGGATTTTTCCCTTTAGTTAAATTTTTTATGCTAAGCTTGGCTAACTGCCTCCAGGCTTCATCTCCTCACTCACAGCTCGACCTAAAGTTCACACTCCATCCCACAAATATTCACTTCTGTAATGTTACATAATCAACCACAGTACTATTGTCAGCTGTGTGCAGGAGACCAGTTTGAGATGACAGAGACGAGACCAAGAAGAATTTTTTTGGATTCTCACATTGACTTTGTGTGCAGAAATGCAATGACTCCTTGATGCCTAAATTTATTTGCAAATATATTTAAGAAATTGAGTATTTATGTTTTGGCTTTCAAGCTGATGCTAAATTAAGCAGAGATAGCTCATTTTTCTTTAGCACATAACATACAACTTGTTTTAACATAGTGTTACATATATAATAATATAACATATACATTGCATAACATACAGTATTTTATTTTTTATTTATTCAACCTTTATTTAACCAGGAATGTCCCATTGAGATTAAGAACCTCTTTTTCAAGGGAGTCCTGGCTAAGAGGCAGCAAAAAATTACAGTTCAGCATAACTTAAAATGACATACAAATTAGACAAATCAGTTACAGGTTAAAGAGGCTGTCTCAAGTAATCTCAGTCTGGATTTAAAGTCATTCAATGAGATGAGTTCTGTTAGTTTCCAGTCCTGTTGCCACTGGTTCCATGTTGAAAGGGCAGAGAAGACCAAAGCCCCTTTTCCCAGCTCAGTGCAGGCAAACGGAACAGTGAGCAAGAAATTATTGTTTGAGCACATATCATAAGAAACGGCACCTTACTGTGTGAATAAATTACAGATGTAAAAGAGCAACAGTCCAAGGATGGCCTTGTAAATAAAAGTGTACCCGTGAGCCAACCTCCTGGTGGACAGAGAAGGCCATCCCACTCGAGAATACAGTTCACGATATATATAGTGTATCATATAACATAACACACAACTTACCTTATTTTCAACAATTTCTCCATATCTGCAGCCTCTAAATATTCACTTTCATATTTGCAATGTGTGCTACCATAAATGAGAAACCAGTGCTTGTAAAGTACTAGTTTGTACTGAGACGAACCAAACTGAGCTGTTTAGTGGAAACGGGGCTAAAGGGGCCCTAACTTCATGAATTATCTGCTTTTCTGAAACAAGAACGCAAAGAGGTTAAAGTCAAAGAGAACATTAAGGTGGAAATGGGGCCATTGCATGACACAACTTCATTCTATATAGTCACAACCTGTTAAGACACCCAAACAGAATTGATTCAATAACTCATGCTGTGAGGTCAGAATGTCAGCAACACTGAAGCGGTTTGCATATTCTTGTTTGTGTTGGAGCAAGAAGTCAGATAGGAACACTTCTAAAACTGTGAACATTTCCTTTAAAGCTCCACAGCTGTATTACAAGCATGTCACAGCAGGACACGTCGAGCTCCACAGCAGCAGTAATGAGCTGTACAAATGGGATCAGGCCGACGCTTTGCCATCTCGATGGTGCATGTTTCGTGCAAAACACATCAGTAATTGATGGCAAATGAGATGAATAGAAATCTGATTTATTTTTAATATCCTGGAATGAGATTGTTCCCTCTGTAACTAGAAGTTATGTAGGTAGAGGTATGATGTGGCAGTTTGAATACTCACTGATTACACGGTTCATGGAAGAGCTGACAAAGGTGAATCAAAGACAAATGCGGTAATCAAGCTGGTTTTGTCATGAAACCTGATGAGGCTTGGTGTCTCTCTTATTAAACAATCCCAGCTCTGTTATGAAGACAATTAAAAAGAAAACTTCTAGAAGAGAAACTTCAGCATCTGATAGAATTTCAGGCTTTTTGGCTCTCATGTGATTCCTCTGGAGGAGCCTGTACGTGTGTATGCTGTGTCTCTGTATACGGCTGCAAATATACGACTGAAATCCCTCTTTGACAGGTACAGCTGTAATGGAGCTCTTTCCATTGTTCTCAGGGCATGTTATCGTCTCTTGTGTATTTCTTGAACCCGCCACCCCCGGTGTGCTTGTACCCCATTCAGCTGAGAGCCTGTCAACAGCCATTATTCCCAGCAAGACCTCTGCTGTGATCCCTGCCATGTTTCATCAAAGCGTGGCAATTTATTCCAAAGCCCACTGTCTGAGCATGTTAGCTACTACTAAAATTATTGCATGTGAGTCTTTGTGTCTTTGTGTATGTGTTTGTGTGTGTGCTCACCACTGTGTACCCCTCACACACATAACTTCTTGTCACCCGTGTGGAGGAGTACCAGCAGGAAAAAGCTTAGCAGACGGTTTTGCCTTTCTGCGGTGCTATTTCACAATAGAGTCAGAGTTGTATGTTCGTGTATGAGTGCGGCTAAATAATTAACACTGCCCATCTTTCTGCTGCGGCGTATTCCTCACACACCACTCTAAATAACAGAGCTGGAGGACATACACACAGGCTGCCTCCTCTTTACAGTGACTAATGCATGTACATGTCTGTGTGTGTGCTTGTTATTTACTCAGGGTTGGTTCATGCTTATGCTTGTGCTGTGTGTTTGTGTGGATGAGTAATACAATTTCCTGGCTTGTTTGTGTTCATGTTGAATAGTCACACATGTTCAAAAAAGTATAAAATATATTATTTGGCAATATTTTGTTCTCTGCACTATGCACCTGACATTTTTTTTTCAAACAGGTCAAGGTATAGCCCAGTGGTTTTCAAACTGGGGGGCATGACCCCTGAGGGGGCTGCAGAGTTATGACAGGGGGACACAAGGCCAAAGGAGTCAGTGGCACAAGTTCTTGAGGAGTCAGAGTCTCGGGAGTATGTTGATAGACAATTACAATTTAAAACATACATGTTGCAGTATCACTTGTGATATTTCAGCCATGAAAGTAACAATTTCCTTGATTTGTTAGTAAGTCGATGTTTCCTGGCACAGAAAAAGTTCATGCACAGAAGCATTTTTTTTTCAAAGTTTAAAAAAAACATGTTATTCAGCAATAATTTTGAATTTCAAATAAATTAGTCCTTTGCATGTTGGCAATCGAAGCATTAATTTGTGCATGTGTTCACTTTAGAGCATGTGTCTAGCGGTGAAGAGTAGGGGTGGCTGAAAATAATTTCATCTATGAAAGGAGGGAGCTGCAAAAGAAAGTGTGGGAACCACTGTTATAGCCAAAGATAATAATAAAGATAATATAAAGATATTATATAAAGGGGTAATATTGTGTATAATCTGTGTTTTGTGGATTTGGAGAATGCTTGGGGCTGCATGGTGGCGCAGCAATTAGCGCTCCAGCCTCACAGCAAGGAGGTCGCTGGCCCGTTTCCCGGTTCGGGCATGGGTGGCCTTTCTGTGTGGAGTTTGCATGTTCTCCCCGTGCATGCGTGAGTTCTCGCCTGGTACTTCGGCTTCCTCCCACAGACCAAAAACATGCCCACGTTAGGTTAATTGATTGTTCTAAATTGCCCATAGGTGTGAGTGTGTGTGTGAATGGTTGTTTGTCTCTATGTCAGCCCTGTAATTGACTGGCGACCAATCCAGGGTGTTCCCCGCCTCTCGCCCAATGACAGCTGGGATAGGCTTTAGACACCTGCGACCCTGAATAGCAGGATAGACGGTTAAGAAAATGGATGGATGGATGGAGAGTGCTTGTCCTGCCTGTCAGGGTGTTGCTAAGACCTACCAGATCCCTATGACCAAAGTGAGTACCAAAAGTCAGACACGTTCTTGATGCATGTGTGACTCCACCAGAGTTTCCCTTTATCATTGCACATATTTGCACTGAATCTCAAGAGTTTAGAGTTTTAAGCCCCCCAGAATGTCATCCCTGCTGTTTTCAGACAATGCAATTTTGCAGACTACAACTGGCATCTCCTGCAGGCAGTGTGGTGTTTTACAGCTGAGAGCAGAGGAGTCAGCACGAGAGTCAGCACCTTCAAATCTGAGTTCATGGTTCCCTGCTGGAACATGGTGGATTGTTCTCTCTGGGTGAAGAGTGAGTCTTTGCCCAAAGTGAAAGCGTTTAAGTGTGTTGGGGTCATGTTCACGAGTGAGAGTAAAGTGGATTGTTACATTGACGAGGACGTTGGACTGAATCATTTTGGTGTCGAGAGAGCTCAGCTGGAAGGCAGAGCTCTCAGTTTATCAGTCAGTCTGTATCCCAACCTTCACTTATGGTCATGAGCAAAAGGTACTGACTGAAAGATGAGGACACAGATAAGAGCAAAGGGTGTCTGTTTGGAGTTGGGCCAGAAGGTAGGACATCTGGTGGGATGGAGCTCAGGCTTGGGATAGGTATTTATAGCCGATAAACTTCTCATGTTAAGAATTGATTAGAAATTATTTAATCCATAGACATCATTAGCGTTTATGCTTTGAGATTCTCTTATTGATTCTTTACGTTTTGCCGGAGCAGCCCAAACCTTACGTTGACTATTCTGCCCCAGCTATCCTAGCTCAGCAGATAAACAGCAGCAATCACTCTGATTAACAGTTAAAAAAAAATCAATACTGTCATCCCACTGTCAAGTCTCATGACCACTCGAATTCTTGCACATTCTCCCTGTTGCACATTTTCATTGCTCTATTTAATTTAAACGTGTATATGTTTTTTCATCCTCCCTTTTGTACAGTTTCTATATTTCTAATTTGTAGTTACTTAATGTCTATTATATATAAATGTATATATATATATATATATATATATATGTATATATATATATATATATATATATATATATATATATATGATATTTAATGTTTATTCATACTTTGTTTTGTTCAAAGAGAGCACAGTTGAAACCAAAGTCAAATTCCTGATATGCTTCTTGAAGATACTTGGCAATAAAGCTGATTCTGATAAATAACAGTTTCCCTAGAAAACTCTGATTCAGGATTTTCTGCTTCACGTTTTACTTTAGAATCACTGTAAAACTGAACGCACAAAGAAATGTACATCACTTCCTCACAAGAGATTCACATTCAATACACTCAGCATTTACACATTTCCCAAAGTACCAAAAGTGATATAGGAAATGTGGCACTAGCTTGATGCTAACATTTATGAGAAATTGCACTGGTATGCTATTGGTTAGCATACATTGATATAATTTTGGTTTTAAAACAGAATTTCAACTTTCATCACAGAAACATACTACAATTACTGCTTGTTAACAATACTGTAAACTCTAAATGTCAAAATAATGACAGTCAATTTTTTTCCAAATAAGAAGATAAAAGAAAAGTTACTAAAGGCTCATGGTTGACTTTAGCATAGCTACGGCAAGCTCAAGATACCAACAACTCAAAGCATTGCCATGTGGTGTTTTTCAGACAATAAAATATATCAAAACAATACAATCACTTGACACATTATTTGCATTCATTTGTATTTATTTATTTACATCCAGAGATCAAGGACTCAGTGGCGATGTGCAAAAATTTATGTTTATGTTTGTCCAGAGATATCCAGATTTATTGACCAATTTACCATTGTTTTACATATAAACTCAATAGAATGTTTACACAGAAAACTCGCAAAGCTACTTTTTTAACATAGAAAAGTAACAAGAAGAATTGATGAGGGAATTGATAGAGAATAGGATCCATTTGTAAAATCCTATCAACACTCATCCCTATCTCGGAGTAGAGCCGCTGCTCCTGGACGCTTGTCTTTAGAAATGTTTCATCTTCGTGGAGGGAGACCTGGAGTAAACCCTGAACCCTGGAGAGGTTTCATTTTCTTCCTTGTTTCAATTACAGTATGCCAGCAGGGATGATGAATAGATGATGTAAGATTCATTTTTTAGTCTTTTGTGCTTTTAGCAAATTACAAAGTTAATGTCAGGAAACAAGAGCGGAGAATTAGGGAGCCTGGATAAGTAAAAACATTCACTCATGAACCTTATCTGTCATCATATCTAAACTTTCCCATGGTCATTAAAAAACCCTAATATGTAAAAATTTACTGTGATAATGATCAAGAACTATGATCATGATATAAAAGGTTAAAATTATCAGATAATAAAGTCACAAGTTTGAGATAACTAGCCAAGGTTTTGGAGGAAAAATGTCAAAATTATGTGCTTAAAAATCTAAGTTAACAAGTTGTTATCAGTAAGATGTGTGTGTGGGGGGGGGGGGGGGGGGGGGGGGGGGGCAGATGTGTCAACAGGCCCATATTATAGGTGGCACAAGTTTGCTTTAATCCTGAGACTTTTTTCCCGAAGTATCAGTATCAGTAACAACAAGAAAGGATCAAACTATTCTGGATATAAGTCAAGATTGTCCTTGTGATAAGTTACAATTATGGCTGGTTACCAAATGGTTATAACTTATCAAGTTTTATTAGCTTTATATGTCATTATGTTGACTTTTAATCTCAAATTTATGACTTGTTTTCTCAAGAAATGACTTCCTGTTCCCCTTGCACACAGGCTGAACATTTTCCATTTTCTCTCTCACTATCAGGAAATGTGTCTCTTTTGGTTCAGTCTGTAATGAAAACATGCAGCTCTTTATTTGCTAAATGCTCCCTTTGTTCACCAGCTGGTTTCTAATTATGTATCTCTGCTGTCTGGGACTGGGCAGGTGGGACCTGCAGGTTTTTACCTTTTACGGGTTTTAAAACCAAAACAAAGGCCGGAAGATGCTAAACTTAACTGAGGGGAGACTGCAGAGTTGTGTTTATTCTCTGTAGCTTTGTCAGTATGAATTACCTTGTTGATACAACACATAATTAATGTGAATGTACTGATATTTGTAGCTTCAAACTCTGTATTAGTCTGCACTGCTTCAAAACAGACACTCTCAGCTTCAAAGCAAAGTCAAACAAACCCGGAGAAGTGAGGCTTCTAAATTGCATGATGTGTTTTCCTGACATCAAAACAGTCACAAATCCAGCACATTTCCTTCACCGTTTAACTCGAAGCCTTCAAGGCCAAAACACTCTCCTCTTGTTTTCCCAGCTTATTGATTTGGTTGGTGGACTGTGTGGCCTGCAGATTGGATTAGTGTCCAGTTGTGTTCCATTTTGAGGGGAGAGTGGCTGCAATGTGTTTGTAGACAGGGCAGATAGTACACCGCTGAGACACTCTGATCCATTCTAACTGCAAAGAGTGTTTCTGAAGCCATGCATCACGATTAAAGCTGATACGCTTCGGACTGGTTAGCCATGCAGGAATTCAACAGAGGTGATACAGGGTCGAAAGGTCACGGCTGCCACCCACATAGTTTATAACACTCAATCTTACAGTGGGGTGTCAGCTGACAGATGGAGAACCTTGTTTTCAGGATGTGGAGCTTGAAACTGCAACAGATCAATTCAAACCTCATTCTGGTGACGTGGGAAACAGCATGACTGTTCCTTGACATTTTCGTTAGATTGTTGCTTACACAGCAATCTGCTTATTTTCTACGTCTCTATTTATGGGTGTGACCATCATGTCACAGTTAACTTACATCTTGACAACACGAGCCTGTGCTGCTGTGTGCTCACAGCTGATAATGGATTGCACCATTGAGTCATAGCTTAGCAACAAGCCTGCCGGCCTATTTTTGGTTGCAGGCAATTATCCACAATGCAGTGAGATGGTTTGGTGCTACAGCACTTTTAGATTGTAGATGTATTGGAGGGAATAAGAGTATGTGGCTACATCTGTCCAGTGTCTGCAGGAATTTCCTAGTGAAAAGTGATGCTACCATCAAAGATATGAAATGACATTATTTGACATCCCATCATAGTATACAATTCAGAAGGGCAACTAGAAAACCAATGTTATTCCCAAGTGTGGTGCTTCCTAGGATGTACCAATAAAACCTGCCTCCTCTGGTGCCCTTTAAATGTCTTTAGCATGGTTAAGTCCCACCTGGATGCCCGCCTGGAGGAAAAACAATAAAAAAGAGCTCTTTGTGGACAAAATGTGAAATAAATCACCACCATAGATCCTTTTCCAGTAACTACATTTCAACTGCAGATTGCTGCATCATATTCAACAGATTACAAGAAATTTAGCATTGGATGCTCAAAATATCCTGGGGAAGGATCAAAAATTGCATCAGTTATTACTTTTGCCTGGGTGCATTTGAAGAGATATTAAACTTATATCACAAATTTTGAAAAACTATTTCAGTTGTGTGACCTCCAACCTGCTTACTGCCAAGTTTGTCCAGCCAATGAGTTACCCATCCATCATTAGTTTTTGACATGTGAAAACCAGGTCTGTATTGAAGAGGAAAACTTGGATTAATTTGGAAGACATTAAAGCTGGACTGTCTGACAGAATAAGGAGGACAGAGCAGAAGAAAGCTAAACTGGAGAGTGATAGAGCACAAGCTAAAGGTTAAAACAGGTGTTAAGTTGTTGGTGATTATGTTCATTTCATTCTGCAGCGATCTGTTCAAACCTGATGTCTCTCAATAAAATGAAGAGCCAGGTTACATTTGCTCTGCTTGGTGAGGTTGGAGTTGGTAGATGAGGACTGGTAGGACATAACCAGGATTTACAAAGGTAACACGTGACAGTACTAAGCTACTATAGAGTTTGCTTGTTGTCACATTTCCAACAATAGTGCTAGGCACCTATCAGAAGTAGTGTTAAAAAGAAGCTCTGCTCTCTATCTATTGCTTCCAAAACAAATGCAAGCCTTTGCAAGAGTCACAACCATATGACAGCAGGTGATGGTGCTCATGGGAAAACAGAGGCTATATCAGGGGTGAGCAATTGGTTTTTACAAGGGGCCACATCAGACACTTGAATTGTGTCAGAGGGCTGCACACTAACAATAATGTGAACTTAAATCTCCTCAATATCAACTTTATTCCCTTTGTAGGGTGCATTTACTCATATGTTTTGATCAGCTGCCACTGGTAACCAGAAGAATAAGGACTTTCTGTAAATGTGTGAAATTATGAAGTGAGTCAGAAAGGAAAATAATCCTACAGAAGCATACAGTGAAAACAAATGAACAATCACTGCATTAGTGTTTCAGTCTTTGTTTAACTGTTAGTCTCCTCAAATACTCTACGAACAATCAGTTGTCACAGTTTAAACAGGGCTCATGTAGAAAAAAATGAAATTGTCACAATTTTCAAAATAAAAGCAATATGGTCGTATTGTATGTGTGGCATACTTTTTTCGTTCCTGTTTTGCTCTACAATTGACCTTGTGTCCTAATTTGCTCAGGTCTGGTCTAAATCATAGTCTTCACATCCCCCTTGAATTGCTTTTGAATGTCTATCATTAATCCAAACAGACTTCTTGTTTTATTTGCAAAATGCAATGTGTCTTTCACATACCAAACAAGTTTTTTTTTTTTTTTTTTTTTAAGTTATTTTTTTGGCCTTTGTGCCTTTATTAGATAGAGGAGGACGGTGGATAGCGTCGGAAAGGGGAGAGAGAGTGGGGAGTGACTAAATGGGCCACAGGTCGGATTCGAACCCGGGCCGCCCGCTCGAGGGCAAACCTCATGGTGCGCAGCCATATCCACTAGGCCATCCGCGCCCCACTAAACAAGTTTTAAAGAAAAAATAGGTTTTTGTGTTGTGAAACGAATCATGGGGGTATTAGTTTGACAGTTCAACTGTGGTGAAATTATCATACATTGTTGATTTGCAAGAGTTGTCTTGAACAGGGGTCCCCAAACTTTTCATCCTAAAGACAACGGACAAAACAAATAACAAAAAGAAAAACAACCATTTGCTCTATTTTTAAACTTCACTTATGTTTGTATTTTCACAGTTATGGATGAAAGAGGCAGTTTTAAATAGTTTAAGATTTTTGAAGGCATTCAATGACTCCCTGACACTTTTTAGAACCACTGGTCCAGAATATAGAGGGTGACAAAAAGTACAAAAATAATAAGTAAACAAAATAAATGAAAAGAAACAAAGAAAGGATACATTTCAGGCAACTTCTGAGCTACAGTGTAGATGTTTTCATGAACAGTGCAGTAACCACACAGTCAAGTAAAAATCAAGTCTGCTTGTCTTGCCCTGAAAGCTCTGTCCTATCTAAACATAAGTCCACAATATTTCATTGTGATTGTTTATTTCTTGTCACCATGGGGCTGTTTTCTGCAGTAAGTCTACAGGCTGCATGTTAACATGCTGATGTGGTTGTGACCCACTAACGTCAGGACAGCACTGACTTCTTTGCAGGAGTGAGGGTGGAGCTGCTCTTGAACTGTTGTTGTCATAAAGAGTCAGGGTTTGTTGATGAAAACACTGCTGTAGGGATCAACACAGCCTGTTACATCCCAAAATACTTTTTTTTACACTAGAGATTCAGGCAGAACAGAGGAAATACTTTTTTACAATTTAAATGTTTGTGATTAATGTACATCACCTCAGAGAGTCAAATGAATATTTAAAGCCTCCAGGCCCAAGGCTTCTTCCTGTAATCCAGCTGCTGTAGGGACTGAAAAGAGCTCATTAAAGGGAAGCATCGATCTAATAAAACCAAAATGAGGTCACTTCAGTCTCAAGTCAATCACACGAGTGCAAAATGTTAAGACGCTCAGTAGAAGCCAACTCCAGTCATTTCTGTTCATATGTGAAATGTTAAAGCACTGCATCAAAGATTTTTCAGTGTTTGCAACTCCATACTGGAACCAGGACATTTCTGTGTGGTGTTAATCACTGTTCTTACAAACCCACAATTACGCAGAAACTTTGAGTTAATTTCACATTCTGCTTCTATACAAATGAAATAAATGTACATTATATGAACTGGAATATTTACCTCTCAGCCAAGATTGACTACACTTAAAATAATATTTTTGCCATTTTAAAGAGAGATGGAAAAACAGCAGTGAAGTTAGAATTTAGAGCTCTGACTAGCTACAGTACAAGTCAAAAAGCCAGCAACCTCATTTATTTCAGAGGGAACACCGCTCAGACCAGAAGATTTAAATTTTAATCTCACTGAAGGTTTTTTTTTTTCCAGCTTGACACTGATTTGTGACTTATTGAGTGAGACCACCGCTGGAAAACAGTGGGAGCTTTTTGGGGTTCAGTCTCATTCTCAAGGTCACTTCAGGATGTGATTTTAGGAGCAAGTGTCCGGCCCCAATTCCCAACTCAGAAACATCAATTAAACCACTGAGCCTCAGCCACAGACTAGGAAATTTAAAGGGATGAGCATCAGTCACCAGTTCCTGTAAAGAATGGATAAGAAATGATTCAATCCTTTGACATCAGTAGAATTTATGCTTAACAATACACTTTTGGTTCTTTCCAATGTGCAGAAGCTGCAAAACCTTATGTCAACTATTCTACCCCTCATAGCTTGGCTCAGCAGGTAAATAACAGTTTCCCTAGAAAATTATTATTCAGGATTTTCTCTTTGAAGTTTTACTTTAGAATCACTGTAAAACTGAACACACAAAGAAATGTACATCACTTTCTCACAAGAGATTCATATTCAATACACTCAACATTTTTACATTTCTTAATGAACCAAAAGTGATATAGCAAACATAGTGCTAGCTTGATGCTAACATATATGAGAAATTGCATTGGTATGCTAGTGGTAAGCATACATTGATATAACTTTTGTTTTAAAACAGAATTCTAACATTTGTCACAGAAACACATCAAAAATACTCTTTGTAAACAATACTGAAAACTCTAAATGTCATTATTCTGACAGGCATTTTTTTTATTCCAAACAGGAAGATAAGAGAAAAGTTACTGCAGGCTCATGGCTAACTTCAGCATAACTACGGCAAACTCAAGGCTTCAAACAATCAAAGCATTGCTAGATAGCGTGCTTCAGTCAACAACATATACAAAACAATACATCACATGTGACAATTGAGACAATGTGTAAATACTAAAATCTGCTGTTTATTGAGTGTCTGATTGAGGCTGGCTCCTGAAGTACCAGAAGTTACACACTCACCAAGCCAAAAAAGCAGTTTTCACAGCAGAAATGAACATGTTTACAGCCTGGGGCAAACAATGTCTCCCATATGAATTGTTAATTTCATTAACGGCACACACTGCATAGGGTGAGGAACAGCTCAGATTAAGTGCCCTATTGCTGTTAGTGTCGAGACTAATCACTCTTCCCATTTCCAATATGGCTGAACCACCTGTTTTACTTCAAAACTCTGTTTCAGAAACAGATGGGTGACATCTCAGGGGCCACATCCATTCATTATACAGTCTATGGACATGGTTGTGACTTTTACTTAATTTTGTACATTTACATCCTGATATCGAGGATCCAGTGACCGTGTGCAAAGACTTTTACTTATTTTGATTTATTCAAATCCAGAAATATCCAAATTCATTGACCAATTCATATTTATTTACTTTTAAACACAATGAAAAAGTGTTGGCAGAAAACCTGATGTCTACTTTTTGTACACAGAAAATGAATTGATAAGGGAATCAAAAAAGAATCAATATGGTGGAATTTTGGCTTCACTTTTGCTAAAATTGGATCAGATGGAAGTGAGTCATTCAAATTTGTATTGCGTAAATAATTGTCTCTGAAAAGGAAGAAACAGGCTTTAACTCAGAAGAAGACATAAAGAGTTAGATTTAAACTTTCAGAGTTTGTTAAATTTTAACAAGGGCATATTTATCCCTGAAGCAAAGAGATGTTAAAATTAAGAACAGTTGATCTGCAGAACTCTATAAAGCAAAGTTAATAGAAGCTGAGGGCACAGGGGTCAACATCTGCATTTATGAGCTCTGAAGGTCAAAGGTGACTCCAAAACCTTCTGGCTGAATGATTTCAACTAATTAATTCGATGAAGATAATTCCCACAGTTTAGTTTCTGTTGCGGGGTTTATTTACTTCCTTTAATTTTTCTCATTTTCATTGTAATATAAATTCTGTTAGAGGAAAGTTTTTGCAACGTTCCTTCTCTGTGTAGAGAGATTCCTCTGGTGTTTTCTCAAGACCTTGAAAACTCTGACCAAGATTTTCTTTCAAGTTTTTGCTCTTTTCTTCTTCTTTTGTTGTTTTTGAAGCCATGAACAAAAGTCTTGGGGATGAGGCATTCATGAGTCCTGGGTGCATGCATAAAAAATGTTGTTTTACTGTCGCTGAACTTTGAATTGCTCTGAAAGTTTCAGATCCCAGCAGAATTTCCATGCCCATCCACTCATCTTCATTTCCACGTTTGCTCTGTTTATTTCACACCTCGCACACATTCTTCCTCATGCCCTCCATCATTTTATTTCCCTGTTTTTGCGTCCATTCATCACACCCCGTTCTCGGCTTGTTACCCGGCTCATCTCGACCTCCTACTCCCACTCGCTCCATCTCAATTCACCGCTCGCTCCGTCTTTGTTTTTCTCACCTGCTCGGTCACTTTAGCTCTCCTTACTCCCACCATCCATTTATCTTTTCCTCTCTTCTGTCATTTCTGCTGCTCTTTCAGACTGCTCTCTCCCCTTCTTTCTATCCCTCTCACACTTTTTCGACCTGCTCCAGCCCGACATCCTGTCTATATTATGAGCAGCACTTGTAGGATGATTCCATTACATGTCTCCTAACTGCTGGATAATTCAATAAGCAGCAGTGAGCTGACACACACTCATAATCTACTTAATAAAACCTCTGTGCTGATGAATTGTACGCTTTCTCCTCTGCTCTTTCTTCTTTGATTCACTCTCTACCCCTCCTCACCTCTTCTCTTCTCCCTCTCTGCTCCTGTTCTTCACCTCTCGCTCTGTGCAGGGTGTTGATGGAGAGCCTTTCGAATGACAGCCGGGACAGTGGTCATCACTGGTGGAATCCTTGCTACGGTTATCTTACTCCTTATCATCGCTGTACTGTGCTACTGTAGGCTGCAGGTAAAGACACAGCTGCTTTAAACCTCTGTTTTATTTGCTTT